>CM031956.1:18661549-18979049 GCA_018749465.1 Paracanthobrama guichenoti | reverse complement strand
AGAGAGAGAGAGAGAGAGAGAGAGAGAGAGAGAGAGAAGTGAAAAAAGGAACAAGTGACTAGTTAAATTTCACTGGAATTTTATGATGGCTTTTCAAAATATGTAAAATATTAAACATTTTGCAAAATAATAATAAGAATAATTTAAGGTGCGTCTACAATGCATTTGAAAATAGTTTGCTTTGCCACCTTGTGATCTCATTCTGTCCTCAATTTTTCACTCATAATTTTATAAAGTAATGAGATATTTCATCACTTTTCAATTCACTTCATAAATGTTATTTAAAATAGTTTTCCATAATAATAAAGATTAAATAAATGTGATTGTACATTGTAAACTGGACACTTGATGGCGAATTTAGTAGATAATTCAATATATATATATATGAAAATTATTTAAAATGTGACTGACTTTACAGTATATTATTATGATTTATTTATTTTTAGTACTAAAGTTTGGTTTTGTATTGATCACATTTATAAGCCAGCAATTTGTTTATTATGGATATTTTTATATACACAAGATTCTTAAGATTCTTCATATTCATTATAATTTGTCATATAGGATTTAGGGAGCCATGCTGCATTGTGGGGATTTGCTAGCTCTATATTTGCTGATTAAATCCTGAAAAGACCAGAATGAAACGTAACGGCTACAGATAGTTCCTGTTAATACTAGACATGTGGTTATGTAACTGTTATTTAGACCTTTGGCTCTAATTTTTTTTCCTGGAAAACAGCCTGTTGAGATTCCACTGGCTGAAGCACAGTTAGTCTTAAACAGGTATGAACACCAAAACAAAGCTATATGCATTTTTAAGTGCATATGAAAATATCATCCAGATTCCACCAAACCAATATAACTGCTCCACCATCTATTATCCATTGTGAGACAGAGGAGTTGAAAAGGTTTGTGGCCAGAATGCATTAGTGGGTCCGAGGGTCCGGGCTAATCCATTTTGAGAGTGTTTAGAGTCTCCAGCCAGCAGACCTCGGTGGAATCCCTGTTCAAATTCAGCCGGCCCTGCCAACCAGCTAGCTAGCTAGCCACCAACTGAAGCCACACTTGACATCTTATTTAAAGCTTATTGAGTGAAAGGACTTTGTGCCAAGCAATTTCACAGTTATTTGCAAAAGATAAACCTTGGATCTGGAATCAGAGCATTGTAATCTGACAGAGGGGAACTGTTACCGGAGCTAATACCCTGGGTTTTTCTTCAATGAGGCGATGTTCTGAGTGCACATCTGAAGGGCCATCACGTTAACAAACTGACAACATGAGGAGTCCCAAATCGCACTGCATTGTTGGATATGATCAGTATGCATCAGTATGCATGTTTCATATCGGATGTCAGTTATAATATGCATCAACATTCCCTGTGTTCAAACATCTGAGGTATGTGTCCTTACTCGTCCAGCATCAAAGGAAGATTTGTTAGCCTTTGTGGCAGACTGAAGCATGGAGAGGGGGGAGGCCATGAATGTGTGACAGGGAGAAAGGTCATGTTCCTCCACCATGGCAATCTGACTTACTCATGCTCTTTAAAATAACCTCTCATCGTAAACCTAAAATGGTCAAGAAAAATACAGGAGCTCTCCGTCCTTTGATTCGTACATCTCCTCTTCCTAATAAATTTGTTTCAGCACATAAACCTGAGACTTGTCTCTTTGCTTAGCATTTTTCATGCTGAAGTCAATCGGTCAGCCTATACTATTAGTGGCTGAGAGAAGCTACAGCAGGTGTAGCACAAATTAAAGGGCACTTTGCCACTGGGCCACATGCTGATTTGACTAAACAGGATCTAGTCTGTCAATAATCTAATATTATCTGCAGTATTTCAATAAGAACCGGTTGCTTTCGACTGCCTAGACTTTGTATTTAAGAAACCTTTACCGCATTGTGTTTAAATGGTCAGTCTGGCTTGCTAACACAATTTAAATCATATATTTAATCATTCAGTAACAGCAAGCAAAAATTTCATTAGAAACCAGGAAATTCTATATGATTATTTATAGCCGTGGATCAAATGTCCTTTGAAACTATATTTTACTCTTAGTTTGCTTATTGATTCCAGGAACAAGGGACTTTTCTGGCCTGCAAGTGAATCTTTGGTCCTTTGCTTCCTCTACAGGTGAAGAAAGAAAAGACTAAATCTAAAACAGAAAAGGAAAGAAACCTCAGATTTCCGGCTCTAGTCCTTGCATGTATTACCCAGGGATTGGTCTGTATGAACACATACCCCTGATGGAGTCATCTGGTGAAGGCATGGTGCTGTTTTTTGGTTCAGAATGATGGGAGATTTATAGTGGTTTCATTGAACCCACGCCTCGGTGTCATAAAAGTTTATAATATTTTTTCCAGGATGAAGATTTTTAAGCATATCTTTACCTCTAGCATGAAGATATAATTCACAGTGCCTGTAACTCACTGTGCTGTGGCAGAATTTCAAAGCATTAATACTAGACTGCTCGAACATGATAAATGACCTCTTTGACACTCCTCCGCCGAACACTGCACATGCAGACGGGGAGAACAGGCAGTATCGAGATTACTGTAAAAGTCAAGCAGTCTGATTGCTCACACTTTTGAGTTTGACATTTACTTTCCCCATTGTTTGTGTGCTATACTCCATCTGTGTAGTTTGGCTGACATTATTATCCTGTCAAAAGTTGGAACTGAATCAGGGTAAAATAATGACACACCATATTTCACTTTTCACACGCACGCACACACACATATGTCCATAAGCACAAAAAAAAATCATTTTTTTCCATCTGTGATTTCTGAGGTCCTAAGCTCTGGAAAATTGAATGAATCCTTCGCAGTGCTCCGACGCACTTGGGTTCTTGTATATGTCCACCACTGTAGTGCCACATATATTTTCAAGTGCAGCATTCTCTTATTGTTTTTCTTTTATTTCTCTTCCTTTCAATCTCACAGGCAACATTTTCATCATCACTCCATGGGAATGGCCTTTCTAAAGGCTGCTTGTTTGATCGTTTGCACATTAGCGCCCCTTGTGGTCTAAAAAAATGAAAAACAACTTTCATCTAAATAAGCAAAAGGAAAAGCGTTTTATTTAGGAAGGTTTATTTATTTATTTATTTTATCTTTATCATATTTAGATGGTCATATATCAGTTAGTCATATTCCACCTGATTTTGTTCAGAGGAGGAAGAAATCTCTCTCTCTCTCTCTCTCTCTCTCTCTCTCTCTCTCTCTCTCTCTCTCTCTCTCTCTCTCACACACACACACACACACACATACATTTGAACATTTGATCAAAATACTGTAAAAACAATAGTATTGTGAAGTATTATTACAGTTTACCTGTAATTTTGAGCATCATTACAGTCTTTAGTGTCACATGATCCTTCAGAAATAATTGCAATATCCTAATTTGGTTCTCACATTTATTATTATTATTATTATTATTATTATTATTATTATTATTATTATTACTATTATTATTATTATCAATGTTGATACTATTATCAGTGTTGAAAACAGTAACAGAATTTTTATTTTATTTATTTTCTGGAAATTGTGATTTCTGTCACTCCAGGATTCTTTGATGATTCTTTGATGGATAGTACAAATAGAACCTTAAAAAGAACAGTATTTTTATGGAAATAGTTTGTAACCTTATAATTGTCTTTACTGTAATGTTGATTAATTAGCTGAATAAAAGTAGTAATTTCTTTTCAGCAAAACAATCAAAATAATAATAAATAAAATGCCCCCTATATATATATATATATATATATATATATATATATATATATATATATATATATATATATATATATATATATATATATATATATATATATATATATATATATATATACACACACACACACACACACACACACACACACACACACACACACACACACACACACACACACACACACACACCTTTTTTTTTTTTTTTTTTTTTTTTTTATGAAAACCAAACCAACATAGGTTTCTTTACAGTTTACTCATTTATTGCCCTCATTCTCATTCAAAGGACTATAATCCAAGGCTACTCTGTCTTCAGTAATTGGTTGTGATATTTTTAAATGTCTCTGTTAGTGTTTTTTTTTGTTTGTTTTTTTTTTACCTGTGACTCAGGTAATTAATGCCCTGTGCAACAGCTATTAAGCACACCTCTCTGTGGGTGGCTTTAGGGCTGAGTGCCAAGGCTGTGGTCCTTGAGGAGCTTCCATTATGTAAGCCTTCCATAAGACATGCTTACCACCGGCCGCCCACACACAGTCGACTTAATGCTACGTTCCAACGAGGCTGTAGCTCTTCTGCGTTGCCACAGTAACGGATGTACAGTTTCTAACCAACACAGAGGAACAGTTTGGCATGGGTTTCAGCCTCTGCCGACTCAACAGGCCTCAAGGTAAACATTCACAGCAATCATAACCACACATCAGCTTGTGAAAACCACCATCTCAGACAATCAACTTTGACCTTGTCCCAAATCTTTTTGATTGACATAAGGCCTCTCGCATGTTTTTGAGGCCGGGTCTCACCAGGTGAGCTCTGAGCCTGTTGGGGCAGATGTGCGGGCACTGCTGGGTGGGAGTTACCCTGAGGGCCAGCGTGACTGGATTAAAACTCAAATCCTCCTGAGCTCCACACAGGATGGGTGGGGCACTCAATCACACAGTGAAAACACTGAGAAAGGCTCTTCAAAGCACTGGATTCATTGATTGATCATGATACAATTAAAATATAAATGTGATGGTAATATAGAAAGATATGTCATACAATGTTTATTGTCATTTCGGTATGATTATTTTTTTGTACACCACTGTTCAAAAGTTTGGTATCTATAAAATTTTGACAGGATTTTTTTAAATGATTATTAAATGATTATTTTCGAATTATTTTAAGATGCATTAAATTGATCAAAAGTGGCAGTAAAGAGATTTATACCGTTACAAAAGATTTCTATTTTAAATAAATGCTGATCTTTTCTATTCGTAAAAGAATTGTGAAAAATATGTACCTCAAATAATATTAAGCAGAAAAATGTTTTCAACATTAAAAATAATAAGAAATTGTTCTTGAGCCAAACAGGCATATTTCTGAAGGATCAAATAAATGCAGCCTTGGTGAGCATAGGAGACTTCTCAAAAACAACAGAACAATCTTACAGACCCCAAACAAATTATGGTAGTGTGATTTGAAACTTTTGTCAAGCTCTTATAAAATGGTTATTCTACAGTCAAAGTTCCAATTAGAGTAGTAGTTAGCCACACTAAAAGGTACTAACTAAACTAACTGCATTGAGTTATTTATGGGAGCAATAGAAAAAGCATCAATGGAAAGAGATTATTTTTGCCTGCATAATTTGTTGACATTTAGCAGAAAGGTGGACATGATAACCAGCCAGACATTGTCCCTTTTGTGCGTAAAATGTTATATTAAAAAATGACGTAGCATTATATTCACACACAGCTATCCATTGGAAAAAGTAGCTTGATTCTAGAGAATCTACTGTGTTTTGAATATGAATACCTGAATCTGTCTAGCTTATGTTGATAATCCTATCAGTTTGAACAAAGAGACTAAAAGACATAGAGGTCTCCAAATCAAGGGAAATGCATGTATTTAGTCATGAAAGCTGGTTTTGAGCTTTTCCTAAAGGCACATACATAAGCTCGGCTTTTCACTCTGAGCTCCAGAGGACCCAATAAAGCTCCTATCACAGAGAGGATATGAAGCATGTTTATCTTTTCTGACACAACCCTCAGTGTCTCACAAATTAAATCACCCTCACACAAACAATGCAGCCCCATGCTTTCATGCCCTCATCAGCTTTCTCTTGTGATGAGGCCTCTCACCGTTGGATTTGACTTAGTGTTTCTCTGATCTTACTCACAAAACTGCATCTACAGCTTTGCATATAGCCTATGTGCACTCATTTTAAAGCTGATTTGTTGTAAGGTTAAATGAAGATGAGTTTTCTTGTTCTTTTGTTCTTCTTTTGACTATGGAACTATTTTTTTATTTTTATAGTGGAACATGACAAAAAAAAAAAAAAAAAAAAATTCAGAAGTCTGGGAGTCAGGAAGTTCCCCCCACCCCATAAAAAAAGAATATTCTTATTCAATAAAGATGTATTAATCAGTGACGGTAAATACATATATGTTCATGTCTATTCATCAGAGTATCCTGATAAAAGTGTATCATAGTTTCCACAAAAAATATTAAGTAGTACAATTTTTCTTTAGCATGAAAAAGTATTAATTTATTAATAAGAAATGTTTATGGAGCAGCAAAAAAAAAAAAAAAAAAAAATGTCTGATATCATGTGACACTGAAAACTGGAGTAATCACAGCTAAAAATCAGCTTTGCCATCATGGGTATAACTTAAAATATATTTAAAATAGAAACCAGTTATTTTAAATTGTAATACTTTTTTTCTGTATTTTTGAATAAATGCAGCCTTGGTGAGCATAAGATAGGCTTCTTCTTTCAAAATTTTACAGACTTCAGACTTTTGAATGGTTGTTTAAGTTTTGCATCTAATTAAAGCTAAAGTGTGACCTTAAAGGGATAGGTTACCCCAAAATGAAAATTCTGTCAAATGATGTGCTCAGATACGTCTTTCCTAACTTTCCTAACGAATCCAACTTTCGTTTTTCCTGTATAACAGAAAATAAGAAAATATTTTGACAGTTAATATGTTTATTGGACCACATTGGCTTTCATTGTATGGACTAGGTCTGGAACAAAGTACAGGTTAGTAAATGATGACAGAAGTGTTTTCTTTTTATTAGGTGAACTATCCCTTTAAGCACTCCTTTAAAAGCTATAATAATTCACACCCCATCTGAATTGACCATTTAAATCTCTGATTTTCTTTGCAAATTTGCGTGGCAAAGTTCTCATGTGAGAAGAAGGTCTTTGTACTAGGAAAAAAAGTGAAGGATCTGTCCCCTAGCACTCTGGTATTGAGGAGGCATTACATATTCACAGGGGGGGATCTAATGCAATTATGAGTGTTTACTTACACCATGTGTGGCCCCCTTCTGCTGCTCTGTGCCACTGGCTGCCCAGGCCAGCCAGGAGGAGATGAAAAGACACAGAACGGGAAGCCAGTGTGGCTCTGTTTGTTTTCAGAATTTAGCCCATCTCCCCTTGTGAGAGGCACTATCTGAGACCCCTGCTAATTAAAGTTACCCAAGAAGAGAAGGGGCGCGTAGAGAAAGAGATGTGTTTGGATATGAACCCAACTCAAGAGCGCACCGAAAGTCAAAAGTGGGGTTCGGCACGGTGGAAAAATATACATAATGTATGATGTGACAGCAAGTAGCCTTGTTAGTTGAGTATGAATGTTTGTTTAAAAGATTAGCTATGGCTTCTTTATTAGCAGCCATCTGAGGAGGTCTCCCTTTAGTGTCTCATTACTGATGCTGTGCACACTAAGGCCATCTCAATTACCTTAACCTCAAATATTGTCAATTAAACAGAAGAAACAAACAAGCGGGGGGAAAAAAAACCCTCCTTTTATGTCGTTCTTTCGTAGTTATTAGTCCCCTCGTGAGATAAGCTCCGTGTGCGCTGATAATCAGCCGAGAGGACGCGTAGGCCTACTTTCTGAACTTAAACAAGCCTCACACCCTGCTTGTTTGACTTTTTTATATTTTGACTTTGTACCTGGGGACCATGGTGACATTTCACGGGTGTGTGTTTTGTGGCAGAGTTGATATTAAGCAAATCTGCTGCTGCTTATATTTGCACTTAGGGATTTTAAAGTGTAAGCAAGCACAAGCGGGAAAGGTTTCCGACCACCTGAGGGGAAAGCATTCGATATTTGCTAAATAGATAGAGCCTCCAAAGGCACTCCCAGTATGAAACACACACATTCCTCCCCCCATAAGTAAATGTTCATATTCAATAAATGCTCTTCTCCGGTTTTGAGCCAAAGTAACACTGCGCGACTCCATTCAAACATGAGTTGGCCTTCCATTAAAAACCATTATGTTGCTTCTCTTGCTCTATATACAGTAAAATAGAAATTATGGTAGCTCTTGATGCCGTGGATCTGTAGATCAACAGATAAAATGACAAATCCATTGGAAATCTCCAAGCAGCATATGGTGTAAGATTTAAGCCAGTGAGCTATTGAACCTAAGGCCAGGCTTAGCTGAAGGTAACAGACAGCATATATTCTAAATGTCTCTTGTGCCGTCTGTATCTCTGTTGTGTGGGAGGTAGACAGAGAGTGGTGTTGCAAATTTCTGTTTTATTTATCCCTCCACACCCATGTCCTTCTTGCAACACGTCTGGGTACACTGCAACAAACATATTTATCCGTGTATGAAAATTTTGTTAGGCAAGGCTGTTGCAGTCAAAACATGTAAAGAATCATGGGTGCTGAGGCCCATCCTCCAATTTATAAACGACGGTTTTATATAAGCTGACGGTGTATTTTAACACTGCAGTTACGTAATTGCTCCTCAGACACTTTTTGCTAACCATCCATTTTGGTGGCGCGTGTGTTTTGTGAGTGTGTGCATCCCTTCACAGCTATTACACAACATGACCTCAAACCTACGTGAGCATTAGCAAAGCATCAAAACAAACAAACCTAGCATTTTCTCAAACCTTTTGTCCAGTGTTGTGAAGTAACTTACAAAAAACATTTCTCACTTCGTTACAATTAGTAGGCTGACATCGGTTTTCAAAAAAAAGTATGTTGTGAATGCTTCAGTTCAGTTTTTGAATGGTGAAGCTGTTTGTTCATAATACATGAAATTAAAAGTTAATTTATACAACCTAAAATGTTAAAAAATGCACTCTAAAATGGTTAAAAACAACCCAAGTTGGTTTGATAATGGACTAGCCCAGCGATTGGGTTGTTTTAACTCAGTAAATGGGTTGTTTTAACCCAGAAGTTGGGTTAAATGTTTGCTTAAAACAACCCAATCGCTGGGTTAGTCCATTTTCAACCCAACTTGGGTTGTTTTTAACCCAGCATTTTTTAGAGTGTGTATTCGTTTACACTACTGTTTAAAAGTTTCGCTTCATGGTAATATTTTTGAAAGTCTCTTACACTCACTTTTATTTTAAATTATTGCCATTAATTTATTCCTGTGATGGCAAAGCTGAATTTTCAGCAGTCATTGCAGTCTTCAGTGTCACAAAATCCTTCATAAATCCTTCTAATAATGATTTGCTGCTCATTTTTTAATCATTTTTAATCATTACTAACAGTTGTTATTGTGCTGCTTATTTAGTTGAAACCCATGATAAAAAAAGTTTAAAAAAATCAGGATTCTTTAATGAATAGCTTACTGTAAAGTGTTACCATTATAGTTTTAAAGTAGCTTGTCATGCAGCTCTGGAATTTTTTATTTAATAAAGTAGATATGTAGTCGTTTCACCAGTCAAATAATTATTTACTCCCTTAAAAATCCCCAACAGGCTATGATAATCCAGTGTCAACCAACTTCAGAAAAGGAGATCCGCTGCAGTGCAGGTGTGCTACTTCAGTATCGCTGACCTCTCCTAACCCTTCCAGCCACGTTTGATAAGGGGTTTCCCTTACTAGAGCAGCCAGGACTGTGTCACTGGATCCGGGTTTGCTGTGTTGAGCTTTAGGCTGGGGATGTCTGAGGCATTGGCTGGCATTAACACTAATGGCCCGGATTTACTGCTGAAACATGGCTTCTACCAGGGTGGTCTTTCCTCGACTTAGGGACGCATTCTTCCATGGCAGTTTGGGCTTTGTGTTCATCTGAACTAGGCCACTGTCTTTTTCTCTGAACTCTCTCTCTCTCTCTCTCTCTCTCTCTCTCTCGCTCTCTCTGTGTGTGTGTGTGTGTGTGTGTGTGTGCTGTCTGTCTCAGGTCCTTGTTTAACGTTATCATTGCCACTGAAGCTCGAGTTTACCATCAATTAAGACATCCAGAGGTTGTGTTTGTTCATGTTCTCTGCCAAACCCTTTGAGCTCTGAGTAGCACACAAAAGGAAACCTAAAAGAAGCACACCTCTCAAAGCAAAGAAATGCCAAAGGATACAGACAGCCAAAACTAAATTTTATGCCTCACCACCACAGAAACAACTTCAAACAAACATTCAAGTAGACATTCATTCATAATGAATCTTGACTCAGTTGTTCATACTTGCAAATGTCACAATGACGTTTTATTTGTTCATTATTTCCACATGAGAGGAATACCAACTGACAAGTCTTCATCTTGACAAATCTTGATTTACCTGTGCACATAAATCACTGCAATTACAAAGTAAACTGACATAAATACATTTACATTTCAAAGGCGTTACAAATGTGTTTTTTCTGCATTCAGATCAAATCAATTTGTCTCTCAGTTGTTCACAGTCACGCTCTGTAGATTATGACACAGATCCTACATGGTCCGAACAGTTTGTCATCTCTTCTTGAACACCTGGGGGCTACCTGGATAGAAATGTCTAACTACCCATGACAATTTGGATAAAATAAAAGCTTACGGTCATTCTAGGACAAATTCATGTTTCAGATGTATGGCATTTCTTGTACAGGATGGTTTTTCATCCTTAAGGCTATCAGAAGAAATGATATAGAAGACATGAAAAAATGGCTCTTATAATCTTATCACTGGAAGATCTGCTCACAACATTGCATGGTGACCAAGGCTGCTTTGCACTTTGATCAACGGCACTGCCACCTAGCAGTGTCACACAAACACACGTGCACCCCCCCACCCCACACACACACACATTTGAACACCCTCGCACACATTAAATATAATAATTAAGGGAGAAATCTTTTGATCCACATCTAAATATTGAGAAAAGCAATTCAGCCCCTTTGACATTTTTTCTCTTCCAGGCTATATTTGCTCAGCAATATTTACCTATGCTGGCATTTCCGTTGTTTGTCAATTTTCCTTATGAGGCTGTCGTGTCTGTCGGAATGATGCACGGTGCTGACTACACATTTGGCAGGGTAAATGCCTGATATTTGCCTGGACCAACCTCATGTGAGAGGAATATGTCTCATATCTGTCATGGTAAGCACACAGGACAAATCGTTATTCTTCATTAGAATCTGATACTCCATTGCTGTATTTGACTTTACCTTCTATTTATATGTCAATCACATTGATGAAAAACACACAGCTCAATCAAAGTTCACTCACATTTATGATAGACATGTGACATTTAAATTTGGCGTAGAATCATATTTGAAGTAAAATAAATTAAATTTAAATAAAGTAAATAAAATGCATTTGTTTAGCAGACACTTTGACTAAGCATTATAGCCTATATCAGTCGAGTGGGTCTATTACGCTGGAACCGCTTCGAACGATTCAAACTCAAACGTGACTGATGATTCAGAATTGTGATAGGCGGATTCGAAATACTACTAAACTAAACATTAATAAAGGTGAGTAGAACTTCTTACCAAAGTTCTTACCATTGTGTCTGTTAAAGTATTGTTGTAAACTTGTTCATCAGTATACTGTGTGTGTGTGTGTGCGCATGTGTGATTTATGTGGACACAAATTTGTATAATGACATGGGTATTACTGGTATTACAATATAAACATTGTTTATTAGGACATGTCATATGTCTTCATATTGCAAATAGCTTTAAAAACACACTAAACAATATTTGATTAAAAATGTGTGTGTGTGTGTGTGTGGATCAGGCATAACATTATATCAGTAAAGTGAATAACACTGATTATCTCTTCATCACGGCACCTGTTAGTGGGTGGGATATTTTAGGCAGAAAGTGAACATTTTGTCCTCAAAGTTGGTGTGTTAGAAGCAGGAATAATGGGCAAGTGTAAGGATTTGAGCGAGTTTGACAAGGGCCAAATTGTGATGGCTAGACGACAGGATCAGAGCATCTCCAAAACTGCAGCTCTTGTGGGGTGTTCCCAGTCTGGAGCGGTCAGTATCTATCAAAAGTGCTCCAAGGAAGGAACAGTGGTGAACTGGCGACAGGGTCATGGGCGGCCAAGTCTCATTGATGCATGTGGTGAGCGAAGGCTGGCCCATGTGGTCCGATCAAACAGATGAGCTACTGTAGCTCTAATTGCTCAAGAAGTTAATGCTGGTTCTGATAGAAAGGTGTCAGAATACACAGTGCATCGCAGTTTGTTGTGTATGGGGCTGCATAGCCTGTTCTGCTGTGAAACCTTGGGTCCTGCCACCCATGTGGATGTTACTTTGACATGTACCACCTACCTAAGCATTGTTGCAGACCATGTACACCTTTTCATGGAAACAGTATTCCCTGGTGGCTGTGGCCTCTTTCAGCAGGATAATGCCCTGTCACAAAGCAAAAATGGTTCAGGAATGGTTTGAGGAGCACAACAACAAGTTTGAGGTGTTGATTTGGCCTCCCAATTCCCCAGCTCGCGTTCAGTTTTGCTGATGATACTTCCTATTTTTTAGTTTTTTGCCTGCGGTAACTATGAGTGAAACGTCACGTCATCATTGTGTATCAGACATTGCCACCTTGTAGAATAAAGGTGAATTGCACTTATTCAGTTATCAAAGATTCAATTATAGTTGTGCAGAAAAAATATACACACCTCGGGTCGTTAGTGACCCTATACAATGTTTACAAAAAATACATGGGAAAACAGGCATTTTCTTGTCATATTGTTTATAATAAATTGGTTGAGGAATATTAAGAAGGTTGATGTCTAACTTTATAAAAATGAATGAGGAGGAGGGTAATGCATGACGTCCCGGGTCACTAAAGAACCGAGGTATGCGTTTAAGGGTTAATTCCTAATGGACAAAATTAAGTAAATTGTATGCCTTAATTCTGACCGATTTGTTTAAACAAAATTATTAAAAAGTCATGTAATGTACTGTATAACTGGACATCACTTGCTATGATTCAGCAATTGACAGACTGTACATGCATGTTTTTACAGTTGACACATTGTCAACTGACTACTGATCCTGTCCACTACAGTAACTGAAGGTATAAGCAGTCCGAATGGTCCACTTAAATAAATTACATGCTTTGTGTACATTTATTTTATCAAGTTATACTGACATTTGAGAAAATCTTCAAAGGTAATAAATGAGAAAAACTGAGATATCTCCCTATGCAATAACCTAGTGGGCCTTTGTAAATTTGTCCCATACAAAATGCCCTGCATCTACAAATGAGTGCACTGAACAAGCACCTGTCGCTACTTGTCTTCTAACTTTTGATGTCTCAATTTTTCAGTGATCTTTCTGTTTCAATGGAAAGAGTAACGAAAAAAAAAAAAACAGCTTTGAATCTCTGATTGATTGCACAATATGGCAGGGGTGGGGTGAACGTGAGGGAGACTTTACTTCGTTTTTCCATTTTACGTAAAGATGGAAAAGGGGGAGGGGGATCTGCCAAGGGTATTCATTTGATCTGAATGGAACTACAATTTATTCCTGGACAGCCATCCCAGTTCATCATGGAGAGGCATTCCCCAGCCAGCCTTTTGTCTCTGGTTCTGACAGGCCACAACTGCTATTCTAACCCTCAAGAGCGTGCTATATTAAATCAATATATAATATTACCAAGGTCAAAATGCAACCAGTGATCAGCTGCATGTTTCTCCAACCCCTAGTGACAGACACGCACCTATCTATCTCCCTATGACAAAATTATTTCTGTTTTTCTAGAGGCTTCTCTCACACAGCATGTCCTACTAGAAGACAATGAAGGCTCAGATGATAATATTATTGTAGATGATGATGAGAACTGGTGGATAGTGGTTTCAAAGGGCAATAATGGTTCATATTTAAGAGAATGGAGTCATGGTGGTTTGCTCTGTAATGATGTGAAACATAAACACAAGAACATGGATATTCAGCCAAGCCTGAAATAAAATACAGGTTAAAGTCAAACTGAAGAAACTTTTGTCTTAATTCAGACAGCACACAAAAGAAAGACAAAATGAGTGAAAAGGGATGCTTTGTAGTACAAGATTGCCATCTACTGGTAAAAGAGAAAATACACAATCAAATCAAACATCAGTTTTATTGTGTATGTTACATTGTGACTCATTGAGAATAAGCATCTTAAAAGCATTTCAGAAATAAAGCTTCTCTCTGCAGTGCATATGAAACCATAATGAATGAAACTGCTGTGCACATTTTTTTTGTTTATTGTATAATTATGTTGAACAGGATTCAGGGCCAATGAGATCTGAACTGTTAAGATCTGTGCAGTTTAATTGCATTATTGCATTATATTATGACCACATTGATTCTT
The DNA here is from genome assembly GCA_018749465.1 of Paracanthobrama guichenoti. Taxonomy (NCBI): domain Eukaryota; kingdom Metazoa; phylum Chordata; class Actinopteri; order Cypriniformes; family Gobionidae; genus Paracanthobrama; species Paracanthobrama guichenoti. The sequence continues at coordinate 18,964,806 of CM031956.1, read as the reverse complement.
CTTCCCTGGATGTAATGTCAGAACAGAATATAAACACTGTTCTGTTTGAGGAAGACATGATGCTACCTTCATTTCACATAATGATCACTGTACGAATACTGAAAAAGAGAAAGTGTGTATTAGTGTATTTAGTGAATATTTTATATATATAATTATTAGTCGACGTAAAGATTTATGTGTGTTGTATATGAAAAATGTCATCAGCACAACACAAGATCATTAGTAGATTCAGAGAACTGACCTTTTTCCAGTGATCATGAGATCAAAGGCCTGGTTAATCTGATCTAGAGTCAGTCTGTGGGTCACAAACTCATCCAGCAGAATCTTCCCACTAATATAATCCTGCACCAACTTGGGCACCGCCTCAACACTCTTCCAACCTGTCAATCAGATATGAAGAAAAGATAACTTACATTTTTGTCTGTGTCTTCCACCCAAACAACTCACTAAATTCCACTAAAAAAACAGTAAAATATGAGAGGTCTGTAAAATGATGAGAACCTATTCTCCATATCACATCAAATTGGTACTGCATCTGCAACATACACATCAGAACGCGACCATGAGAGATATTTTAATTGATCAGGCATGCTTTTACCACCAAAATAGGAGCCTTTCAGAGTTTTTCCTAGCAGAATATCCTCAGAGACCAGAGTTAGTTCCCCCATCCGGGTCCAGCCCACCATCACACAGACTCCCCCTGCAGGACTGCACGCTTCCACAGCAGCCCTCTGATTGTATGATAAGATTCATTCGTTTACATAATGAATCCTTCTATGACTATGTGGTTTGCAATATGAACTATAACTCTTTGACGATTAAAGTATTCCTATAAATGAAAAGATATAGTTTTAAAAATACAAAAATAAAGTTGTAAATGTAAAAGAGTAACAGAGAGAATCCACACCACAACTATAACAAAACCGGCACAGAGGAACAATATCATTGGAATCACTTTCAAAGCGATTTTTGAGACAGGGAAAAGTCTCACTGCAGGTCAGAGTAATGGGAGTACCACAATTTTCAAAAAGGTACAGAATGCTATAACACAGAGGTCTTCAACCCTGCTCCTGGGGACCCACTGTCCTGCAGAGTTTAGCTCCAACCCTAATCAAAGACAGGTGAAGCTATTCAAGCTCTTCAGGATCACTTGTTGAAAATACACAGGCAGGTGGCTGAAGCAGGTTGGAAATAAACTTTGCAGAACAGTGGGTCCCCAGGAGCAGGGTTGAAAACATCTGCTATAACAGAAACTAACCCCCAACCCTACCATACACCCAAACAGGCAGCTTTCGTGACCAATTGTAAACACCGTTCGACACGCCCATTACCTTTCGGCACGCCCATTACTCCGACCTGCAGATACCCACAATTGGGATTTTTTCCAGCTTGGAAAAACTGATTGACAGCTAATCAGAATCCATCATGCTTTAAAATGCTTGAGTATTTTGACAAAATTGCAGCGTGCTTATCATAAAGTTATTGTGCGTTGATGTGGACGTTAATATATGATCGTTATAGTTATCATTATTGGTGTGAACGGGCCTTAACTTACCATGACGCCCACATTGCCCACACACTCAAGAGCGAAGTCAAGGCCACCATTAGTCAGGTCCCTCAGCACCTCCTGAATGGGTTTCTCGTGGTCTTTAGGGTTCACAAACTCAGTGGCTCCAAATGTCTTGGCAATCTCAAACTTGTCTGGGTTGATGTCAACGGCGATGATCCTGGTGGCACCGGCAGCCTTGCATCCCATGACCGCTGCCAGTCCGACAGCACCCAAACCAAACACCGCACATGTAGAGCCAGATTCTACCTGGGAAAGACAATGTCAAACTATGCTATTTTCAATTCATGTATCTCCTTTTTTTCGTTATGCCAGTTGAAAACACATACACACACACACATTGCCTGTGTTCACTGCTGCCCCATATCCTGTAGATACTCCACAGCCCAGCAGACAGACTCTGTCCAGAGGAGCGTCTGGGTGAATCTTGGTGACATTGTCCTCTGGCACAACAGTATATTCAGAGAAGGTGCTGATACCAATAAACTGATGAACCTGCTGATTCTTACAGGTGATTCTGCTTGTGCCATCTGCAAGAAGACACTGCTGAGTTTGCTCCCTAGGACATAAAGAGATTCTAAATGTAAGTGATTTATCACCCACCTCCTAAATATAGTCTATGAGTATAGAAAAAAAAAAAAAAAGGATTAAAGACAAACATAACCAAATCATAATAACTCACCAGTTTTTGGTGCAGAGGTTTGTCTTTGGACTCAGGCAGCGTTCACATTGTCCACACTGTGGCACGACTAGAGGAATAACTTTATCTCCTGCAGATAAATGACATAATGCAGTGTTTTAAGTTAGAGCAAACTGTACATGCCTTTTATTTATTTATTTTATCACTATTAATCTATTTATTTGCTCTTTATACATGTTTTGTTACATTTCTGTACTCATGCATAGGCTAATAAAGGATGTTCATCACTGTCAGTTAGATTTTAAATAAAGTATATATCAATAAAGGGTTTTTCAAATTATATTTTATTCATATATTTATGTCTATACTTGCAAGAATTATATTAATGAATTGGCAGAAGTTTACTAGTTAAAGTAAAAAAAGCCTCTATGATGGATTTGTATTTACCTTTGGACATCTTTGTGACACCTGGACCGACACTCTCGACCACTCCTGCCCCCTCATGCCCCAAGACTACAGGAAAGGGTTGGGGATTCATAGTTTTACCAACCTCATCCAAGAAAGTCCAGTCTGTGTGACATACTCCAGATGCTACTATCTGCCATGGGTCAATAGAAAGTCATTGGACTGATCCACAAATAGTGCCTGGTCATTGATACAACATCACAATAGCTTTATGCAAGTCCATATATATATATATATATATATATATATATATATATATATATATATATATATATATATATATATATATATATATATGCTGTGTGTAAACAGATTACATACAGACATGGCCAATGAAGTGTAATGAACCTACCTTAATTCGTACTTCATGTGCTTTTGGAGGGGCAACCTCCACTTCCTCAATGGAGAGTGCTTTTCCTGGTTCCCAGGCCACTGCTGCCTTGCACTTGATCACCTTATAAAAAATAAAAAAATAAACCCACTGAAATCTTAATGTGATTAATTTCATAGTCTTAACACAAATATTGTTCTTTGATGACAACTATCTGAGGATTCTCTTTCACTTATGTCCTTACCTTGCCCTCGGTTTCCATGATAACCACACACTTTTAATACAATGAATTGTTTTCTGAAGTTGTCAATAAACAGCCTCCTAAAAGAACATGAATAACAATTATAAAGTAGTGTTAAAGTTTTGTGTGTGTGTGTGTACAAGCTGACCAAGAGGGGTCAGAGACGGGAGCTGTTCTGGATTGTTACCCTTCAGAATTTATCACCAAAGGGTTTAAATGATGAACTGTTATTTAATGCAATGTTACAATAATGGTATTTGTAATTATGTATGCGTTTATGTAAAATGTAATTTATTTTAATGTGATGTTATAGATATAATTATAAATTGTGTCACTGATTGTTATTGGTGGCGATGTATCACGATGTGCTCAAGAAACGTTATTGGTCATTTTACATTTAAAATTGGATCATCTTGTAAATGTTTTTGTATGCCTGATGAAAGTCATGGGACCAAAACGTGCTTAAAGTATATATTTTTTATACATTTGAAAGTACAGATAGTGTGTGGGATTTTCTTTCTTTTTCTTTAAATATTTTTTGTAATAAATAATCTCTTTATTTGTACAAACCGTACAAATCTTTTTCCTATGCAGCTATCTATCACTTGCAGGTGTGTGAGGTTAATTGTTCATTGATGTACAAACCAACAAGGAACAAAATGTTTGCCCAAAAAAATAAACAAGAACAAAATGGTTCTGACATTATAGCATTATATTCTGACATTAAATGCATTAACGCATAAAAAAAAATAATAATAATAATAATAATAATTCGCTATTTTGATGGATTATCACCTTTAAACATGTTGTCATGATTTACCTTAATAAACCATATCATACATTAGTTAAAGCCTAGATATTTAACTATATATATATATATATATCTGCGCACACAGGCATGAGGTTGCATATATGGTGGCAAGGCATACATGTTTCTCACCCTTGTGTGGTGTAGAAATAAGGAAGTATGCAAGTGCACTATATCATATGTCATATGCATTCAAGTTTTACATTACAAACCATGCAATGCTTTTCATAGCAGAATTCTGTTTGAATACGTTTAGAAAACCATACACATTTATTTTAATTTAAAAACACTTCACTTTATCTTAAAAAGCAGAAATATGTTTAGAATTAATTTCACATTGAGGATTGCGACATCTCTCAAAGCTATAAAGTAGTTGAGTAGTTTACCATTTTTAAAACACATTCAATAAAGCAGATGACAGCATGCACAGATTTACAGCATATGTTTGCATTCTATTAATAACTTACATTCAGAGCTGTTTTTGTCAGGGCTTGGGATAGGACCTGCTGGTACTAGTGTACTTTGTACTAGTGCACAGCTGCTATACAATATTTAAAACGTGTTACTGGATGATTGACCAATCCAGCAGCTGAACAAACTGCTGGACGCATGTGATTGGATAACCCACAGATAACTATGGGTCAACCTTCCTCTTCCCAACAGCAGCAAAAGCAAAATAAGTTTGATCGTGATCAGTATCTAATGAAGGCCCATGGAAATTGGCAACACTTGTGGACATGTGGAATATAAACAAGAACTAATTAATATCCAACAAATTTAGCCTAAAACAGTCTGAAGACATACAGAAGGGAGGGATACCTACTTCTGCTTTACACTGCACAAATGATAGAAGAGAAATCAACTAAACAAGGTGCAAAAATAGTGCAAGCATGCCATCTACTGCTAACAGAGAAAGATACAACCACATCAAATTCAACAGACTTGGCTTTATTGTGTGGAACAGTTTCTGATCATAATAGACATGTTCTTTGAATTTTCCTTGAAAATATAAACAAAAAGAACAATCAATGCAAGATTCTTCAAGACTTTTTCTTTCCTATACCTTTATATCATTGCACCTATGCTATAGTTGCTGCATACAGGAAATGAAAAGGGACCTTTGGATTAGCAGATACAGGAGATAATCATTGTCTAAACATAGGCCTGTGTCTCTTTTCCTTTGTACATACTGCAAAACAGTCTTTTATATCAGTTTGCCATGTTTACAATGGCAGTTAACTGTCAAGATAACGGCAAAACCAATTTCTTCCTTCACGAACACTTATGAAATTGATTCAGCCTTTCATTCGTATGGTGCATGGCTTTTTAGAGAGGTAGTAGAAAAGGAACCCATCAAAAGCACTGATATTGTGTGTTCTGGATGTTTAAAGGATACTGGGAAATCGCCTGCATTTCACATCTCAATCACTGTCCGAATACTGAGAAAGAGAGAAAGATTTCAAATTACATAAGTTTTAAAATGTATACATTTAGCATTTCATACATAGACATGTAGGCACAATATGGATTCAAATATGCACTTTCATTATCCCAAATGTTTACAATGTTTAAATCCAGAGAAATCAGCTATTTTAACCAGTGTAGTGGCCCATGTCATTGTATCGCCTATCAATTTGTGTTACCCTCCATTTCCAAACCATGGAAATGCCAAAGATGCTTTAATATATTATACGTTTTATTAGACAGGTGAGCAACTGTTTGGATACTTTTATCAACAGAAAACACATCATTGTTATATAGCTCAACACAGTTAGTTAGTCTTGTTTGGATCTCTTGTTTTATTGATTTACTGCGAGTAGAACATGTTTGTCCAGTACCATGCCTCCGAGACAATGTGATTTTGTCAAGTGGCTTTGTGGCTAACATAGCCACATAAATGCAGCATTTTCTCCATCATATAATATTTTTTAAAATAAGTTGCATCCATTTAGCAAAACAAGTCATCCAGCTTTTATTAATATGACATTCTAACATCTAGCTTACTGCAGTGTGCAAGTGTCTCATAGCAGCCACTGAGCGAATGCACAGAGTAATGTTATAACATAACTTTCAACACACTTAAAAGTATTTTTAGTATGATTGTTTTGACCAAGTGAAACAGTGCTACATTGCCCCACAATATTAATTAATTAAATAAAGTGACGTAATACTTACATACTGTTCCTTTAAAATAACACAATTTAATTTGTATTGTAATGTAAATAAATTATTTTTTATCTCATCATTTATAATCAAAATGTAATATTCCTTTTATATAATATATGAATGTTCAGATTATGCTGAATAAAGCAATTAAGCAAAATAAGATAAGCAGCGTTGTCTGGTGCTTTTCATCACAAAACAAATCCATGATTGTGTTCATTAGTAGATGCCAATAAAACTGACCTTTTTCCAGTGATCATGAGATCAAAGGCCTGGTTAATCTGATCTAGAGTCAGTCTGTGTGTCACAAACTCATCCAGCAGAAGCTTCCCACTCATATAATCTTGAACCAATCTGGGCACCGCCTCAACACTCTTCCAACCTGTCAATCAGAAGGGTAATTACTTTATAATTAATATTTTTTTACGTTTACCATCCAAACAGCTCACACTACACTAAATACAGGAAAAGTTGCCTTGGAGCAATCTTGGCAATTACCTCCAAAATAAGTGCCTTTTAGAGTTCTTCCAAACAGGATATCCAGGGGGGACAGAGAAAGTTCCTCCACCTCAATCCAACCCACGATCACACAGATCCCCCCTGCAGGACTGCATGCTTCCACAGCAGCCCTCTGATCAGAGGAAACTGTATTAGTTAAAGTAACCACAGGGAACATACAGTAAATTATTTTATTCTACATGGCAACTTGACTTGCTTATAAAAACAACATTGAAGTTAGAACATCTTTGAAAAATAAACAGCTCTACTAATAAACTTCCAGTTATTGGTTATTGGTACTTACCATGACGCCCACATTGCCCACACACTCAAGAGCGAAGTCAAGGCCACCATTAGTCAGCTCCCTCAGCACCTCCTGAATGGGTTTCTCGTGGTCTTTAGGGTTCACAAACTCAGTGGCTCCAAATGTCTTGGCAATCTCAAACTTGTCTGGGTTGATGTCAACGGCGATGATCCTGGTGGCACCGGCAGCCTTGCATCCCATGACCGCTGCCAGTCCGACAGCACCCAAACCAAACACCGCACATGTAGAGCCAGATTCTACCTGGGAAAGACAATGTCAAACTATGCTATTTTCAATTCATGTATCTCCTTTTTTTTCGTTATGCCAGTTGAAAACACATACACACACACACACACACACATTGCCTGTGTTCACTGCTGCCCCATATCCTGTAGATACTCCACAGCCCAGCAGACAGACTCTGTCCAGAGGAGCGTCTGGGTGAATCTTGGTGACATTGTCCTCTGGCACAACAGTATATTCAGAGAAGGTGCTGATACCAATAAACTGATGAACCTGCTGATTCTTACAGGTGATTCTGCTTGTGCCATCTGCAAGAACACCCTGTTGAGTTTTCTCCCTAGGAGGCAGAGAAAAATGACCATGAATGTCAAACAGATAGAAATGATAACATGGATATAAGGAATTTTGCATTACAATATTAAAAACATGAAATATAAAAATAAAAAAATTACTTCTTGACACAATCACATTGAATAAATAACATTAAAATCATATTTAATAATATTGATTGATAATTCCAAATAAAACAGAAATGCTAACCAACTACAGTCAATCTCTATTCAAAAGCAAATATTAATATAATAAAATATAATGAAGTCCCAGACAACGTTTTTTTTTTTTTGTCTTTTATTCTAACCAGTTTTTGGTGCAGAGGTTTGTCTTTGGACTCAGGCAGCGTTCACATTGTCCACACTGTGGCAGGAACAGAGGAATGACTTTATCTCCTGCAGACACAGGTATATGACAATGTTTACACCTTTGTTTTACACTCTTCTAAACTCATGAATCAAAAACTGTAATCACTTCATTTTTCTCAGTCACTTCGGTGCATTTCTCAGATCCCAACTGAAATTCTCAAAACTACTTGTTCAACCTCCACATATAGTGCACATCATAAAAGCAATTTCTCATTCTTTTGAACAGATTCCAAATGCTTTGGTACATTTATGCAATCGATTGTGTAGTTGTCTGCTGTTTCCTACATTATCATGCTTACGTCATGTTGATCATATTATACTGGTTCTCATCTAGGCATTAGTTCCTTCAACTTTTTTTTTGTAAATGTGCCCTGAACTGATACATTGCATTGATGAATTTTGTATTTAATGTAAAGAATTAGATTAACCAATGATCAACCAGTTCTCAGTAGCTCAGAGATGCATCTCATGAAGCTTCATTTGGCATGCATAGACAGAGCACAACACAGAGTTACAAATTCTGACAATGGAAAAACCACAAGGAAACAAACAGGGTCAACAACTGGAAAGAAGAAGAGGAGTAAGGACGTGTGGTGGAAGGGTAAAAAGGCAAAATTGTGGAAGAGGTAGAAGAGGTCAAGATTGTAGACGTGTTTCTAATGAAATAAGGCCCACTATTGTGGATCACGTTCTCAATCATGACCTTATGGCCGAGGTGCGTAGAAAGGTACAGCTGAATGTTGCAATATTGTGTGGTGCTGCTGCTTGTACGAATTGTTTTGAGAAATGCACTGACTGGTTTGCAAATCAGAAAAACTGTAAGATGATGTAATTGAGAAATCCATTTATCCATTCCTCTTTAGAAGTAAGAATATTATGATAACGTTTTTTTTTTTTTTTTTGGTTAATATTTTTGGTTTACCTTTAGACACCTTTGTAACTCCTGGACCGACACTCTCCACCGTTCCAGCTCCTTCATGTCCCAGGATTAAAGGAAAAGGCCGTGGCTTCATTTTAGCCACATCATACAGGTAAGCCCAATCTGAGTGGCACACCCCAGATGCTGCTATCTGACAAGGATTGAGGAATAGTCATTGTTCAGTGAAATAAAATAATACTTGGTCCCTTAAAAGCACAATAAAAAATTAAGGGTTACCCCTTATTCTCAGGAGTTTTATAAACTGTCTTTTAAGTTTGTGCAAGTCTACATTTATAATATATTTAGCCTAACATAAAGAATATAATGAACCTACCTTAATTCGCACTTCATGTGCTTTTGGAGGGGCAACCTCCACTTCCTCAATGGAGAGTGCTTTTCCTGGTTCCCAGGCCACTGCTGCCTTGCACTTGATCACCTTAGGATTATAGAGCATTGTGTTGATTAAAAAAAAACAAAAGACAGATAAGACATAATGTTACAAAAGATTTCAATTTCAAATAAATGCTTTTACAATTTGTATTCCTCAAAGAATCTCCCCAAAAAAAAAAAGTACCACGGTTTCCACAAAAATTCAACACTGAAAATAAGATGTTTCTTGAGCACCAAATCAGCATATTAGAATGATTTCTGAAGCATAATGCTGTTGTTAAAAATTGTAATAATATCCCACACTACTGTTTTTACTGTGTTTCTGTCTGATTGAATAAATTCAGCCTTGGTTGAGCATTAGAGACTCAAACATTCATTTCCTCTTATATCCTTACCTTACCCTCAGTTCCCATGGCAACCACACACTTTCTGTGAAGTGACTCTTTCCACTGTGGGCGTGTGTCTGCTATAGACACCGTTGCAGAAACAGAACAATTATAGCAATTAAAATGCTGAAACAAAAGCAGAAATATTCTGCTGACGATTATACAAAAGTTATTCCTGTCGAGAATTATTCACTGCCTAATTCTAGTACTCTAGTATTTCTATTAAACTACTTTACACTTCTGCATTTAAAAATATAACTTTTTAACATTCAAAACGACATTCATACATTCAAGAGATTCATGTTACTAATAATAGCTACTCTTAACTCACTCAATAGGGACTCAAGAGAGCGGTGTTGTTGACAGGCACTTTTTTCTGCTTTGCATATTATTCAGAATTTGGGATGCTGGCCAAACATCTATGATTGGCTTTCTATCTTTCTTCTGCGCAACGGTTGCGGAATCAAAACAAGTTGGAACGTGATGTCCATCTAGTGGAGCTGTTTGGAAACTGCATTCATTTAATTTTTCACCCTTACTTCCAACCCCGTTTCTTTCTTCTCTGGAACACAAAATCATAGGCAGAATGAGCCATAATTCTCGATTCACTTTCAATATACAACGACAGTACCCTAAATGGTAAGTACCTCCCCACAACCCCCTAATATGTCAGTAGGGCGGGACAGTGGGCCAATTAATGACACCTGGTTTACAACAAACCACTTGACTCATCAACCACAATAACAAATGTAGCATTTACCCTGAGTGAGGGGAAAAAGAGGAGACTGATGGCTTTACTAGCTTTAATTGTGCTTTTTGTTGTAAGATGCTGTAGTAGCACATTGTCAGCTGAAGGTAGATTAAATATTACATATTTAAAAAAAGTTTAATATTTTGATTGGTCAATGTCTTTTACTGAAAACATGCCCCTTTATCACCTCTGGGAGTGTGGGTTTGGAAACTGCTGTGGTTGTTCTGTTGTAGACAATGAATATGTTTTGAGCTTATATAATAATTTATTATACATTAGTTTTGTTTTTATACCTAGAGCCCCCTCACTCTAATGAAGCCAGCAGTACAGACACCACCTATGGCTTTGTGGCATGTGTGTTTGCAGTGCTGTTGTATGGAAGTTACTTTGTTCCTGTTAAAACGATAGATACCGGCGATGGTGAGGAGTTTAACTGTACTTTTACACTCCACATCAACATTTGACAGATCTTGTCTGAAAATGTTCTGTCTTTACAGGAATGTTTTTCCAGTGGATTTGCTGTTCTGCTATTTGGTTTGTTGGACTGGTTGCTGACACATTGTTTCACCCCTCCAGAGCTCATCCTGCAGCTATGCTTGGAGGCGTACTTTGGGCCACTGGTATGTGTATGTGTGAGCAAATAAATGTGTTTAATATATATACAGATGTCATTTATAACAGATTTACTTCTCAGGAAATATAACCGCTGTCCCAGTTGTGAAGTTTATTGGCCTTGGACTTGGAATTTTGCTTTGGGGTTCCAGTGGATTGTTAATTGGATGGGCAAGCTCAAGGTAAGCTGGCTTGATGTCTGACAGAAGAGGCTTATAGGGATGTATTGAACTTCCTGATGGAAAACTTTGGGGCTTTGATTTATATGCTGGTCCAGGGCTGTGTTTCCCAAAAGCATTGTGAGCCAAGTTGATCGTAGAGGACATTGGTGGCAATAGATCTTATCCATACACAGCAGTGCCATCTGTGGGGGACATATCTTTTCAGTCGGGTTGTACTGTTATTTCATATTTTTGAATTGTTCTGCTTACAAAACAATGCAAAATATATTTCCAAAAACTTTTAGTAGACAAAAAAAAAAAAATCCATCACTGCCTTGCTTTCATATATGTCATGGCGCTGCTCTGAATAAGGTCTATGGTCTCCACAATCAGCTTGGGCTCACAACACTTTTGGGAAACGCAGCCCTGGCTGTTTAATGCAATTTAAGCTAGTTGACGAGTGAGACAAGCCGAACCTATACTATATGTTGAGAATGTTTACTTGATGTAGCTTGTAAAATCATTGCTAAATATGTTAAACAGTTTATCAGATAACTGGACTTTTTTTTTTTTTTTTTTTTTTTTTTTTTTTTACTTTACTGGAATTTTTGATGTATAGTTTCAAGAAACAAGTTTTGTTGTAATCTGAATGTCTTTTTTATTGTTGTTGTTGTTGTTGTTGTTGTTGTTATTATTATTGTTATTATTATTATTATTATTATTATTTAGAGTCATACTTCATCTCAGTAGTATATATTGTGTTGGTTTAATGCAATTTTCTTAATGTTTTACAAACAGCTGTGTGTTTTGGTAACCCTTTTACGATAAGGTTCCATAGTTAACATGAACTAACAATAAAAAAAAGTATGAAACCTTTATGAATCTAAGTTTAATGTAAATTTCAACATTTACTAATACATGATTAAAATTTAAAAGTTTGATCTGTTAATATTTAATGGACCTGAGCTAACATGAACTAACAGTGTGTATGTAACAGTTCAAGGCACAATATGTAAGATTTTAGATTCAAATATCCAAAAACCACTAGAACAATTTTATATATTTTGATGACCTGTGTACTTGCATTATCCTAAACGTTTCCAACATTTAAATCCAGAACGTTTAACTTTATTGTCTGCTCAGTTTTCCTGGACAGAAAATCATCTTTGTTGCTGGCAATACTGTACATCCACAATATCACATAATAAAGCGCCTAAAACAAATGTGTCCCCATTAAAAAAAAAAAAAACATAAAACATAGGAAATTTCATACAATTACTATATATATATATATATATATATATATATATATATATATATATATATATATATATATATATATATATATTTATATATATATATATATATATATATATATATATATATATATATATATATATATATATATATATATATATATATATATATATATATATATAAAATGTATACGCATATAACACATGTATTCTCACATATGCATACAAGCACCCACCCGTATAAATGTATCTCAATACCTTAATTAAGAATCCAATAATCATATTTGCTTCATTAATTACTCGTGGCAATTTATTTTTCTGCCTTATTGTTAAATTTCCATACCACAAAATGTTAAATGTTAAAATACTTTCAGTCAGTGATCTATAAACAATGGTTAGAATCCTCCGATCAATATTAAAATATTTTAGTTTCCGAAGTAGACCTAAACGCTGTCTTGCTTTCTTGTGTATATCGTCCACATTTTCATGGAATGAAAGTTTATCATCAATGATGGTACCTAAATATTTAAACTTTGCAACTTGCTCTACCTCTACACCTTTTATAGTAATTTGTTCATATGAAGTACCAGTCATAGTGATCCTATTTTGTTCCCACAACATAATTTCTTTGTCTTCTCAATATTCAATTGTAGATGACTGTTATCAAACCACTGTACAAGACTCTCAATTGAGTCATTATATAGATTAATAGATTAAACTATTCATGTCCGTTTGGCTAGAAATTAAAACCAAATCATCAGCATACTTGATCAGGGTGAGATCATCCCTATTACATTAGTGTAAACTGCGAAAAGCAGAGGAGATAGTACACATCCCTGTGGTAATCCTGAATTCAGGATTATACAATCAGATGAAATTCCATTGACATAAACTCTCTGAGGCCTATTTCTTAGAAAAAAAAAAATCAGTCCACAAAATCAACAAGCTACTTCCACCTAGTTCATGCAATCTTTCTTTTAAAATTTGCGGTTGTACAGTATTGAACAGCAAAGTGAAATCCGTAAAAATAATTGACATTAACATTTGTCTTATCTAGGTGGTGCTGGACCTCATGTAGTAAGGTCAGAGAGGCATCTACCATGCTCCAATTGGGCATATAAGCAAATTGTAATGGATCTACAGAGCCATTAATTTGTGTGTGCAATTGTGTACACTTGCACAAAACTGATGTTAATGCAGTTGGGTGGAAGTATTTAAGAGCTCTGTCCTGAGATGTTTTAGGTACTGGAATAAATTCCTGTAGAAACCATGGAAACCCCAAAGACGCTTTAATATAGTATGTATTTTATTAGACGGGTGAGCAACTGTTTGGATATTCATTTACAAAAGTTTGGATATACAACAGAAAGCTAATTGTGCGAAATCTGAGTAACATTATAACATAACTTTCAACACACTCAAATGATAGTATGATTGTTTTAACCATGTAAAACAGGACTGTGTTACGCTTGCGAAACGAAAAGAGCGCAAGTGGGCGACTGCAGCATAAGAATAATAAAAGCTCAGAGACCGGTGTTTCGTGCAGGTCTCTCATTAGCATTCACTTCCAAGGGCTCTCGGTGCATCCTGCTTTATACCACCGTAAAGATAATAAAACTATAATACATTCGCTCATTCATTGACATGATTTCTGCACGAATCTGTCGGATTCCTTTCCATTGGCTGGAGAGGTGAAGTCAAAACTACAAAACCCATGATTCCACGCTCTTTTACGTGGCGTCAAGCTACGCCTTTGTTTTGAATAAGTGACCGCTAGCTGTTAAACTTGCATACTGTGCCTTTAACTAACATTAAGAAAGATGAACTGTGACAAATGTATTGTTCATTGTTAGCTAATGCATTAACTAATGTTAACTAGTGGGACCTAATTGTAAAGTGTTATTCATGTTTTTATTTGAAGGCAGTGGGGAAACTTACCTCTTAAGTCATTCCTTTCAAGGTTTGGCTGGTTTGGGCTGCATCCAGAGGAAGTGTCCAATCCGATACTCAATTACTGTGGAGCTGGTCTTTGTCTGCTAAGGTAATGGGAGAGGGAATTTGTTTTTTCCCCTCTAGCTGGGAATGTAGTGATGATCTACCTCCAAATGCACACATCAAGATGATGTTTCTTTGGCTAATGAAGGCTGAAATTTTACTAAGTAACATGTTCATTCAACTAAGAAGGTGCTTTTAGTCCTCAGAAATCCAAACCAATGGAAAGGAAATGCTTCAGGCACACCTCTCTAATATGGACAGACAATATTTCCATCCCCCCAAAAAAAATTCTAGTTCACTTAGGAGTTACACTTCACAAATATCATTTTGAGATGAAAGTGCTGCTGTCTTACCTAAAAGTTTCTCTGAAATTGAAAATGCAATATATTGTGTAAGGCAGACTAAACCTCCTCCTAACACCTGAAGTCACAATGTATTGGATCTACAGTTCCATCTGATTTTATGGGATATGGAATAAAAACATCCTTGCGTATTATTTATTGTGAGAGAAAACCCTTTGACTTCTTTTTCTCATAACACAATATTGTCTTTGTTTCAGTGCCATCATATTCTTCTTTGTAAAAAGTGATGTTCAAAAACGTACTTCTCCTGAATCCATGCCTTTGTTGATTGATGATAGGGTAAGTTTGTTAGGGCTTTTCTACATTTTAAGAGCTTTTCGGATGTTAGGTAGAATATTGTTTGGTGCATTTTGTCTTGGATACACATATCTTTGCTGACATTTTGTGTGTGCATGTATTAACACTTTCTTTAGAGGTTGAATCCAGACAACACAAACCCCAGTGACTCATGGGTGGACACAATTTCACCAAAGAGCAAAAGAGTGTTGTAAGTATCAGTAGTTCCAGTGTGTGTGTGTAAAGTTTGTGAATTTATGTATGGCACAATCAGCTTTACTCTGTAATATTTTTAAATCTGGAATTTTTTTTTTTTTTCTATGATATCCTCTTGTTACAGTGGCTGCATCTTGGCCATATTTTCAGGTGCCCTTTATGGCTCTTCTTTTGTGCCCGTTTTTTATATTAAAGTTCATGCCACAACCAATTCAAGTATGTTCACTGGATCTAGTGAGAATGGTATGTATGTTTGTATGGTATGACTAAATGGTTTTGCTATCAGTATCAATGGCATGCGATTTTTGTATTACAGCTTAGTGAAATGTTAAAAAGCCTTTTATAGGCTATTCTAACTTTTTTGCTGTCCATTTTCAGAAATTGATTACTGCTTTGCCCATTACAGTGGAATTTTCCTTATGAGCACAGTGTATTTTCTCACTTACTGCGCAATCATGAAGAACAGGCCTCGGCTCTATCCCAGAGTGATCTT
The DNA here is from genome assembly GCA_018749465.1 of Paracanthobrama guichenoti. Classification (NCBI taxonomy): domain Eukaryota; kingdom Metazoa; phylum Chordata; class Actinopteri; order Cypriniformes; family Gobionidae; genus Paracanthobrama; species Paracanthobrama guichenoti. The sequence continues at coordinate 18,949,031 of CM031956.1, read as the reverse complement.
GCCTGGTAATTAATGTGCATTCAATTCCATTCCATCTTAATTTTAACTTGAATGAAAGGTGAAAGGACCGTGTTGCTTTGCGGCTCCACCACATTTATGATGTACTTGCAAAGCAACTGTATTGTTAAAGTATGCGGTCAGCCACTGGACACGATATCCCTAAAAATATTCCCCTTAGAATTTTGAAAGCTTTCTACTGAACACTGAGTTCTTAACTCATGTAAGATCTTCCATGTAGGTTTTCTGAGTGGCTTGATGTGGGGATTAGCCACGTATGCATGGCTTACGGCAAATTACTACCTTAGTGCAGTGGTCACATTCCCCATAATTAATGCTGTAAGTATGGCACACAAGAAAATCTTTCATGTTCTCATTCACCTTGCATTGAAAATCATATGTAATGACAGTGTGTTCTACTTTGATTTCAGGGTTATAGCTTAGTAGCTGCTCTGTGGGGAAGTGTGGTATTTAAAGAGGTCAAAGTAGGTAACATAAAGCTATTTGTATTCATTCAGTATTTCGGATGACATTTTTACTTGACCTAGTTTGACACTGTTTTTCAAATGAATGTGAGTGTGTAAGAGCCCGTTTAGATCATTGTCATGTTTTAATTTGCTATTGATTCATTACCAGTCATAATAAGGAAATAAAGCAGAAACTTCTATTTAGGCCAGCCTAACAAACTGATTTTCTTTCCTCAGGGTCTTGGGAACTTGCTGGTATTTGTTTTGGCATCTTGTGTTGTCCTAGCAGGCTCCCTGTTAACTGCTTATTCAAAGATCTGAGTCTGTACGTTGTTACCACAAGGTGGCAATGGTGGATCAGGTTTTAAAACAATATTCCTGCCGGAAATTGCAGTCACTGAACAGTCATATAACCTTGAATAATGGCACTGCGGTTGCTTAGTAGCCCTTGATGGAAATTTGCATGTTTCTTGCTGTTGCCTTTTAATTGCTGTCAAAATGAATTCTAGGTTTTCTGTAAGTACACATGTATTTGAATTAAACCGTTACCCCTTTCTGGCTTAGGCTATGTATGTAGATTTGTGTTTGTACTTTCAACAGAAAAGTACAGCCTTTGGCTTTTATACCAATCCCTCCAATAAGGCTCTCAGCAGACAAACTGACAAAGATGACTGTGAGTGTGATTTAGGTGTACCCTACATTATGGGTGACAAAATGACAAAAAGGTGTATAAATCCATATTAAGTGATTTGTTTTTGAAAATATAAAAATGCAGAAAGTTTTCTGTGATGGGTAGGTTTAGGAGATAGAATATACAGTTTGTACAGTATAAAAATTGTCTATGGGATTTAAAACATAACCCAATGTGTGCAATATGTCTAGATTAGTGAAATGTTTTTCACTTTAAAATAATGGTCCAGATCACTAGTAGTTCCTGCAGAATGACCAGGTAACACTTGAGAAATAATTAGTGAAGCATGTAAATGTTCAGAGTAAAACAAAAGACTGATTACGTCTCAGACACACGACAATGTTGTGATTTCGTAATTAATTGGTCGTTCTTTATAATTTGTCATAGTAAGTTGTTGGTTATTAATGAGGCTAATCTCAATCAGTAATTGATTACCTAAAAATTGTTGTTTTATATTACTGATTATTTAAACTTGTTTCCATATTAGTTAGTATTAGTTCACTTTAAAATGAAAATTACCCCATGATTTAGTCACCCTCAAGCCGTCCTAGGTGCATATGATTTTCTTCTTTCTGATGAACACGGAGTTATATTAAAATATATCCTGATGCTTCCATGCTTTATAATGGCAGTGCCAGGGTCCATTTGAGTTTGAAGCTCAAAGCACATCCATCCATAATAAACGTACTCCACATGGCTCCGGGAATTAATGAAGGCATTCTGAAGTGAATCAATGGGTTTTTGTAAGAAAAAAAATCCATATTTAAAACTTTTTATGAAGTAAAATATCTAGCTTCCGGCAGACCGCCTTCTGTATTCAACTTGCGAAAAAAAGCACAACATATGACCTATGACTACGCTAGGGCGTGGCGTAAGCGTTTTGAACTGCAAGAGGCGTTACACTTTCTGCGTAAGTTGAATACGCAAGGCAGTCTGCCGGAAGCTAGATATTTTACTTCAGAAGGCCTTTATTAATCCCCTGGAGTGTTTATTATGGATGGATGTGCTTTTTTGAGCTTCAAACTCAGTAGACCACGTCACTACCATTATAAAGCTTGAAAGAGCCAGGACATTTATTAATATAACTCCAGTTGTGTTCATCAGAAAGAAGTAAGTCATTTACACCTAGGATGGCTTGAGGGTGAGTAAATTTTAAAGTGAATACTCATTTTAATAGTAGCTGAAGTGTTAATGTAGTATTTGTCCTGCCTTACTTCCTGCATAGTTAGCTCTAGACCATCATTCTAAAGTGTTGCCACCTATTATTACTATTATTATTATTATTCGATGTTATTGCTTCATATTCACACCAGCAAATTCAAAACAACTTTGTTTACAGGCAGGTGTGCACAGGAAACTTATTCCTGCTGGAAAATGCTATTGTAATTCAATGAACCTCTTAAAGACCTGGTTAATGAGCTTTCCTGTTTTTGTAATTTATGGTAAAATGGTTTGCTGCATTAAGAGTGTCTGTCTCCTAGACAAGCCGAGCTAGTGATGCCAGCTGAAAAGTGCCCTGAGCCCCTCTGAAACTCCCAGCTGATTGGGAAAAAAAAAAAAATTATCAGCCACAACAAAGAAGCTGGTTCAAGATGTTTTTGCTGGGGGTGGGAATACCGCCCTTAAACCGGTCAATTAACAGACGAGCTTATTCCTTTTTCAGCAGGGCCAGCTTTAATATTTAGAGGGGAAAAAAAACGTCTATAGCAAGGAAAATCTGACACTTCAGTTTAGTTTCTAACTATGACAGCGTTGTAGCCTCTCGCGCTTGCAGTGTGGAAAAGGGCGTAAGAACAAGCGACATTCTTGTCAATTTGGGACTGTTATCTCAGCTGATCCGGCATCGGGACAGTTGTCTTCATTCATGCTGGAGCTGTTGCACTGAGCGGATCATCTGGACCTCCAGTGTACCATCAATATGTAAACGAATAGAACGCAATTCCAACGTGGACAAAAGAAATTTGACTTAATCATGCGCAGACACTCGTACCAATGGATACGCATACGACTCGTCCTGGAAATGTCGGGGACACTTTGATTTGTTTGTCCGTGTCGTTTTTGAAAGTCTGCAACTGTTGCAGGAGATATTCCGCCGTTAGGAAGTATTTGATTCTAGCTGTTGTTTGTTTTGTTTATTTGTTTTTCACCGTTCACGTTAATCACACGTCTACTCGCCATGACAAACGTCATGATCCGTGGACTAGAAATAGCGTTTATTCTCAGAAACCTAGAGAAACCTACCAGGACCCCATTGAAGGGGAGGTGAATGAATCCCTGAGTCCGACCAGGTCTAATGTGGTGTATATAACGCTCAAATCTAAGCGGCACAAACCGGCCATCATCAGGGGCACAGTGCGACCCAAACTCCGGAGAAAGAAAGTTAAAGTGAGACCGCAGGGTGGCACACAGGACAAAGCGAAGGACGCGAGGCACAATACAAACACCGTTGACAAACAACTGGGATATTCTGAGCTTGATGGCAGTGAAGGAGATTATTCATCCATTAGGATTTACAGTGAAAGAGCTCCTCCATGGTTCAGCACTGACGATATCACGGCCATGCGCTTTCTAGCTGATAGTAAAATTACGCAAATTGACGAAGTTGCACCTCCGGGCTTTTCTTCTTTAATTTTATTTAAAAGTGCGACAAATCACACGGACTATGCTGATGCGTGTCGCAAATGTTGCGGTGTTGTCAGGAGACCCTTGGACACGAGTGAAGTGTTCGCCTTTCATCTGGATAGGATCTTGGGGCTGAACAGAACTTTGCCAGCTGTCAGCAGAAGATTCCACTCTCTTGGAGGTAGTGTATTTGTTTCTTTGTTTATTTAAAAGTATTTTGTATGTATTTTAATGTTTTATTTTGTTGTACATGTTTAAGCAGCAGATACTGAATTGTATTTAAACTTTGGTCCCACTTTATATTAGCTAGGTGGCCTTAACTACTGTGTACTTGGCCTACATCAACACATAAGTAGCCTACAGTGTACTTATTGTGTTCATATTGTATTGCTGTACACTTTTGCTGATATTGAGGTGGATACGGGTAAAGTTAGGGACAGGTGTGGTGGTATGGGTAAGTTTAAGGGTAGGGTTAGGTGTAAGGGAAGGGCCAACAGTGTAATATAAATGTAACTACAGAAATTACAGATATAATTACATGCAGGTCATTTAAAAAAATACAATGTAAAAACATGTATGTACACAATAAGTGCATTGTATCAAATGATTAATGTTAGTACATAGTAGTTAAGGCCACCTAATATAAAGTGGGCCCTAAAGATGGCCTACCAAAATATCAAACCAAGTAGCATTTATTTATTATTTATTTTAAATGTGCATTTTGATTTTAAAGTAGACTAATTGCAAAATAGCTACGAAAAGTTCTGAGAAAAGCATAATTTAATTGTCATCTGCAATGAAATGTGGGTGCATCTTATAGGCCTATAGATAAAATAGACTTAGCCTTTCTGGGTCCAATGCATTGGGAACAGTTTCAGTGTCATCAAAGCTGTCTATCAAATCAAATATGACCGATCTAATGAATGTATAGCCTACATATATTAATCTTGTTTCAGATGGTCAGCCTTGTCCAGTGGTTTTGTGGGATCCTTCTTTAATCCCATTAGTAGATCAAACCTCTGAGAGAGTGAGCTGGGGTTCATATCAAACCTCTCTCAAATACAAGTGCTGGCATCGGGGCATCACACCTAAACCAGAGTGGAGGTGCACCAGCATCCACCATCATGAATGGAGCAAGCTAGTAGTCTTTGATTTCCTTCTGCAGGTACTCTACTCCATGTTCATCTGTGTAACTTTAAACTTGTAGATAAACACACTTGGGTAAACATGAATTGCTCACAAAACAACTGAAATATGTTAATTTAAACTGTATAAGTTAAAAATAAAGAGATTGTTTATCCTCAGATTTATGAACGACTAGATAAAAACTGCTGTGGATTCAAGCCCCGACCAGAGGACACCTGTGTTGAGCTTGGTCACCATGAAGCGTGTACAGATAAGGACAGTATAGAGCTGACACACATGGTCCACCGTAGACATGACCCACACCACCTGGTTTTCTTTAACAACAAGGGCTACTTTGACCGAGATGAGGAGAATCTGGACTTCAGGCTACTAGAGGGAATCAAAGAGTGAGTAAAATGAGCAGACCTATTTCACATGTTAGTGTATTCATGGACACTTGATCTTTAATTTCAATCTCATAATGATGTTATAACAAAGTCCCTATCAAGGAAAGTCTTTTCACTCGGCGGCCATATTTAACACCTCCGGGCAGCTATTTTGGGCATACAAGACCAAGTCCTATCTATTTGAATGGGGGGTATCCTGGAATCTCAAACTGCTTGCCGAACTCTCAATTAAATAACATATTTCAGATCAGCATCAAAATCTGACATGAACTGTCCTATAAATGTTGTTTCTTATACTCAAATAGCATTTAAAAAAGCTTCTTTTTCAGGCTAAACGAGCCAATGCGTATATGCAGTCCTAAGCGTGAGTCTCAGGTTTTTTATGGGAACCGGAGCTTCTAACGGCAGCTGCAGTAATGCAATGACTTCACCAATCAGCGAATGGCTGTTTTACTTTAGAAGGCAGGACGATTCCACCATATTGCGCGTTGCAGTTTCGCCGATTCATGAGTAATAGGAGTGAACAGTCTTTCTATATCTATAGTCTTTGTGTTATAAGCAGTGTTGGGGAAAGTTACTTTTAAAAGTAATGCATTTACAATATTGCGTTACTCCCTTAAAAGTAACTAATTGCATTACTTAGTTACTTTTTATGGAAATTAATGTGGTGTTACTTTTTCTCACCTGGGCTTGCTTTGTTTGTTTGTTTTTAATTAAAAAAAAAACATTCTAGATTTGAAAAATGTAAATGCCGTTTCACACCAAAAGTGAAATGAATAAGCCTCAGGCTGAAGGAACTTTCAGCTGTGCTGTCCTTCTGGATTGCAGAAGAATAGGACACAGGGGAAGAAAGTTCAACATGTGATGTTTATCTAAAGTCATTTTTGCTTATTCGTATGTTTGAATTGGATCATTGAAGGTCAGCAGCAAAGATATTAGTGAGAGTAAATGCATAAAGTATATGTGTTATTTAACATTTAATTATTGCAGGTTTGCGTAATATTACATTTGCATTTCACGGTTTTATTTATTTTGAGGAATACTGAATAATTTGTTGTGCAAGTGGGATGAGTAAATGCACATTTGGTCTAGAACTACAGTAACCATCATGTTTACACAGAGCACCCAGCGCCTCTGCATTACTCCCGATTTCTCTCAGCATGGGGACAGGACAGAGCTGTCAGTCAATAAATGGGAAAACAATGTGTTACTTAATTGAAAGTAAAAAAAAAAATTTTGTTTTTGCTTTGTAAATTTAAAAGTAATCTGATTACATAACTCGCGTTACTTGTAATGCGTTACCCTGAACACTGGTTATGTGTCAAGAATCAGAGTAATCAGTTTTTTCTCTTTTTCTTTTTATAAAGACAGATCATTTACACATGCCTGTATTTCCTTTTAATTAAAATGTCTTAGAAATCAGAAATCTGACCTCAAAGAAATTTAATCTTTCGCAGTTTTATTAAATTACAAATCTCCACAGGTTATCAGGTTTGCATAGACATTTAAAATCCAGTTGCCAAGTGTTTTTCAATTTAAATAGTTTTGTGCATCTTCTTTTCTTGTTCATACTAGACAACCTGAGGTGATTTTTGTAATTGCTGCAACTAAGACTGCGACTAAGAATTTGTTTCTGTGAGGCCACAAGTTTGGCCTTTCAGTAACCCAATACCTCCACAACACCACTGAAGACGTAAGCAAATGCATACGCCAACAATCTGACACGTGCTGTCTGAGCTAAGGGATTCTGCTGGCAATGCTGCTAATGTGATACCTCTGGGAACGTAAGCTCACTTGTGCAATAACATAAATCAGAATAAATGATCGAACATTGCTGTGTTTGAGTATCACAGCTTGCACATTATCTGCATTACAGCGGTATTGCATAGGTATTACATAATTAGTCAGTTAGCTATTGTTACTTTTTTTTTTTTTTTTTTTAAAGGTGGTTATTTCCTTTTTATACTAAGTCTGTTTAAAAAAATTGGACCGCATGACTATATGCTTTCAATATTTTTCCTCTTTCAGGCTACCAGATCAGTCTGTGTCAGTGTTGAGGTCTCAGCGTCTCAGGGAAAAGCTCCTGCAATCGCTGTTTCTCGATCAGCAGTACTGGGACAGTCAGGGTGGCCGTCAAGGCATCGAAAAACTCATTGACGTAATTGAGAGAAGAGCCAAAGTCTTGCTCACGTACATCAATGCCCATGGGATTAAAGTAGTACCTATGAACTCCTGACAGATGGAGCTTAAAGTTTGTAATATGACATTTATTGAAAACCAAAAGGTTGGTGGTTCAGTGTTTTAAACGGATTAGTACAACTGTTGAATTGACAGTCAAAACTCGATGCACTTCTGAAATTAACAGTACTTTGTGGTGTTGTAAGTGATTCTCCTTTTAAGACAAGAACATACAGTTGCAAGAAAAAGTATGTGAACCGCTTGCAGAATCTGTGAAAATGGGAATAATTTTAATTAAATAAGGATCATACAAAATGCATGTCTTTTTTTCCGTACTGTCCTGAATAAGATATTTTACATAAATGTTTTATATATATATATATATATATATATTAAAAATATAGTCCACAAGACAAATTGTTGAATTTGAAGATCAAGGTAAATTGTACTTAATTTGTCTTCCGGGAAACAAGTTGCTTCTGAAGGGAAGTACTAAATGAAAGAAATTATATTTAAACAAAATTTTTTAAAAATTGGCCGTCGTCCTGTTTCACAAGTTTTCACCCTCCCGGCTCTTAATGCATTGTTTCTTTCTAGAGCCTTAGTGAATGTTTGAATCTTTTTTTAATAATTATGTTTGAGTCCCTCAATTGTTTCAGTGTGAAAAGATGGATGTCAAAATCATACAGTCACTGCTGGAGAGGGTTCAAATATGCAAAAGATGCTGGAAAACTGAAGAATGTGCAAGATCTGGAGGATTTTTTCTGAAGAACATTGGGCAGTTTAGAACAAACAAGGGACTCATGAACAACCATCACAAAACGAAAAAAGCCGTGGATCATCCAGGGAATGACACACAGTATTAAGAATCAATGGTTCATAAACTTTTGAACGGGTCATTTAATCAATTCAGCTATTTTATTTGTTTTTGTTTTTTTGTCTTGTGGACGATATTTTACATAAAATAAATAAATAAAAAAAAAAAGTTTAAATTCTTATTCAGGACAGCACTAAATAAAAATAAAAACACGTTTTGTATGATCTTTTTCATTTTGTTAAATTTATTCACACTTTCACAGATTCTGCAAGCGGTTCACACATTTTTTTTTTCTTTTTTTCTTGCAGCTGTATTAATGATAGTTTCTCTAAATGCTCCACACATGCAGAGTCCAGGGCTAATTTTTGGCACCACTGACATTCCACAAGTTAAAGGCGCTGTAAGTGATATGATCTGATTCATTAACTTCCACCAGACTTCCCCTCTGAATCAGACCACCTCTTCAGTCAAATCCTGCCCACTTATGGCATGTCAGAAAACCTGATAAGTAACCAAAACGCTCAGCTTTTAAAGAGAATTTCTGCCGTGTTAAATGAAGATGAGGATGATGACTCCAGAGCATTATTATTAAATCTGGTATTGTTGCACTTGTGTACAAGTTTATCACCATGAAGATATACATCTTTTTTCATACAAATAATTTTTGTACTATGCTGTGTTTTGTTTTTTTGTTTTTTAATAAAAGTGTTCCATATCAGTCCATTGGAAAATCACTTCAATATTGCATGAATAGAATAATGAATTGACTTATGTGAATGATAGGAATAGACGGTACCATTGTTTGTTTGACATCTTTGAAATAGAAAAGTACTTTAAACCCATGCTGAAAATGGCAGCCTTTGGTTCTAAATGCAGGAATACTTCAGTTTGAGTGCAGCTGAGTTCAGCTGTCTTCTGACTTTGCTGTTCCCCTCATTTGCGTTTTCAGTTTGCCAGCCAGCCAGTCATTTCTCAGAGCCTAAAGTGACCCCTTTTGAAAGCGTGAAGGAAAACTACAGACACATACTTACCCACAGAAATATGCACACACAAGAGTTCCTTTATGAGTTTGAAAATACTTAATGTTTGGCAGCATTACCCATGTCACATGTATCTGCTGTGCACAGTGGACATGCTGTGTCTTGCCACACTCTTTGCCAGACAAAATCAGGTCATTTGGAATGTCAGATCACCTCTGCTCATCTGGATGATATGCAAACTCTTTAAATGAAACGTTTGACTGCTCATGTTCACCTCCCTGTATTATGTTTCCATCCTGCAGATGTGCTCTCACATCTATAGAATGTTCGACACAAATAGTAGCACAGAACTGTAAATCCACAGGAAAGTGCTGTTTTCATCATATCAAATGCAGCATACCATAATGGGAATGGAAAAAAGCGTATTTTGAGAGCTGATTTTGCATATGACCTCATTTTATTTCAATGTTTGAAGTGTAATGAAATGCCTTTCAGTTGACAATGATTCCAATCTAATAATTTCCTGTCTGTCTTCAGTCGAGTTTAAAAACAGTGTAAAACATGCTGGGTAACACATTTGCCACCCAGTCATGTGTCATAGAGGGACAATTTCCATTTTTTCCCCCTCTGTTGTGCTTTCTACCCTAATTTTATATCCTAACAAGGAAGCGTTTATATTGGTTGTTCTGATCACTTCTTTTGCTAGGACATTGCCACCATTTTCCCCTCTCAAACAAGCCATTATTCTCCATTTCTCCCTCTTTCTTGTTCTAACATAGCTTGACCTTAACAGACTTATAAAAGACAGAAATCATCAATTCAGAAGATTTTCCATTCAATTCATTCTTGTAACTATAACGCCAGAACAATTTCTTGAGAAAAAATAAATAAATAGATCAACTCACATCACAACTGTTTCCATACTAACATCATATTTTGTGTCCTAAAATCCTCCTTTCTTTTACCTGTACCAGCTGACCTGCTCCATTTCTCAAGCATGAGAAAGTATGGAAAGGAATTTTATACTGCTGCTCACTGTTTGTCTTATTTGTCTTTCTTTTTTTTTTTTTTTTTTTTATTGTTGCTATGACAACATCACCCCAGCGACATCCCACCTGGTTGGCAGACAGATGTGCAGTATGATTCCACAGAGGTAGAAAGCATCAGTTAGAACACAAGCAGCAATGAGAGCTCATACCTCAGCACAAAAACATGAGGCTCTAGACATAACACGTGCGCATTAGCCCCCCTCAGTTTCTCATCTGGAATATGAGTCTTGCTCAACATTAATGTGCTCCATGCGAAGCCACAAATGAAACAGATGGCAGAAAAAAATAGAGATTGAATAAAAAATCAGGGCATGTTATAACCTGAAAATGAGCCATGAAGGTCTTCAGTTGTGCCACAGTTGATGTTTGCTGAGATGCATGTTGGTTATAAGTTTTTAGCTTGGAAAGATGCTATCTGCGTGTCAAAACAGCACAACAGGCCTTAGGCAGGCAGCCAGGTTTCCTTCAGTTGTTCCGTTCAGTTTGTCAAAAATAATCTCTCTTTGGGGACTGTGTGCAGCTGTCAGATCTAACAGTAGGATACAAGCCATTTAACTCTTCCCTAACCACAGAAACTCATAAGTTAATTTGACTGAAAATATTTTGATGTTAGTAAAAAGCATAGTTCACACAAAAATGAAAATTCTCTCATCATTTATTCAGCTAAAAAGCAGACCTTCCCCCACCCGCATTAACTACCATAGTATTTTTTCCCTCTACTATGGTAGTCAATGCGGGGGGTGAGATCTGCTTGGTTAAAAACATTCTTTAAATATATCCCTCTGTACAGCAGAACAAAGAACTTTTATACAGGTCTGAACAACTTGAGGGTGAGTAAATGATGACAGATTTTTCATTTTTGGGTGAACTATCCCTTTAAGCATATTTAGTCCCAGACTAATATGCACGTTTTAGCTGTTTTAACTGAAAGCAACTTGCACTGACATATAATTGTCTCAGGATACACACCAGCAATGTTTTTCCTTATCCTGGTTTAATCCAAGCCCTGTCTGTGAAACCAAGCAATGGCAAATGTGTGCTAGTTAAAATAGAACATTTAAGTATATCTTTCATTAATGTGGTTTCAATTTGGCTTAGTTAGTAAGAGTCCTGAACTACACTCTAAAAAATGCTGGGCTAAATGAGCACATGAACACTTGGGTTAAGCCCGATTTCGTTAGGTATAAGCACATGATCTTGGTCTGATGGTGCTCACAAGATATAGAAACTATGTCAGCAAACATTTAATGAATTACCCCTATACAAGTTCTTGTCTTGCTGGCCTCTGTTGTGCATGTTGTTCATCATTTAATATTCCAATTATCTTTCTCACAAACAGTAAGTTAAACCTGCCTCTTTGAAGGATTAAAGTAAGCTACGATTTAGTTCATAGACTAGCTGCAATCCTTCCTCTTGCAATCAGATTTGTTTAATCCAGAACAGGCTCAATCTGTGACAACTCAAAGTGGCTTGCATAGACACTTAAAATAAAGACAACTCAAGCAAGCATTTTAGTCTGGGACTATAGGTTTAAGCCTTGTCTGTGAAACCAGGCATTTATTTTTGAGCTTGACAGATGGTGTCATTTTGAACTTTCACCAAAAAAAAAAAAAAAAAAAAGATTCATAAAAGTTTTTTAAAGGTATTTTAAAAATGAACACATGAGCAGGTTATGACGCAATTTAAATTTTTGGGTGAACTATCCCTTTAAGGTCTCTCTCTCTCTCTCTCTCTCTCTCTCTCTCTCTCTCTCTCTCTCTCTCTCTCTCTCTCTCTCTCTCTCTCTCTCTCTCTCTCTCTCTCTCTCTCTCTCTCTCTCTCTCTCTCATATTCTCAGCCAAACTATACCGTGGCTCCCTTTGTCTGCCTGACAGAAATGCACATAGAACAAAGAGTAAAATAAGCTATGTGTGTGAGAGTATGTGTTAGAGAGAGAGAGAATAGTCACTGGCATGTTTACAAAAGCTCTCACTAAAGCTGCCTCTGTCCCCATGTGCTAGGGGTTAACCCCACATGAGAACTAGATTAGGGGTCCCAGCACATTGCACTTATTCACATGTCCAGATATAAAAGCAGGCCAGAGAATCTGCCTTACGTTGGCATCTGAATCATCTGAGCTGCTGTTAGACTTATACACAGTTAAGAGGAGCTGTCATTTCACTAAATATAGGACTGACACAAAACATAACTTTGGAAGCCATTACAGCTTGAAATGACTTCAGAAGTGAAATTATGTTTTTAAACATCACCAAACTTTCCATTGCACTTTCCAATTTTCTTTCCAACATGAGTATTTGTATGGAAAATATTCAGAGGATATTCAGAGCATTTTATTGACTAGGTAAATAGTGCTACTGCAGAATTTAAAGGGTTAGTTCACCCAAAAAATTTAAATTCTGTCATTAATTACTCACCCTCATGTCGTTCCAAACCTGTAAGACTTTTGTTAATCTTCGGAACACAAATTAAGATATTTTAGATGAAATCCGAGGTCCGGCAGGAAGTGCTGCACAATGTCAACATCATAGGAGACTGACACAGATGAGAAGAAATTGTTGAATAAAGTCGTTATTTTTGTTTGTTTTTTGCACACACAAAGCATTCTCGTCGCTTCATAAAATGAAGGTTGAACCACTGGAGTCACATGGACTATTTTAACAATGTCTTTACCTTTCTGGGCCTTGAAAGTTGTAATTAAATTGCTGTCTATGGAGGGATCAGAGAGATCTCGGATTTCATCAAAAATATCTTAATTTGTGTTCCTAGATGATCGAAGGTCTTACGGGTTTGGAACGATATGAGGAGGAGTAATTAATGACAGAATTTTCATTTTTGGGTGAACTAACCCTATTCATTTAAACATGAATATTCAAGCTGCTGGTTAATTGATGTGTTGATACAGCTAGCATTTGAAGAGTGCTGTAGATGCACACAACACCTTATTTATTGTTGTGTCAGATAATTTATTAGTTGTTTCAGCTGCAGTACTAACTCATAAAGGAGAAGGCAGGTCATTTTCGGAGGGTGTCTATTTGGGAGCTGTAACCTATGCTACCTCCAATTGGGACGCCATGTAAATCAAGACTTGAGACAGCTGCTGTAAATTATGGCAAATAAAAAATGATCTTGGAAGTCTAAAATGACAGATCTACAGAGTAAGTATGAAGGAATAATTTGGAACTGATGAGCAAAAGCCGAACTAAAGTAAATGAGAATAAATATAAAATTGCTATTTGTATTCTGAACTATTTTTAGGCTTAAACTTTGTGATGAAAGAGAAACGAATAAAGAGAGTTATGTGCTGTAGAGAGCATTACAAGTAAATTAGCACTCATTTTTTCCAACATTCTGGAAAGACCTTCTGGGAAATGACTCGAGCAGGAAGACAAACAGGAATGGGCAGCTCAGAGAAGGCGGCCAGCTAATGTGGCAGGATGGACAAGAGACAGGGAGGCAAAAAATTTCATTCCTGCTGCTCAACGTCATCCGAGGGCAAGAGGAACTGAAGCAGCACGCCTCAGTTTATTCATTCTTATAGCTTGACCTTTCCCTCTCTTCCGCTGTAGTCTGCATGCCAGGAAAAGCTAAATCTCCATGTAAGCAACTCTGGACATATAATCAAAAAGAGCAACTTCTAGACACTTAATCAAACAATAATCCCATTTTGAATACTAGAATACATATATATATATATATATATATATATATATATATATATATATATATATATATATATATATATATATATATATATATATAAAAGTTAAAAATATCTGGTCAGGAGAAGAAAGCGACATTGCATTACAGTGTATAGACTCTACCATTTAAATCATTTTAAAGGTTAACTATTTTAGAATGCATACAGTTAAACAGTCAATATATTATAATAAAGGGTTGGTTTAAAAAGAGCTATATTTAATCTGAGGACTTTTTCGGATCAATGTTTTACACTCACAGTAAAAAAATAAAAACATACTGGTGTTCGATGACAAAATCAGTTTGAGTTAAAACACCCATGGACTCATCCTGAAGGATTTTTGGGGTACAGACACCGACTTAAAAATGTGAGTGGTACTGTAATTCAAAATCCAAATTCAACTTTATATGAGATTAAACTCTGCTGCCATCTACTGTTCAAGAGAGATGTGTAGTCAGCATCATAACATACATTGTATATATGTGTATTATGAAGTATTGTCTGACTCTGAGATAATGTTTGTCTGTCTTTCACTGCCTCTCACTCTTTCATACAAAACAGTAGAATGAGCTACTGAAATGATGCCATCACTATCCGTGGATCGTCTTTAGGACTGTGATTAGGAATTTGCACTAGCTGTTTCCCGTGGCAACCACTTCACTACAGGATGTTGGGGGCTCCTGTGCGGATACTCTTTACAGCTTGAATGCGTTGTGCTAGCAGCTCATTCCAGCAGTGATTAAATCAGCATCAGCATAGCAACCAAAGCAAATAACGGCACAAAATTAAACAAGAACTAATATAGACTGGAAGTCAATATGCTAAAACACATAACTGAAAATCAATGCTTCCATTTTATATTTCACTCAATTTTGCTTTAAGTTCTTGCTTTGTATTAGACTGGGTAAACCTGGCCCGATCTGCCGGCGATTTGATTTTGCCCTGCAGCTCAGGCTGGAAACCTGTACATATTTCTGTCCTGCTTCTGTTACAAATCTGCGGGGACCAATCACAAACCAGCTTATCCACCTGGTACGCTATTGGCGGGTTTAACACAATGACGGATAGAGAAGCGATGGATCGTTGGTCTGATTGGTTGAAGGACTATCCAATTGCGTACAGAGTCATTTGAACTATACCCGTTGATCACGCCTCTTGTGCAGTAGACAATACAGAGCAGACTCCCCAAACTAATGTTCAGTCTTAAAAGATTGAGCTTGGTCTGGTGATAGCCAGACAAGCTTTGTATGTCATTGTTTGACATGCAATTTGAGGACCACTCGACTTGGAGACCAGATCTGTGAGCTTGAACCCCAGAGAACTCCACTCTTCTCTGAGAGTGACAAAGTGACAATTGCCAAAAAGGCTTGCTGAGAGCCTTTAGAGACGAACTCTGTGTGTCTGTGTGAGAGCGTTTTTATCTGGGGAAATAAAGAAATATCACACTTTTATGTCAGCTTAGAGGAGATGTGACTGAGCGTCTCTATGGACCATCACCCTAAAATTCTGCTGTAGCACTGGCTGTAAAAAATGTACATTTTTATCATCGTCTGTTAAATCCTAGACAGCAGATTAAAACTGTTACTATAATGATTGATTGCTCATTCAGATTATTCGATAAAAGGAAAAGAACTGTGGCTGCATGCATTTTAAATTAATCAGTACAAAAGTTACTTAAACTTACAGTCAGCTAACTAGCTAGTGGTCTTCAGTTGCACATGCCTACTGTCATAAAAACAACTGGAATTTGCTTTTGTAGTTCTCAGGGGAAAGGAGAGAACATGAACAACATTTCAGGGACAAAGGCTATTTGATTCAATAAGATGTCCCGAGGTACTCAGCAATCTCTTTGCTATGAGTAGCCATGCACCACAAGCCTTCACCATCAGACCATTTATCAGTGTATATTGTATCAATTGAAGGTAGGTCTATTTTTAGCCCTGGGAACTCTTTACACAGAGGATGTAAACATAGCTAAACACTTAGTGGGTCACTTGGCATGCTTTTTTTTATGCTTGGCATATTTCCTTTTTTCCCTATCACATATTTTATTAATCATCATAAATTAGGAATCATTCAAAAACTCAAAATTCATCATGCGTTTTGAAATTGGACATTGCATTACCATGGAAAAGGTACTTGAAGCGAGCCCCTCCCCTTAGCGGGCATTGTCGTTTAAAATTTTACAAAAGGTATTGCAATATTTTATAATCAAACCTTTTTCTAAACTTGACAAAGCACATATTTTTGGAAAGGTCTGAGACTCAAGGTTCTGTATGTGGCCACTGTTTTGAGACAGAGGTGTTAATGTGACAGAAATGTATTAATTTGTGACAGAACAGACCAAAAAAATAAATGAAGCAAAATAAAATCAAACCAAACCAAATATCCCAGAAACAAATATAATTTTTATTTTTTTGTGATATATGGCTTTGATTTTCTAGCAATTTTGGAGTCCAAATTATTTTGTAAAATATATATTTGGAATAAAATATTTGAGTAGGCCTACAGTAGTACATTTTACACAATACATTTTTTTTTTTTTTTAAGTACTTTCACTTCAGTAATAGTCTAATGAGTATCTTCTTTAAATACAGACTGTATTCCAAAGCATACAATGAATAATAGTGTAGGTCTATAACAAACAAGATGGCAAGACAGGACAAATTACTTTGAAGATCCTTGAAGTTTGTTCTAACTTTAAAAACTCTATTATTTAAGAAGAGCCAGGGATATTTGACATGCACTTCACTACGGTACCTTGCTCCTTCTGAGAAATAGGCCCTATAAACCAGTGTGGATGTGCTAAATGAGTCATCCTGCTGACAGATGCAAGGACACTCTGTGCTACAGAAAAGTCAACTTTTGGGTTGAATCACTCATCACATGAATGAGCCTGTGCAATCACTGTCAGTGAAAAGCCAACTGGAGATGAATATTTAGCTGCTCCTGCTCTCTCAAAACCATGGCAAGGCTGCCTGGACATGAGGTTTTGAGGCCTTTTTTCCCTTTAAATAGGTGTCTATATACACTCACCTAAAGGATTATTAGGAACACCATACTAATACTGTGTTTGACCCCCTTTTGCCTTCAGAACTGCCTTAATTCTACGTGGCATTGATTCAACAAGGTGCTGAAAGCATTCTTTAGAAATGTTGGCCCATATTGATATGATAGCATTTTGCAGTTGATGGAGATTTGTGGGATGCACATCCAGGGCACGAAGCTCCCATTCCACCATATCTCAAAGATGCTCTATTGGGTTGAGATCTGGTGACTGTGGGGGCCATTTTAGTACAGTGAACTCATTGTCATGTTCAAGAAACCAATTTGAAATGATTCGAGCTTTGTGACATGGTGCATTATCCTGCTGGAAGTAGTCATCAGAGAATGGGTACATGGGGGGATGGTCAGAAACATAAAGGGATGGTCAGAAACAATGCTCAGGTAGGCCGCGGCATTTAAACAATGCCCAATTGGCACTAAGGGGCCTAAAGTGTGCCAAGAAAACATCCCCCACACCATTACACCACCACCACCAGCCTGCACAGTGGTAACAAGGCATGATGGATCCATGTTCTCATTCTGTTTATGCCAAATTCTGACTCTACCATCTGAATGTCTCAACAGAAATCGAGACTCATCAGACCAGGCAACATTTTTCCAGTCTTCAACTGTCCAAGTTTGGTGAGCTTGTGCAAATTGTAGCCTCTTTTTCCTATTTGTGGTGGAGATGAGTGGTACCCGGTGGGGTCTTCTGCTGTTGTAGCCCATCCGCCTCAAGGTTGTGCGTGTTGTGGCTTCACAAATGCTTTGCTGCATACCTTGGTTGTAACGAGTGGTTATTTCAGTCAAAGTTGCTCTTCAATCAGCTTGAATCAGTCGGCCCATTCTCCTCTGACCTCTAGCATCAACAAGGCATTTTCACACCATTCTTTGTAAACCCTAGAAATGGTTGTGCGTGAAAATCCCAGTAACTGAGCAGATTGTGAAATACTCAGACCGGCCCGTCTGGCACCAACAACCATGTCACGCTCAAAATTGCTTAAATCACCTTTCTTTCCCATTCTGACATTCAGTTTGGAGTTCAGGAGATTGTCTTGACCAGGACCACACCCCTAAATGCATTGAAGCAACTGTCATGTGATTGGTTGATTAGATAATTGCATTAATGAGAAATTGAACAGGTGTTCCTAATAATCCTTTAGGTGAGTGTATAACAGGATATAGCCTATTTTAATCTTTGTATTTATTTTTATTTATTTATTTATTTTTATAGAACTTGTAAACAACAGTACAAAAAACAGGCACCAAAGAGGCTCCAAAGATAATGAAAACAAACAAACAAACAAACAAAAAAGAACAACAACAAAGACATTCACAAGATGCCCAATACAGATTCATAGTATGTGACAATAGCAGTAGGCTTATCTTTTACATTTTTCACAACTTTAATAGACTTCATTAACAGAGTGAGTTTGTTACAGAAACCTTGTATAAAGGAGGAGATTTAGATAATCGACATTTATGAATAAAGAATTTGTCGTTGAGCATAATGAAATTTACTAAAATATTTTAATCTTTGTGTTCATAATAACAAATAATTCCTTTCACATTCAATGTTATCATTAATCCAATTTTGGCAGAGAAAGTGTAAAAACAGTCTGTAACACTACAATACAGGTGCACTAATATGCATTAATTCATGCTTAACTCATGCACAGATAATCATGAGTTAATGTATGACTCATGAAGAACTAAGCCATTTATTAGTGATCATTGAATCAGCAACAAATGAAGATTCTATATGATTAATAGTTTAAATAATATATGAATTGCTAATAATTAAATGTGTCATTGTGTATTAATTCCCTAATATATTGTATTAACTAATAATGTAAATTCATATATTAATTACCAAAATGGTCAAAGCTACTTCAACTTCCAACTTCCAGCAGCTTTAATTAATCATTAGCTAATGATTTGCAAATGTATCATTATGCTATGACTTTACTTGTTGAGGCACATAACTATTAAATAATTAAGTAATATGTCATTGTGGTTATGGGATTTGAATTAATTTTAATTAGTTAACAGTCATGTGCATCAACAAGTAAAGTCATAACATAATGATACCTTTGCAAATTGTTAGCTAATGATTAATTAAAGCAGACAACTGGAAGTTGAAATGCATGGCTTCGACCCGTTGTGGTAGGCCTAATTAACACATTCATTTACACTATTAGTTAATATGTTATTAGGGAATTTACACATTATGACACATTTAACTAATAACAATTAATGTTAATTAATCATATAGAATCTTCATTTGTTGCTGATTCAATGATCATTAATAAATGGTTTAGTTCTTCATAAGTCATACATGAACTCATGATTATCTGTGCATTAAGCATGAATTAATGCATATCAGTGCACCTGTATTGTAAAGTGTTACCAAACAGTTTTTCCAAAATGTCTGTACACTTTGACAATCAAAAACAAATGGCATAGAGACTCTTCAGTCCAAAAAGAGCCTATTGTTTAATATTTCAAAAAAGAGCATTCTTTCCCAATATCCATAAACTTAGAGATATATTTTATGTAAGTAAATTTTAAGTGAATTTCTCTTACCTTGTTTGAAATACAAAATTTGTAGGGTAACGGCCATGCCTTTCTCCAATTAACTTCCTTTGGAAATGAATTCCAGTAAAATGTCCCTGTTGGGAATGGAATAACTTTCTGATTCTTTGTAGTTTTTTATTTTTATTTTTATTTTTATTTTTTATTTTATTGATGCTCAAAACAATGCATAAGTAATAAAAATAATAACTGAATACAAACAACAACAAAACAAAACATGGTTCTTTGTAGTTGCTATCAAATATTATTTGCAGTGACGTTCCCTACGGTAACGTGACACGCGAGAACCAATGGCGTTTGTCGTCAACCTAGAGAGATGACGTTCGAGAGCAACGTTTCAATATAAGTTATTTGGTTTCATTGAACAACGACTTAAATTTCAGTCATTAGGCATTACACAAACTATGGACTCAGAAAACTTGGAATATTGCTCACCAGTTATACTTTTATTGTTTTCTTCGAGCTTGGCATTTAAAATTACCATCACATTTCATTAAATGGAAAAGCTGCCTGAGGACGTTCTGCCAAAGCAACTGGGTTAGAACAGCATAGTGGTGAGAGTTTGACAAGTTATTAGCATGTTTGTTGTTGTTATATACCTGTTTGTATGAAACAATCATTTTGAAACAGCTTGCTGTTATGGTTGTCAGGCCTTGTGTTGTCACGTTACAGTTCTTTAGATGGCCATTGGAGGGCAATGCTTCTCTGCAGTTGTATTCAAACAAAGTTGAAATACAGAATTGCTCTTTATTGAGCCAGAAATGCCACAGAGTGTTTAATATCATTTGTGACTGTTCCTGTTATTAGAGAAAGTAATTTTGTCTGGATGAATGCATGCCTCCTGGATATTATAACGTTATGATCTCTGGAATACATAACATTTTCATTGACTATGGCGTTATGTGATTGGCCACTGTTGCATATTATGAACCAAGAGAGTGTATTTTAAAGCACATTGTGCTTTTGTGCAGTGTTTTTGTTGCCGTTGTTGTTGTTAAACCACAGAAAAGTTATGTGAATGATCTTAAAAGTTGCTGATAGATACAGATGCCATATTAATTGTAAAATGACGCGAAGAAGGACGCAGCAGGGAATAGGATTTCAGCTTCATGTTTGGATACAATTTTTAGCTTTGCTCTGTCCCAGTTAATTTCTCTCTTTGAAGTGGCTTCGGTCCTTGCTGTTACAGTAACCTCCCTATTCCCCTGATCCATGGAGATCAATTGATGTATGTGAATGGCCCATATCATGAAATGTACCACATACTGTGTACCAGCATGTTTGTGTTGGGCTCAGGCAGTTCATTTTAATTTCCAGGAAGCCTAAAGAAAGTGACACATTCACAAACCTCCACAAAAATGAATACAAATACACTTATAGCATAGTATGACAGGGATACATATGTTTAGTTTTTTTGGTGTTTTTATGTTCAGCACAGACTTTGTAGCCTAATTTCACAACGGAAAGACAAAAATATACAGTGTGATTGACACAGGAGATGTTCTTCACACAGTTGAGAAAGTAGTTGCAAAGTAGTTTTCATCAGGTTCCTTCATTATCCCTGTGATGAGTCATAGCATCATGTGTCTGATAGCTTTCACCCTACTGTTGGTCATTCGGGAACTTCATATGGGAGAGTTTGGGAGCTATTAGCAAGCTATAAATACACTGAGGAAAAAAATGTAGATACGAGGCTGTTGAAAACATTTAAAGCAATTAAAGAAAGATGGGGAAAATAATGAGCGCTTACCTAATAATTTATGCATGAGTGTATTTATGCAAAAAGTATTTGGACATAAAGGGATATTTCACCCAAGATGACATAATTTTCTCAAACTCTTCTGTGGAACGTAAAAGAAGACATTTTGAGAAATGTCTCAGTGTTTTTTTCTTTTCTTTCTTTTTTCTCTCCATACAATGGAGTTTATAGGGGCTTTAAAGTTACAGCAAGAAATAATATTTAAACCTATAGTGTTTTATATAGGTAATTCTTAGGCCTATCTCACTTTTTTCGTGCAATTGCGAGTTATCACAATTCTGAGGGGGAAAAGTCAGAATTGGGGATATAAACATTATATATGTTTGGTATTACATTTTCCCCATACTTTAAAATATATGAATTATGTTGCAGTAACAAAATTATATATTAAGTGGCACCTTCAAACAAATTATGCTATAGTATAGACCTTTTCTTGGCCATTTTTGCAGTGACCTATGTAGATTTTAGTCAAAGTATGAAGTCAGTTCTCCTCAAATTCCCACAGGTGTTCGAACAGGTGTAGCTCTGCTCATCACATTAACTATGGGCATGTTTCATTAATGTTTGACAAGCAGCAATTATTCATATAACTTTTTCCTTCATTTAATTTTGAACTATATCTTTTCTTCTTTCATTATAAACCAAACAAACTTCATTTTGTCAAATGTTTTTTCTTGAAAGCTGTGTTTGCTGTATTGTTAAATAGAAATAATTGCCACCTGGTTTGATATTTTTCAATGGATTTCATTCATTCTAAGCTTAGCTTAGCTGTCAGAATGCGTGTGTGTTTTTGGTATTTGTTTTTAATACTCGGGCTTCAATGTTTCTTTTCAATAAACCTGCTAAACTATATTTTATAATAATAAGCCGGACAAGGCACATGTACCAACATAGAACATCTCATTCATATTTATAGATTTTATTACCTTTTAATGCATGATAAAACCTGAGATTTGGATGTTTGTAAGATATTCGTAAGATTGTGAGATACAGAGTACTCCAGTCAAGAAGAAGTAAAATAAATATGCTATTCCCATTGCTCTTTGGTCTAGTCAAAACTGGCGACAGAAATTCAATTAAACCTGTTTAATGACCCCCTGAGGAGCTCCTGCCAGATGCCTACAATATTCTGAATGTGATTTAGAACTGGCCTTGTGAAATAAATTACATCTCAAGCCACCCCGGATGCCACACACTAAACTAGCATACTGAGGGTGTAGGCTGCATGTGTAGTATGTATAATCTTAAATATTAATCGCAAATAATAGATTTGGCTGTATTTTCATTTTACACAAAAGAGGGAATCATAAAAGAAGTTTTTGTAGTGAAGGCATTTCAGCTGAGAGAAACGTTGATATTAGCACAAAGAATCCCTAGATGCTGTTTTATTAGTTTCAATTTTCCTTTGTCTTTAAATTGTCTTTGTTCTTCACATATCTCCATATCTCACCATAATCCAAATTTATCTATACGTCCTATAATTCAAAGCCATCTTTTCTCAGTGAACTTCTATTAGTACTGATCTTATGTGCCACAGGTGCAAGACAATGTTCCTGCTGTATAACACAATAATAGACAGTCCCTGGACAGCTTTGTTATTTCTTATGTTGTGTAAAGCAATATAAGAATCTAAGTCAATCTTGCATGGTTTTGTTGTTTGAAATTTAGAATGAAGGATATACTGTTGTTGTTGTTTTTCTTATCAACATTTGATAATCCCAGGTGTACGGCTGCAAAAAATGGTCTTTTAGACTAGATTGTCGATTAATTGCAGAGCTTTTCAATATTGATAGTCACTAAGAAACAGTCATTCTATATTGTGCATATTGAGTCCTTCGTGAATTTTAACTCCTTTGATGTTCATAGCAGTGTATGTCGCCATAACAACAGCTTCCAGCTTTATTTATAGCCTAATGCAATGTCGTTTACATTCTGAGAAATATAAAATCTATTATGACAGACAGTGTGCACTGATTCATTTTAATGACTGTAATATTGTATTGCCGATTTAAAGGAACATGGGATCAAATATAATTGTACACCATTGCCTGTGGCATTATTTTCCATAATGACTTATTCATTGTCTGAATTACAATAAATGTAAGACTTTTTTATTTAATTTTTTTTTTTATCAGAAGCTATGGTATGGTACAGAAGCAAGATATGTTTGCTTGAAAGCCAGAGAACTCGCATGGGAAAAAAAAAAAAAAAAATTATACTCCTCAAATTATATTTCAATTGATCTTTTGAGTTCCAGAATGTTAAAACTATTAATTTATTGGCATCGTCTGCTCTCTATTTTGTACAGCACTGTTAAACCAGGGTTTATATGTGGAAACTGCTTAACATAATACAATTTCAATGTAATAGGATTGCATGCAATAAGTAAATATTAAAAATCATGATTTGCTTTCTCAGTGAGTTATGATTAGCTTTGCATCAAGGCAAATAGAAAACATTCAAATATGCATTTAAACATGTATTTTTAAGTGCAAAGTGTAATGTGATACAATTAAATGAAACCCACATTAAATGAAACGCACATTAAATGAAACACACACAATTAAATTAAATAAATTAGAGAAATTGATCATGTCATAGTAATTCACATTTACATACATATACCAGCAATAATTATTATTGATAACAATAAATGATAAAAAAAAAAAAAAATTCTGTTAAATTCATGAAATTACCCACTTTGATTTGCATTTGTTTCAGGAACTCAGATTCGTTGAGTCATTAGTTGGACTCATTATACTGGACTCATTAGTTCAATGATGATCTCACAGATAATTCAGTGAGCCCATCTGTGACCTCATCCAACATTTAAAGCAGCTGTGCCCAAATTTGTGGTGGTATATCATGAATTGTTTAATTTGTTAATTAGTCACCTTAAAATGAACATTAAAAATTACGAGGCACATTTTGTTGTAAAGTTGTAAAATTTCACAGATTTGCACAAGATACTAATATTACACATGGTAAAACAATCCATATTTACAATAGAAAGTACCTTACCCTTTATAACTATTTCTTGTGTTTGTTGGGTTTATAAAATGGACCAATTTGTTGGTAGTTATTAGCGTATTGTTGTGCATGTAAACACTAACTGCTGAAAGTGTTCACACACTCTCTTTCTGGAGCTTCAATACATATGTGCTAGGGGTGTAACGGTACACAAAAACTGACAGTTCGGTACGTACCTCAGTTTTGAAGTCACGGTTCGGCATGGGTTCGGTACAGCAGGGGAGAGAAAACTAAATATAAAATAGCTTTTTATTTTATAAAATAGTGGTTTACTCAAATTGTGTCTGTCCTTAAATTAATTCAATTATAACTAAAAGTTTATTAAAGATATGTATCTTTTTTTATTATCTCTGCTAATGCTGTAAAGTGTAAACTATATAGGGAGCTCTTACTTGCACATTACTATATTAAAGGTTAACAACAGAGCCCAAATTAGCCTAAATTCAGTAGCTATTTATTTTTTAGATATAATAAACACTCAAATAGCATTGCATGCAAACTTCACATTAGGCAGTTTTAGCATTAACTTCTAAATCTAATTATAAAATTATGTTTTTACTCCAATTCGTTGTTGAAATGTAGGTGTACCTATTAAGCTCAAGTACCAATTAAGCACACTACTATCTTTGAGCTCAGATTATAAAAAAAAAAAAATATAAATTATCATCCTACTTGATGTCTTAACCAAATGATGTGTTTGTTACCATATACTTCCTGTAATTTCAAGCTAATCAGACCATTGCACACTGAGATATGGGTAATTCATGTGTTCACACTGTCTGGCGGCCATTTTGAAAGCTGTCTGAAAAGTTTCACCAAAAGAGGAGCTCCTTAAATGTGCATTTTTAGATGTTTAAGCCTTTATTTTCGATAAGTATAACTTCTTACTGCAAAATGAGGAGATTAATATTTATACTTTTGCATATTATAACCTGGAACCCGGATGTGGGAGATAATTACAGTTCGATCCAAAAGATAGTTTTAGCAACAAAGCGCAGATGCTACAGAACATTGTTAGCTTACTAGCTGTATAAGACTGTGTGCTACACTAATATATTACTTCACAGGCATTACTGGCTTGTACTTTTAAATCCATTATATTATAAATTTACAGTTTATTGATGTTCTGTTGTTTTACACTTCTATAATTTTTAAAGATTTCATATTATTGTAAGGTGAGCTTAAGCTCATCCACACAATGTCTATGTAAATACTTAATAAATAGACTTTAAATATTAACTGATGGTTGTCACTTCAAGTTAATCTTTATAAAATTATTCTTTAAAAATGTTGTTTAAAATAAACAAGAATTTCCCCCCAAAAAAACATGTTGTGAGCTGTTGTGGGAACAGGGGTGTGCTTAAAGGGCACAAACATGTACCCATTAAGCACAGCCAGACTTTGCATTTAATGATGTATATCTTAATTGAAACGCTTTTGTCATTTAAAATAAAATTAAATATTGTGTGAGAGATTAATATTATATTTAACATAACTTCTTATACTCAAACCAATACTCTAATAATGTCCACTACAATGTCTCAATGTAGATTTTGGTGATCTTAATAGGTACGTTTACCTAATCATTTATACACAGTGGCTGTCATTTTCATGACTGATTTAAACATATATTTATGTTTGTCAGGAGAGCTACAGCTTTCCTGTAGCTTAAACAATAAGAGTGTGTTGCTAGCAACGCTAAAGTCATGGGTTCGATTCCCAGGGAAAGCAAGAACTGACAAAATGTAAAAATGTGTACCTTGAATGCAATGTAAGTCGCTTTGGATAACAGTGTCTGCCAATTACATAAATGTAAATGTACATTAAATAATCAAGACATCACTAATGCCAAGTTCACATTGCCTGATTTTAGCCCAGATTTTAGCCCAGATCATAAATCAATAATATCCATAAGTAGTTTATATTTCCCACAATTAGCTCATAAACATAAAGTCCATTTTTGTCTCAAATGTACCCATAGTGTACAGTTGAAACAGTACCTGGCTTACCATTTATCACAAATGTAATTAACTTTCAAAAATGGCAATTGTGCAAAATGTTTTCATTTAAATTCATTCATTCCCTTTATTTCAGTCAGATTCAGTTAATACAACAAAAACAGAAAAAAAACTAAAAAAACCTACCGTTCAATGGTCACTCGCAGGTGGCATATGTAGCTGTCGCCACCAAGAGTACATTCTACATTGTGTCTCAACCGTCCCCCGCTGACCTACTCGCACATTTCTCTAGATTATGCAATTACCTTGCATGACCCAATGTCATGAAATATGTCTGTTTTTAGAGCACAGAATAACATTTGCAATGGTATATGTTAAGTTTAACAGTCATAAAAGGATAATAAGCTATTCACTGTGGAAGGGACATGGTGAAGTGAAAACCTGAGCTTGGGAAAAAACGTTTTGCCGATATCTTCAGAGTGGAGAGGCGCACGTCTTTCAACTTTCCCACGACCAAAGAGAATGATAATACGCATGTGCGGAGCAAAAATTATCCATTTTTCCTTTATGCCAAAAATCATTAGGATATTAAGTAAAGATCATGTTCCATGAAGATATTTTTGTAAATGTCCTACTGTAAATATATCAAGAAATTATTATTAGTAGTAATATGCATTGCTAAGGACTTCATTTGGGCAACTTTACAGGCAATTTTCTCAATATTTAGATTTTTGAAAAAAAAAAAAAAAAAAAAAATTCAAACAACCCCTATATCACCACATGTTGTTTTTGGAGGGTTTCAAGAAAAATCCTTCTTGCTCAACCAGAAACGAACTCCAGCAAATTCAATTGTCAGACACAACTGGAACTTCAAAAGGGACCTGGTTCTGTGGTCAGATAAAAAAAAAGAAAAAAAGAAAAAAAAAAGAAACAAAAAAAAATTCTGGCAGAAAATCCACAAGATGGGTTTGGTGCAAACAGGGATAAAACGTACCCCATGCCCACAGTTAAATATACTGCTGGATCTTTAATGTTGTGGGCCTATTATTTTTGCTGGAGGTCCTGGACATCTTGTTCAGATACATGATATCATGGATTCTAGAAAATACCAGCAGATACAAAAATCAAAACCTGACGCTTCTGCTAGAAATCTTATAATAGGCCGTGGTTGGATCTTCCATCAGGACAATAATCCAAAACAAACATCAAGATGTGTCACTGAGCACAACATGAAGCTTTTGCCATGGCTGTCCCAGTCCCCTGACCTGAACCCTATAGAGAATGAGTGGGGTGAACTGAAGAGAAGCAACATGGAGCTGGGAATCTGAAGGACCTGGAGAGATTGTGTATGAGTAAAATATCTCCCATTAATAAAAATAAAATAAAAAAATTACCACCAGGGTGACTATGAGCATGAAATTGTCTAGCTATGACTTCTTGTTAGTTGAGTCTTGGGGTCAAAAAGCCTTTAAAAAAAAACATCAAACAACCCTTTTTTGTTTGGGAGGGTTTCAAGAAAAATCATTCTTGCTCTGATCTCTCATCAGGTGTTCTCCAAACTCACCAGGCATTATTGAAGAAGACTCAGAGCTGTTATCTTGGCAAAATGTGGTTGCAAAAAGTATTTAATAAAAGGGTTTTAGGTGAAAAGCATTTATTTCATAATTTGACTTTCAATTGTTTTACTTCAATGAAAGGTTAGATTTTTGGGAATTGTTTTAATAAAATATCAAAAGGATAAACAATGCAGATTTATTTTTACCGCCATATTTGATCATATTTACCAAGGGTGCCCATAATTCTGACCACCACTGTATCATTTAGGGGTCAAATGTTTTATTGCACTAGATGGATTTGCAATATAGATTGACCTTAAAATGGCAGACATCCTGATCAATGCCTTGACTTCTGAACCTGTAGCTTAATAGAGTTTCATCCATTGTTTGAATAATCGTTCTAAATGTAAAAAAAAAAAGAATAGCTGAGTCCACATCATAACTATAATAATAACGGCACAGAGAAACAATATATCACAATGATATTTTTCCAGCTGATTAACATTACAGATCTTGACAGCCAACTGAACTGGCCTTTAGACTGTCCTGGATTCAGTTTCTTCCTTTAATGACAATATTCATTCACACTGTAAATATATAACCAAATCAAGCAAGTGTCAAAATAATGACTTACACAATGCTAACTATGATTAGCCAACTCTACTTGCTCTGTGAATGAGATAATTAAGATCTTCTTTGGCAAAAGGCAGATGCATTGCTGTAATGCAGTAATGCTATTTCAGCAAGTTTTAGTAAGTGGTTGCACATGAGAATTTGTTTTAAATGTCAGAAAATGCCATGCATCCCCATTACTTTTAAATTACCTCCGAATTGCCCACCATGCTTAATTAGGTAATGAGAGTAGTTAATTAAAGGCATTTATAGAATTGGATGTGTACAGTTGGTTAGAGCGGAGGTGGAGGGAATTATAGAATGTTTCCTTCTGAGTATAAACCCACTTATCAAATAAGTCTGATTCTAAATGTATTTTTCACTTTTACGGGACAAGAACGATCAGGCAACAAAGACTTCAATTGAATACTTAAAAGTTTGCTTATTTGAATAATTATGACCAAAGATAGTCTACAAAATGAATATTTTCACACTCAAATTAGTTTGCCACCCCTGGTGTATAGAGTACATTCTGTTATTAACAGTTAAAAAAAAGACATTTTCCACATACACCGTATAGTCACTCAGCTGAGACTCCCATGCTTTTAGCCTTTAATTAGACCCAGAGACCCTTTTGAAAAATGCTTGTGTTTCAGCTGAGAGAGCCTGCCCGATGGTGGCCAAGATTTATCTGAGCAGCAGAATGTAAAGTAGCCTCCACAGAGACATTATGCCTCACCAACCACAGTTTAGTCAGGTCTCTGGATAAAAGGAAGTGGAGTTCTGATGGTGGAAATCGCGCACACGGAACCACATATAAATGTATGTTTGTGCGGGCAAATGAATATAGTGTCTGACTCATTGGGTGACAAATGGCAAAGAATTTTGTCAAAATTGTAGATAAAATGGAGCTTATAATCCCATCACAGTGGGAATGCTGCTCAAACTCAAATGTCCACAGTGATGTTGCCATGAGAAAAAGGGTTACAGTGAATTTATAACAGCTGAGGGGCGTTGTTAGGCATGACGCAGAGCAGAGTGTTATAAATTCACTGTAAACCACGTCTTCATGGGGCTTATTGCTTTTATTAAACTGCTACCACACAATACAAATATTAAAGCCAAAATATATGCATCAATGCAAATTTCATGAAGTAAAATCACTAAAAGTCTTCTGGAAAAAAATTGTCCCTGACCGTGATCAGGACCCTGAACTGATCTATATAAATGTTCTCTATATAGATAATGTCTTAATGAGTGAGCCATTCAGTAGTGAAGACTTTTATATCTTTTGTAAGGACTAAAACTTGTTGTATGATGCAACTGGTAAAAATTAACTGTCAGGACATGGGAAAACCCCTTTACTGTTAAAAGGACAAGATATCACAACTTCCGCTTAGCTACTGTTCGGACGCTCTTGCTTACTGCTCTGTGCTTTGCTCTATTGCTTCTATATTTTATCTCATACTTTTAACTTCAGCAAATCAGCACAGGGCTCAAACGTAGTGCTGGGCGGTAGGGCTAGAGCTGATTTTTAAGGCCGATACCGAAATAAATGTTTGGTGATTTAAAAATCTGATATTCCGATATATTGGCGATATATATTTAAAAAAATTCAATGATGCTATTATTATTATTATTATTATCATCATTATCATTTGTATTATTATTAAACAAGTCAAAGGGTCTCTCCTGATGTTTTTGATATTATTTCTATCACCATCATTTGTATTATTATTAAACAAGACAAAGGTCACTCCTAATGTTTTTGTATGTGTGTGTGTGTGAAACCTATTGCCTTATGAGCTACCTTACAATTACAATGTCAACTTGCTTATCTCTTAACATGCACTCTTTTAATTCTATCCCTCAAGCTATAACAAACCATTTTCAATCATCATTTGCTGCCCGCCTTCTTAAATCTACTACTTGGTGATGCAGTAAATCCATTATGTGACTCGTTAATGATGCATCTGACGAAATCAGCAACGCACTTTCGTTCACTCCTCACGTGCCTAACTTACGATTTACAATGCAGGGACTGGAACTACAAATATACTAGTTATATACAGTAATCATTTCTTCATTTAGGCAGTATAAGTTTGTTGTGATTTCCAAGCGCATTAATGTTAGCGGTCTTCCACTGATAGCCATGGCATTAGCTAGCTTTGTGGTTAGCTAAAGTCTATGATAAGCCATCATTTAGAAATGGACAATATCATACTGCAAAATATTGTAAAACATACTTTTTCAAAATAACGGGCAGGGGAGAGATGATACGTCTCATGCTGTCAAACTGTCACGCTATTAAAGAAATACATCTTATTCAGTCACATTGTCCGAGTTAAACTGACAGTCAACTATACTGTAACAACCTAACATAAATACTAGCTAATTCCGTTTCACTCTTTTCACTCTTGGCTTACATGTAAACTGGACTTGGCAGTCACAGATTTTGTCATGCTTATTTGAGTTAAGAGAATCTGTAACAAGTAGAATTAGGTACTGCTCCTTTAAGGCGGAACGATGAGTGGGCAGTCCGTAGATGGAGCACGAACTGTGAGCATCACATGTGTGCATTTGTGTTGCTCTTTGCTGTTTATTTTTTTCTGTTCAGTAACGCAGTTGTCAGTTGTCAAGTTTTGCAAACTGTGTGCATGGGAACGGTGCTGATAATAAACCCCATGTGAAACGTCAGATAGCCTACGTGAGTTTTGCTTGCACTTTGGCTGCAACCATTCTGTCCAGCTATCCGGTCTCTCTGTAAAGCGTTACAAACTGATGGGGATGTTCTTTTAATTGTTATTCAAGCAATGTATGTCTCATGACAGTTTACCATGCACTTTACGGATGATCTCAGTTGTGAATGTTCGCGGCGCGCAGCATGACTTGCTGGATCAGCTGGTGTTGCCCTCTGGTGAGTATGAAAACGATGATTCTATGAAACGCCAACACACGATGTGGTTGAGCGGTTTTTATTATTATTTTTAAATATTCATTTATCGGTCATCATAAATGCCGATACCGATAGTTTGGAAAATGCCTAATATCGGCCCGCCAATATATCGGTCGGGCTCTAGGTAGGGCTGTGTTATATTGAAGAAAAATGCAATATGCAATACCTTGTTAAATAATGCGATATTCGATATGCGATACAATATTGCTATTAGTGTGTAAAATCTATTTAAATTATATAAAAACAATATTTAAAAATTGAGAATGATACCATTTATGTGTTTCACAGTCTTTCTGGGAAAAGAAAGCATCACTACAACTTCTGAAAGTGACCATCAGTGTTTTAGCTAAAATTATAAGTCACAAATCTGACAATATAATTTTAACATCACTGTAAACAAACTAAAAATGTAATGTCAATATTTAAATACCAAAATCTCTTTGCTTGACTTGGTAATATATAGTTATATCAACCTAAAACTTAACATCAAGAACATCCAGGTAAACAAAGACACCTGAACTAGGGGTGGACAATTATTTTTGTTCTTTTAATTTATCTTTGTTATTAAAAATAAGAACTAAAAACAGTAGTCTTCACATGAATGAAACATACACTGATACATAATAAAGCTACAAAGGTTATTCAGCCAAGACCACTGTGTGATTTTCTCTTTTTCTTTTGTTGTTTGACAGACAGTGGCAGGGTTACTGTATTAGCAGGCTTACTGTATCAGCAGGGTTACTGTATCAGCAGGGTTTACTGTATCAGCGGGGTTACTGTATCAGCGGAGTTACTGTATCAGCGGGGTTACTGTATCAGCAGGTTTACTGTATCAGTGGGTTTACTGTATCAGCGGGGTTACTGTATCAGAAGGGTTACTGTATCAGCAGGTTTACTGTATCAGCAGGGTTACTGTATCAGCGGGTTTACTGTATCAGCGGGGTTACTGTATCAGTGGGGTTACTGTATCAGCAGGTTTACTGTATCAGCAGGGTTACTGTATCAGCAGGTATCAGCAGGTTTACTGTATCAGCAGGTTTACTGTATCAGCAGGTATCAGCAGGTTTACTGTATCAGCAGGTATCAGCAGGTTTACTGTATCAGCAGGCTTACTGTATCAGCGGGTTTACTGTATCAGCGGGTTTACTGTATCAGCGGGGTTACTGTATCAGCGGGTTTACTGTATCAGCGGGTTTACTGTATCAGCGGGGTTACTGTATCAGAAGGGTTACTGTATCAGCAGGGTTACTGTATCAGCGGGTTTACTGTATCAGCGGGGTTACTGTATCAGCGGGGTTACTGTATCAGCGGGTTTACTGTATCAAAGTCAAGTCAAAGTCAGCTTTATTGTCAATTCTGCCATACGTACAGTACATACATACAGAGAATTGAAATTCTATGACTCAGACCCTAGGTGCCTAACAAAACCAACAAGACCAATTCCTCAGAGAGAACATAATGAGGTAGATGAAGGGAGGAGAACTGGGGGGGGGGTGATTCCCAGATCAGGTGCATGGGGCAGAAGAGGGGAGGGTCGGCAGAGTCGGGAGGGAGTTCAATGCCCTGACAGCTTGGGGAATGAAGTTGTCCTTCAGTCTGCTGGTCCTTGCTTGGAGACTGCGAAGCCTCCTCCCTGATGGCAGCAGACTGAAGAGGCTGTGCGATGGGTGGGTGGGGTCTCTCGCAATGATGAGGGCTTTGCGGAGAGGCGGGAGTTATAAATGTCCTGGAGGGGTGGGAGAGAGACACCAACGATCTTCTCAGCTGCTCTCACTATGCGCTGAAGTGCTTTACGGCAGGATGCGTTGCAGGCGCCGTACCACACAGTGATGCAGCTGGTCAGAATGCTCTCGATGGTACCTCTGTAGAAGGTGCGCATGATGGGGGCTGGGGCTCCGGCTCTTCTCAGCTTGCGGAGAAAGTAGAGTCGCTGCTGTGCTTTCTTGGTCAGTGCTGTGGTGTTGGCGGTCCAGGAGAGGTCCTCTGTGATATGTACACCCAGAAATTTGGTGCTCCTCACCCTTTCCACGGTCACACCGTTGATGGTCAGAGGAGCGTGCTGGGTGTGCATTCTCCTGAAGTCAACAACAATCTCCTTCGTCTTCTCCACGTTCAGAGAGAGATTGTTGTCGCCACACCACCTGGCCAGGCGGCTCATCTCGCTCCTGAAGTTTGTCTCATCATCGTTGCTAATGAGACCAACTACGGTCGTGTCGTCTGCAAACTTGATGAAGAGATTGCTGTTGTGTATGGGTGTGCAGTCATGTGTCGGCAGAGTGAAAAGGAGGGGGCTCAACACACATCCCTGAGGGGCTCCAGTGTTCATGATGATGGAGCTGGATGAGTTACTGCCGACATGAACTGCCTGAGGTCTTCCCGTCAGGAAGTCCAGCAACCAGTTGCACATCGATGTGCTGAGTCCCAGCTGTGACAGTTTTTGAGTGAGCTGTAGAGGGATGATTGTATTGAATGCTGAACTAAAGTCTATGAACAGCATTCTGACATAAGTGTCTTTATTTTCCAGGTGAGTGAGTGCTGAATGGACGGTGGTGGCGATGGCGTCATCGGTCGAGCGTTTAGACCGATATGCAAATTGGTAGGGGTCCAGGGAGGGGGGGAGGACAGACTTAATGTGGTGCATGACTAGCCGCTCAAAGCACTTCATAAGGATGGGGGTAAGTGCGACTGGACGGTAGTCGTTGAAGTAGGATGGAGATGATTTCTTAGGGACTGGAATGATGGTGGTTGCTTTGAAGCATGTGGGGACGACAGCTTGACTCAGTGAGATGTTGAAGATGTCTGTGAAGACATCAGTGAGTTCCTCTGCACAGTCTCTCAATACACATCCAGGAATGTTGTCAGGACCTGGAGCTTTGCGTGCATTAACCCTGCTGAGGGATCTTCTCACGCTGTCCCTGGGCAGTGACAGCATCAGGTCGTCGGGAGGAGGTGGTGACTTCTCTGCAGTGGTGCTGTTGTGAGCTTCAAAGCGAGCAAAGAAAGTGTTCAGCTCATTCAGCAGGGGGGTGGAGCTGTCACATGTCCGTGCAGGGGTCTTATAATCTGTGATGGTCTGAATACCCTGCCACAGGCTCCTTGTGTCTCTGCTGTCGCTGAAACGATGGGCTATCCTCCTGGAGTACTGTCTCTTAGCCTTCCTGATGCCGCGTGACAGGTTGGCCCTTGCTGTCCTCAGGCCCACCTCATCTCCAGCTCTGAAGGCAGCGTTACGCGTCTTCAGAAGTCTGTAGACATTTCCTGTCAGCCACGGTTTTTGGTTGGGCCAGACGGTGATGGTCTTTGTGACTGTTACATTCTCCATGCACTTGGTGATATAAGTAACAGTCTCTGAGTACTCCTGGATGTCTGTGGTGTTGTGGTAGGTTGCAGCCTGTTTAAACATGTCCCAGTCAGTGGTGTCGAAGCAGTCTTGATAAGCCTCTGATGACCCTTCAGGCCAGACTTGAATCTGCTTCTGGACTGGTTTGGTGGCTTTCACAAGTGGTCTGTATGCTGGCATTAACATAACAGTGATGTGATCTGAAGCACCAAGGTGGGGGAGGGGAAGGGCTTTGTAAGCTCCTCTCTGTGTAGTGTACACAAAGTCCAGAGTGTTTTTACCACGTGTTGGGAAGTCAATGTGTTGATGAATTTTTGGAAGCACACTCTTTAAGTCTGCATGGTTGAAATCTCCAGCCAAGATGAGAAAAGCATCTGGGTGGGCTGTCTGCTGATCACTGATGTGTTTATAAAGATTATTTAGTTCCTCACTCCTGTTGTTGTTGGAGTTGGGGGGGATGTATACAGCAACAAGTATAATAGCTGAATATTCCCCTTGTAGATAAAACGGCCGACATTTAATAATCATAAACTCCACCAGGGGTGAGCAGTGTTTGCAGACCACAACAGCATCGCGGCACCACGTATCATTGGTGTAAACACAGAGTCCGCCGCCGCGGGTCTTACCTCCCTCGACGGGCACTCTGTCCGCCCGATGGCATGTGCGCTGATCGAGCTGAATGGCGCAGTCCGGAATGCTGTTGTTGAGCCATGTTTCCGTGAACACAAAAACACAACAGTCTCTTACAGTCTTCCGAGTAGAGCAAAGAAGACGAAGATCATCCAGTTTATTGTCCAACGAGCGTACGTTAGCGAGAATGATGGTGGGGATAGCCGGCTTGTGTGGTTTAGCCGCTAGCCTGACACGGATACCTCCGCGCTTCCCCCTCTTCTGTTTCCTCTCACCCAGTTTGTGGCGCCTCCACTGTGGGAGAGGTGCAGTAGTGGGGGACGGTGATGGGGTAAGCCCCGGAGAAGGCCATGATCCCGCAGATCTTGAGCGAGCGCCGATCTTGGATTGAAGACTGTAGTTTTTCCAACCTCGAGCAGAAACTCACGTCTGTAGCTGAGTTTGCAGATGAACGGACGCGACAAGGACGTACAAAAACACTGTGATTTACACGACGAAAAACACAAAAACACCGGTCCGTCGGGAGAGAGAGAAGCCGCAGCGTGTGCACGCGCGCCATCTTAAATAAGCATCAGCATCAGCAGCAGCAGTATCAGCAGGTTTACTGTATCAGCAGGGTTACTGTATCAGCAGTTTTACTGTATCAGCAGGGTTACTGTATCAGCAGGTTTACTGTATCAGCAGGGTTACTGTATTAGCAGGCTGTCACTTTAAGACATAATGCACGGATCCTATTGACATGCATTCAGTTTCTTACCCTGATATCGTTCACTTAAAGCATAACCGACTGAGTTTACATGAATACTCGTCAAGACAGCCATTTTGACATAACTGTGTGTGTATTTGACATTTCGAGTGTGTAACAAGACACGAAACAGAACTGAAGGGATCACACGTTTTCAGAGAGGCGGCTTTGTGCGCACGTTTCGGTGTGTGTGTGTCAGACAGCAGACAGCGCGAGACTGCAACGAGAGTTATTGTGTTTAATAACTCTTTTTGTCAAGCAAGTAACAGTCGTGTGCCCAGTCTATTCTCTGCTATATGCACTGACCTAAGATGTACACTTTTCACAGTGTTGAAGTAGCCTATTAAAATCATTTAGATATTGCGTGCCGTTGTGATATGCATATTGCGATATGTACATTTGCGATATTTCGATAATTTTGATATATTGCGCAGCCCTACTGGGTGGTATGACCAAAAATGTATATCACATATTTTTCTAC
This sequence comes from Paracanthobrama guichenoti, assembly GCA_018749465.1. Taxonomy (NCBI): domain Eukaryota; kingdom Metazoa; phylum Chordata; class Actinopteri; order Cypriniformes; family Gobionidae; genus Paracanthobrama; species Paracanthobrama guichenoti. Next base: position 18,912,294 of record CM031956.1, on the reverse strand, counting down.
ATTATATCGGTTTCACGTATATGACAGTATTTTTTTTCCCCTATGCATGACCAGGTGTTAACCACATTTTCTACTGACTGAGAGAGGAAATACTGCAGTAGATTGACTAGAATGCCAGATTTTACTGTCATGAGTGAATATTGTAGAAAAATTCCACACTAGAGTTAATACAGGTTTGCAAAGCCCCACAAAATGATGCTGTGGGGAGACAACAACCAATAAAACACAAGACCTGCAAAACGCTCATTACAGACACATGAACATTAAAATATGACCACTAGGGGTGGGAATCTCTAGGCACCTCATGATTCGATTCGATTCGATTACGATTCAGAGGGCTGCGCTACGATTATGAAACGATTATTGATGCATCTTTTTTCTGTACAAATTTTCTTTTTTCTCATTTGGTACTTTTTAAGCAAAATATTTGTAATGACCCATAATGAATTTACTTCCAATATATTGTATTAATAAAACAAATAAAAGTGATTTTACAAGTCAACAGGAAGGCTACATTTGCCAACATTGCAAAGCACCAACAGGAAAAGTGTCTAGCAGCATACTTAATTAATACATGCATATAGTAAATTTAATACAGACTTCAGCATATTCTGAATCATTAACATAAAGTAATAACCAACACCCTCCTGTTATGTGCAATGAGCAATATAATAATAATAAAAATAAAAAAACATTTTGCTTTCCCAAAATCACAGCTTTTATACAAAAATATAGAATCCAGCAGCTCTCATACAAGAGTAATGCTTGTGGACTTCAGCATATTCTGAATAACTAGTAACATACAGCTGTTCTTATACACAAATAAATAAGAGTCTTATGACTTAACTAAATCCTGAGCACAGACACTTTTTCCCCCCTTCTGTATACCACAATCAAAAACAGCTTTTATGAAATGAACATCTGAACACTAAATGAACATCTGCATACAATTGCAAATCCTTAATCATCAAATTTGGGATGTAACGTGTAATATGGTTTCTCATGTTTGTCGTGTTTCGAAAATATTTTAGTTTAGTTTGACACAACTTGCATATAGTGTGGCTCTTGTCCAGGTCATTTTCCCCTTAAACTTAATAGAAGCCGAAGTGCTTCCATACGCTAGCTTTTAATGCAAGGGTGCCGGTCAGCCATCATGCATCTCTGTCATGTGCACGCCACAGACGGTCCGGGCGCTGCACTTCCCACGCTTCAGAGTTGTGCCTTTTGCGTTCCGTCAACATTACATTCATTAACATTTAGAAAATCGATTTTTTTTACATTTCTGAATCGATTCAGAATTGTCCACGTCCGCATCGCAGTGCATCTAAAAATCGAATTTTTCCTCCACCCCTATTGACCATGGAGAGAAAAAAACTGAGTTGAGGGCACCTTAAGCATTTAAAATTTATATTTATATATATTTACATTTATATTTATATATATTTACATTTATATAACAACAAATTGCAACTATACATCTTGAAAACAGATTTGAAGTATTAATGAATGTGGGTGAGGAATCCCCAAACATGATGAATGTGATCGAATCAGCCTGCAACTAACACTGATGCTCGAGCAGACAGCGGCACTCAGCTTAGAGCGCAGCCGAGCCCAGGACTCTGATAGTGGGTGACTCCACAGTCAGAAACATTAGCAGCAGGGATACAACTATGAGCTGCCTTCCATAAGCAACAGTTTCTGATGTAAACAGGGAACTTCAGAACATTTTGATGAAACATAAGACTGCAAATCGACTTATCATTCATGTGGGAAATAACAATATTCAGAGAGAGCAGTCAGAACTCCTTAAAAGGGATTTCAATGTACTTTTTGAAACACTTAGAAAACTGAAAGTTCAGCCATTCATCAGTGGACTACTTCCAGCAAGAGGAACAAATAGGTTCTCACGGTTACTTGGGCTTAATACATGGCTGCAAAAAACCTGCAACATGAAGGGACTGAACTTCATCGACAACTTCAATCTCTTCTGGAGTCAGAGACAACTGTTTACATCAAATGGCCTCCACCCAAACAAACTTGGTGCAAGAGTGCTAAAGGACAATATTTACTTTCATCATCCTTCAGCTGTGTGTGCCAACCCACTCAACCTGGATGGCACACACACCTGTACAGACCTAGTATGGATGACCATAGGACTTCACTTCAGCATCTGAATGGACCCCACAAGGACGATGATAACACCACACAGCCACAACAACCACTGCTGCCCTGCCCACAGAGCTCACTACAGATAGACTGTGACGGATTAGAACTGCTCCAAGATTCAGCACCCAAGGATGACTTTCTGGAAAATGGCCTGCGAAACCAGGATAACATATTTCAGCTTCCGATAACACCAGAGCAACAAACCCCCTCACCAGACATGTTATTCCTCTCTCCAGCATCCCCGCTTCTGAGCTTCTCTGAGAAAATGGAGGAACTGGTGTATGCTGGAACCAGACTATCACACTCGATCGCTGCAAGCCCCCAGATATCAACCAAAAAGCGCCGAGCCCCACAACCGCCAAAGCCTGTGGACCCAGCTCGCCCTCCCCCTCCTGTGAGATTTCTTCGGTCACAACGCCAGGGCCCACACCCTCCTCCATCTGCTGTAGGTGAACCAACAACAACTGATACCAGCTCTCAGTGATGTGTGTTGGGTCCCCGCTATAATAACAGAAACTTTATCAAATGTTTACAGAACAAGCAGGAACCCAGTGTGCCTGTGCCTGTCTCTTTATTTCTGTTCTGTTACGTGATAGAAATTCTAAGGCCTTCTCAGGCCGTATAGCAAACCCATCTAATCTACTGCCTGTTATTTGTTAAACTAAGATTACTGTGAGGGAAAAAAATATACTGTTAAGTTAGCACTTTTAAACATCCGTTCACTTAAGAACAAATAATTTCTATTCAACGACTTAATAACCACAAAAAAACCTAGATTTTTTGCTTCTAAATGAAACATGGCTAGAAGACAGCTTGCAGTGCAACAGTGCAATGAAACAGCCCCTCCTAACTTTACTTTTATGAGTGTCTGCAGAGTGGTTAGGAGAGGTGGAGGTGTTGCTGCTCTTTTTAAAGATGTCTTTCAATGTAAGCAAGTATCATTTGGTTATTTTTTTGTCTTTTGAATATCTGGGTATTGTGTTAAAAGGTGCTCCACACATCCTGCTTATCATTATTTACAGGCCTCCGAAATACTCTCCATCCTTTCTTGAGGACTTTACAGAGCTGTTATCAACAATTTACTCAGTTTGACTGTTTTGCTATTGCTGGGGATTTTAACATTCATGTAGATGATGCAGAAATCAATATGGCAAAAGAAATCATAACTGTTTTAAATACTTTTGATTTGAATCAACATGTACATGGACCCACACATGATCGTGGACACACCCTAGATTTACTTATCAGTGATGGTCTAAACATTTCATCTATTGTTATTAAGGATGTGGCACTGTCTGATCATTTCTGTATTTTCTTTAATATATTGATCTCTCCTGCCATTGAAGCTAGATCTGTCTCTGTCAAAAAGAGATGCTTAACCCCTTAAGCCCTGAAGGTATTTTTTGAGATTTTTTTGTCTGAGTGACATACACAACTTTAAAGACTCATAACTCCAAAATAGCATAACGTAATCAAAAGTTACAGCATTTGGAACAGAGGTAGCCTTTTTGTTCAATCCTTGACACCCAGAAAGAATTTATAAAACTGTTGTTTTCTGAGTGACATACACAAATTTAAAGACTCATAACTCCAAAACTATAGCAAGGAGAGTCAAAAAGTATGTATCATTTGTTAGAAGACTATATTTTTGAAAATATATTTTTTTATTACATTTGGACAATCTAATGTTGAGAAACTGCTGATAAAAGACATATTATATTATTACAATATTATTTATATAATAATATAAATATATTATTATAGGCTTGTAACTTCATGAAACATGCTCCGGTCGTTGAAAACAGCACATCAGTACTTACAGTTGATGCTCCTGATTGAAATGAGTCCAAAATCAACATAATCCATTGCGTCGATCACAAGATATTCCTCACGGATGTTGTGTTGATCAGTGCAGTTTTTTAAAAATATGGCAATTCATTTTTATAGCAGCTAGGTGGTGCCCGCCGGCGGTACATGTTTTAGAGGAATAACTCAGCACTCGTTAAGAGTTGGAAAGCATTGGCAAGCTGAGATTCTAAGCTTTAAAATGATACCTATTTTGGGTACACTTCGGGCTTAAGGGGTTAAATGAGAACACTAATGTGCTGTTTATGAAGGCTATGTCTCTAACACCAAGCATATCTTGATTTTCTCCTAGAGTGTAATTGATGATATTGCTCTGAAAGTCAGGAAAAAGAGTGGCAAACAAAAAGTACCATAGAGAAACTCAACAGCAGTGCAAATAATGAAAAGACAATGCAGGAAAGCTGAACGCATGTGGCGGAAGACAAAACTTGTAGTCCATTATAACATCTATAAAGACAGCCTTCATGCTTTCAGTGTGGAACTAGGCAAAGTTAGACAGACCTTCTTCTCAAATATTATAAACAGAAACATAAACCCCCTGAGTCACATTCCTAGTGAAATGCTCTCAGACAGTAACTGCAGTGAGTTTGCTTCCTTCTTCTCAGAGAAAATCAGAAAGGCGATCAGCAGATCCTTGAGTGTCTCGGGTCAGTCAGATCAGACCACAACCTCAGAAGAAAAATAGTAAATGATATTCGCTTAAATACTGATACAGGCAAAACATAAATTCTGGGACTACTCAACCTCAGTGCAGCATTCGACACTGTTGACCACAACATACTTCTTGACAGGCTGGAAAACTGGGTCGGGCTTTCTGGGATGGTCCTTAAATGGTTGAGGTCATACTTAGAAGGTAGAGGTTGTTATGTGACTATAGGTGACCATAAGTCTGAGTGGACGTCTATGACATGCGGAGTCCCACAAGGGCCAATTCTTGCACCACTCCTATTCAACCTGTATACGGCCACTGAGCCAAATAATGAAAAAGATCAAAATTGCTTACCACAGCTATGCTGACGACATCTAGATCTATCACCTAATGACTATAGCCCCATTGACTCCCTGTGTAAATGCATTGATGAAGTTAACAACTGGATGTGCCAAAACTATCTTCAGTTAAACAAAGACAAAACTGAAATCACTACATTTGGAATTAAAGATAAAATTCTCAAGGTGAACGCTTGCCTTGAGGCTAAAGGTCTAAAAACAAATAATCAAGTCAGGAATCTTGATTGTGGAGTGTGATTTTGGAGTCAGACCTGAGTTTCAGTTGTCATGTCTAAGCAATAACTAAATCAGCATACTGTCATCTGAATATTGCAAGAATTAGATGCTTTGTTTCCAGGTAAGACTTAGAGAAGCTTTCTCATGCTTTCATCACCAGCAGGGTGGACTATTGTAATGGTCTTCTCACCGGCCTTCCCAAAAAGACCATTAGACAGCTGCAACTCATACAGAACGCTGCTGCCAGGATTCTGAGCAGAACCAGAAAATATGACCATATCACACCAGTCCTCAGGTCTTTATACTGGTTTCCAGTTGCATTTAGAATAGATTTTAAAGTACTGTTACTTGTTTATAAATCACTCAGTGACCTAGGACCTCAATACATTGCAGATATGCTGATTAAATACAAACCCAACAGATCACTCAGATCATCAGGATCAAGTCAGTTCACTCAAAGCAAGGAGTCTGCGTTTAGCTGTTATGCCAGCCGCAGTTGGAACCAGCTTCCTGAACAGATCAGATGTGCTCCAACAGTAGCCACATTCAAATCCAGACTCAAAACTGAATGAGCCTTGTGCCACTGTACGTCCGACTGATTGCACCTTGTCTATGTATCATCTTTTTATTCTTCTATTTAACTGTTTTAGTTTACTATTGTTTTTATCTTTGGTTATTGTTATTTTAACTATGTATCATAATTTTATTCTTTTTAATTATCTTTTCTTATTTCTTATGCATGTTATCACTGTTTTAATTAATTTTCTATGTAAAGGACTTTGAATTACCATTGTGTATGAAATGTGCTATATAAATAAACTTGCCTTGCCTTGCAGCTGACATTCAACAGATTTTTATTATGAGTTTAGGACTGACTTTAAAGAATATGCTAAATCTGAATGCAAGTAATACAATCTCTCACTCAGTCTCTCATAATAATACAAGCTTCAATTAACAATATCAATGAGAACAATGTTTACGTTGCTAAGAGTGGTTGCCAAGGGTGTTGTGCAGTAATACAGAGATTCGCTGGGTGAAATGGCCATGTTTTATCATAAACAGAATCAAGGTTATTAAGTTGTAATGGCAGTCATTTACAGTTTTTCTCAGTTAATTTGAATTAAGGTTGATAATATCAGATATTGAAATGTTTTCAGTTTTTTTTTTTTTAAACAAATTGTACATTTTTCAAATGGCATCATATTGATGTCTTCTGAGTCTACTCCAACTATTATGACTTTGCAATACAAGGGTTCATCTGTGAAAAGGCGGAGCAAATAGATAAGGAAGGATAAGGAAGAGGATAGCCATGTTTCAATCCACCTATTTCTATGCGCATTTTGGGATATTGCATCAAAAAACTTTGCATGGAAACCCCAATATGCGTATGAATTCTAAAAATTTACATTAAAAAAATTTACAAGCTCAACTGAGGCAGATACATTATTTTTTTTTATCTGCTAAGAAGACATGTACACAAACTACAATGGAAACACATTTACCAATTAAATTTCTCGATGTGCAACAAAAAAGTGATTTTTATACAACAGAGGATGTGATTGGATAACTGGACTTACCAGTGGACCAATTTCATTGCACAGCATCTCAAATGTTGGTTTGATCATTCTGAGATGCCTGAGCCAAAGTCTGTCATCACAATGATCTGGTATATTGACCTTCCAGATGTGTCTCGCATGATTGCTTTCCCAAATATAAGGTATTCAAACGCAAGGTAACATGACAGCATTTATTGTATTATTCACAAATGTTTTATGCGTTATTCCAACTGGCATATAAATTAAATTTAGCAACTTTGGATGGAAACATAGCTATTGAAGACTTAAAAGAGGTGGTGATGATAGAGGAATAGGGGCAATAGATGAAGAATAAAAGAGCAAGAGAAGATGTATAGTCGACAGTTTATCAAAGCTCTACTGGAGACGTGGCAGATTTTACAATGAGAATGATATTATATACAGTAAGTTTAGAGAGATAAAAGGTATCCCTAAGCGCCATTATCGCTCCATAAATAATGAAGTCATAAAGGATATTATTTATTTGAGATTTGTAAGAATTTGTAATTGAAAGATAAAATTTTCTTAAAGAAATCGTCAGCTTATTGTCAAAGATCTAATCATATAAAACATCTTTGTGTTGCCTGTGGATTTAAAAAAAAATGTTATACCTTAATCACGTTTCCACAATATCAGGCAAGCCCAACGAAGCTTTGAGTGAATATCTCTAGATCCAAATTATTTTTGGTCCAGTACACTAATATAAGTTCCATATGTGCCATGGGGTATTTTGCATCTCATACTTACAGGAGATTCTGGAGCGATATAGAAACTGTGTGTGAGGGGAATGATTCAAACAGACAAAGCTTGAACCTCCTCATTATAGGTCTTACTTAAGATGTGTCCCAAATGACGCACTATACACTATGCACTTATACACTGTGTACTCAACTGTGTAGTGTGTGAATTTTACATGGTTATTTTGTCATTCAACGTTGGAATCTGGTAGCCCCTCCGCTGCGTAATTAAATCTGCGACAGTTGAGTGCATGAAGTGTCCAACATTCCACACTTCATTTTTTCCGTTAATTTAGTGCATCATCCGGGTATTTAAAGTACACACTGAGTGTGCCTGAAGGGCTGCAGACTGCTTTTGCATAGTTGGTGCTTGCTATTTAATAATCATTATTATTATTTAATTTTTATTTTTTATTTTTTAATGATTATTAAACCACAAGCTGGCAGCTCTAATAGTAAGATGAAAAGGTTTTCTAGCATGTATAGATATTAATTAAACAATTTAATCAAGTAAAAAGGAATTTATACCTGTATGATATTACGCTGTAGCCACATTGGACCAGCGGTTTGGAAAATGGGTGGATGGATGATTCAGCTGTGTGTGCTATCTTCTAGTCAGACACATAAATTGATTTGATACAACCATCATATTCTCTAACCGTTGACCTTACATCGATTGTACACTCATTACGTGATAACGTCCACTATGGTTTCGGACACCCCTACAAATGGCTGTCCCCTCAAATAGTACCCTATTTTAGGGTATACGGGCCAAGCCCATAGGTCTTACATGACACTCATATGTACTACCTGCTGTGCTCTGCCTTCAACACATCTCATGCTGTATTAAAAAATATGATTCCATAAATGCAAAAGGAAAAACATATACGCAATATGCATCAATGGGAGCTGAAATATAAGAAACTATCAAAAATCACATAAAAACAGTGGGTCACAATTTATGTGTAAATTGTTTGTAAAACTATTCTTGCAGTCCCTCAATTCAATGCAACAATTTACATAAAAATGGATTTATGAAGGATTTACACAAACTTGCTTTGTTGGTGTTTCATGAGAAAGGACCAGAGACTTTTAAAATGTCTCCTTTAATGACATGCACAGAGAATATTTCAGAAATGTTTCAGCACTGAGAGAATGGGGAGTGTTATGAACTAAATTTATAATTTATAAGTAAATGAAGGCAGAACATAGTTGCCTGCTTCTGAGAGAGAATTTTACCGTGTCTCCTGAGCATTAGACACGTGGCACGTTTCAAGCTTTTCCCAATGTATGCTTGTTATACATAAATGATGTGTCTCCACAGGTATGCGTGTTGATGTGTGATTATACTGTATGCATAAAGGTGTGACAATACCAGACTATAGACTTTAGCTGCAGGGTTCATGACATGTTTAATTTTTCACAAATTAAAATGTGACTGTATAATAGATACATATAGTCCGTCCACATTTTTTAAAATTTTTTGAAAATTCTCCTGCCAGTTGAATGATCAACATATCCCTCACCCTTGTTTTAATCATGATAAATTAGATATGGCATCTACCCTAACTAAAGTCCAAAGCAGACACTCTCTCTTGTCATTTAAAGACACTGTATCCGTGTTATGTTCATTATTAATGTCCTTCCAGAGTCTTTTGGAAGAATGCAAGAAGACAAGCCTAACCACATGCTCAGCTTTGGGGGCAATCAAATGTAATTACTTAAGAATTAACTATTGAAACCCCCATAGGCTATTGGTTAACTAGTGAACTAAATATTTAGGGAGGAGGGATTTAAGGGACCTGCTCTTTGGTTAATGCCAGCTGAACGTAAATCTCCCCACAGGTCAGGAGACGTATACAACAGTCTCTCTGTGCTCTTAATTATGACGAACACATGTTGCATATGAATTACCCTGGAGCAAGAGAAGCCATGCATATGCAGCACTCTGTTTATCAGGGTCATGACAAAGTGAAATCAAACATCTGTAGTCCTCTCTCTCTTTTTGTCTGTCTCTAGATCACAAAAAACAAAACAAAAAAATACACACAATTTGAGCACAGTGCCTGAGGTCTTGATCTTCACAGCAGCGCTTGCATGCAGCTGATATGTGTGCTTGTGTGTTTGAGTGTATTCTTGAGACACACAAGACTATTAGGTGATTAAAAAATTTTACTCTTTTGTGACCATTTTTCAGCTAATGTGTATATAATGGCATCATCTCAAATATGAATGTATTATTTATTCATACTAATACTATTAAGCATTTTGTCCATGTATTATGAACATTTTCAGTTTATCATATGTTAATATACGCTGTGTAGTTTTTAACCTTATTTTTTTTAACTTAACTGTTTCTTTTTAGACTGAAAAGGGTCTTTTCATGCAACTTAAAAAATGTAAAGAGTAAAGACGAATAGTTTTTTTATAATTATGAATATTTTTGTTTGCTCTTTCTTTTCCATTTTCTTCTTTTGCACACTCGTTTACATCATGATTTGTGCCTGTGATTTGTCACTGTCTACAAGACTAGAATTTTATGTTGTATAGTCTTTAGGATATTTTTTGTTTATTATATTCACAAGTAAATATAATTGTTTTAAACTAATATATCTACAATTTGCACCTATATATATATATATATATACTCGCCTAAAGGATTATTAGGAACACCATACTAATACTGTGTTTGACCCCCTTTCGCTTTCAGAACTGCCTTAATTCTACGTGGCATTGATTCAACAAGGTGCTGAAAGCATTCTTTAGAAATGTTGGCCCATATTGATAGGATAGCATCTTGCAGTTGATGGAGATTTGTGGGATGCACATCCAGGGCACGAAGCTCCCGTTCCACCACATCCCAAAGATGCTCTATTGGGTTGAGATCTGGTGACTGTGGGGGCCATTTTAGTACAGTGAACTCATTGTCATGTTCAAGAAACCAATTTGAAATGATTCGAGCTTTGTGACATGGTGCATTATCCTGCTGGAAGTAGCCATCAGAGAATGGGTACATGGTGGTCATAAAGGGATGGACATGGTCAGAAACAATGCTCAGGTAGGCCGTGACATTTAAACAATGCCCAATTAGCACTAAGGGGCCTAAAGTGTGCCAATAAAACATCCCCCACACCATTACACCACCACCACCAGCCTGCACAGTGGTAACAAGGCATGATGGATCCATGTTCTCATTCTGTTTACGCCAAATTCTGACTCTACCATCTGAATGTCTCAACAGAAATCGAGACTCATCAGACCAGGCAACATTTTTCCAGTCTTCAACTGTTCAATTTTGATGAGCTCGTGCAAATTGTAGCCTCTTTCTCCTATTTGTAGTAGAGATGAGTGGTACCCGGTGGTGTCTTCTGCTGTTGTAGCCCATCCGCCTCAAGGTTGTGCGTGTTGTGGCTTCACAAATGCTTTGCTGCATACCTCTGTTGTAACGAGTGGTTATTTCAGTCAAAGTTGCTCTTCTATCAGCTTGAATCAGTCGGCCCATTCTCCTCTGACCTCTAGCATCAACAAGGCATTTTCGCCCACAGGACTGCCGCATACTGGATGTTTTTCCCTTTTCACACCATTCTTTGTAAACCCTAGAAATGGTTGTGCGTGAAAATCCCAGTAACTGAGCAGATTGTGAAATACTCAGACCGGCCCGTCTGGCACCAACAACCATGCCAGACTCAAAATTGCTTAAATCACCTTTCTTTCCCATTCTGACATTCAGTTTGGAGTTCAGGAGATTGTCTTGACCAGGACCACAACCCTAAATGCATTGAAGCAACTGCCATGTGATTGGTTGATTAGATAATTGCATTAATGAGAAATTGAACAGGTGTTCCTAATAATCCTTTAGGTGAGTGTGTGTGTGTGTGTGTGTATGTGTGTGTATGTATATATATATATATATATATATATATATATATATATATATATATATATATATATATATAAAATTAAAGATGAATGATTTGAATGTATATATTGAAGAGTTGAAAAAATAAAAATGAGTTATAATGTAGTGATAGATGATATTGTGTATGTGTGTTAGTATATAAACACACATACACGAACAGCAGAGGATGTGAGCAGAGAGCTCCTGGGTCTCCATGTATGACTTCCCTGCTCTGTTCGCCACAGGCAATCCTTGCCCAGCTGAGCGTTTAATGGCCCCAATGATTGTAGAGACAATCTAGGATAAAAAGCACAGACAGACAGACAGACAGAGCAGTGTGTTGGGGTAAAAAAGAAAAAAGGAAAAAGAAAAAAAAAAAATAATAAGAAGAGGAAAAGAACATTACAGGAGCTTGACAGTTCAGGACTGGCCCAAGCAGCAGAGGGTTAGAGACAAGAAGGGCAGATGGGCCAGGAACAGGAGAATGTATTTTAAAAGGTACATAACACACACACTTTCTGCCAGTCTCATGTTAATCTTGAGTACTTATAGAGTAGTATTGCATCCTTCATATCTCAGAAGAGTCTTTAGTTTTATCATATTTATACAAGACAGATAAACTGTAGGCCTACCGATTCTTTCTGAAAACAGCCGAGCTCGTGCAGGCGTGCAGTGGGCATAGCTAAAGACACACAAGCACACACACACTCACACTCACACACAATACATCTAACTTTCGATTCACTATACGTTTGTGTTGTTTACATTATATGCACTTACGCGCCGATTGCCAACAAAACACAGACATTTGATGCCGTTTCACTCACCGGTTTCAACTCATAACCGGGAACAAACAAACACACTTGCAGAACTCCGTTGCTGCTCCGAAAAAAAAAAAAGAAAAAAAAACTGCATCCACTGTTTCCTTAACGCTGGGTTATTTGGGAAGATGAACAAGATTATCTTTCCCTCACAACCAAAACACACACTTCTTTAGTCTAAAAACAAAATGACAGCGCTCCTGAAACTGATTCGAATCCTGAAGGAGTGTATTTGGCACAGAAATACTTTGTCATATGTCCAACTCGTTTTTTTTACATTTTGGCCATGTTTAGCATGAAAATCCAACTCTTTAACAGTGTAAATAAGTCTGAATGCATGAAATGGCATTATCTCACTCACTCGAATTTAACGTGAAGCTTCCACGAAGAAAAGTTCACAGCACAAGTGGCTTTAAGCCAAAGACGAGTTCAGACAAGACTAGGGTGACATTTAAGGGATAGTAATGTATAGTCATTGTACACTTATTACACTGACCACATAAATGATTACAGGGACATTGAATTGAGATTAATGTTTTAAATCTTACCTGTTTATAAATCCATTTTGTACAGCGTACAAAACTATCTTCCAGACAAGATGATCACAAGAAGTTATTGTAATAATTATAATAGTATTAATAAAGTCCTCTGATTTCATTTCCAATACAATCAAAAACAGAGAGACAAGACGGAAGTTGCATTTGAATGAAACGAGAGAGCACATCCATCGTGATGATGTGCGCTGTGTTATAATGCGTTGCTATTGACGTCGGTCATTATAAGGAAGGAAATGCCTCAGAATAGAATCTTGCTTAAAAAGTGCATAGAGCTGCTTGTTTTATTTCTTGTTTGTTGATTTTCAAATATAAAACTTGTTGAAATGTTTTCAGTGTGTGCATCTGTTCTTTTTGAACACTTTCTCATTTGAACAAAACCGTGATAATACTGATAATCATGATAATTTGGGTCACTATAATCGTGATGTGAAATTTTCATGCCATTCCATCCCTTTGTATCTCTTATCTTTACTGTACTAGTAGCATGTGTTTATATTTGTACAGGAATCACTTCAGATAGCATTCCGTATTGCCAGACTTTATGCATGCCATATGTTGATCACAGTGGTCTCATTTGTGATGCTAAATCACATTTGTAAGTTGCACTGGCATTAGTGAATGCCTTAAATGTAAACTTAAACAAATCATAAACCCAAATGAGCAACTGCACCAAGTACAGCAGCACTCAGATGATTAAACACTAAACCGCTCATATTGTCAATGTAGTGTAAAAAAAAAAAAAAATATATATATATATATATATATATATATATATATATATATATATATATATATATATATATATATATATATATATATATATATATATATATATATATATATATATATCATTTTTGTGTGATTTCCTCATGCAGGTGTTTTCAGAGATAGGTGTAGGGTATGTTTTAAAAAATTATTTTTCTCTATATTAGTGCTGTATAGCAAAACACATGCAAATTGATGCAGATTATGCGACAAAGGTCTCTCTCTGTGCCTCGCCATAAAACTGAAGCACAATGGAAACCACGGCTTTTGAAGGCCTGTTTTGTTTTTGCCCAACAAAACACTCAACACTTTTTTTGCACTTCATTATTATTACATTCTGCTCTGTTTTTGGACCCTAGGGGTCATTGTGCCTTTTTATTTCCGCTCTCTGGGAAGTTTTGCAACCAGAACACACATGGATGTTGCTAACAGGCTCAGCGGTAGCTATCAATTCGACATCAGGATTAATAATGTGCCCGTCAACAAATGAGGATCCCACTGTGAAAGACACCACATGTGGTGGCATGAGTGGGGCTGCAGTGAAGTCGACGAACTGTTTGCCCTCCCCCTCAAAACAGCCATGCATGCTCGTATGACGCGCAGCAGCGACCTCTGGATGTCCTCATCTTAAGTTTGCATGTGAAGGAATTACATCATATTTTAATGCTGACTGGAATTCATGAGTCATTCACAAAGCATTTTGCAAAGGTGCCAGTTTGGGAAAATAACATGAGGCATCCCATGTCTATACAATTTTTGTAATGGTTGTCCGGGGGTGGGACAGCTGAACCATAAATGAGTGCTGCCATTGATCTTCCCCATGATATGGGCTTATTTTCTAACGCCGATTTTGTAAATCTTCCTTCACACTGGCCAGAGTAAATGCCAAGCTGCTAGCAATGCCAAGCTGTACGAAACCCTCAGACCCAGTAATCTCACTCTCTTGGTCTGGGTACTGTGCCTAATTTCCTGCCAGGGGACTGCCCTTCTGTTCTTCTTTGGCACCAAGCTCTCTCACCATGTCTACCATATGTCAAGTGTTACCCTGGGATGCTTTTCAGAGAGATCCTAGAGAGGCTGTCAGAAAACTGAGATAGACTAGCGATTATGACCTCTTTCCTTCTTTTGATTTTGTCCTTGATGCTTTAAATACACACATATATAGGATTTTTTTAATTAATCTTAACTAACACTTCTTGCAAGATTAACATAAGCTTTTGAAAACCAAATGTCCCCAACACTTGGGCCAAAGTATGTCTGAATATAATAAAGGGGGAAATGAAACTAGACAGATATACAGATATATCTAAATATGCAGATGCAAGAAAAAGTATGTGACCCCCTTGTAGAATTTGTGAAAATGTAATTTAGTCCTGTACTGAATAAGATATTTTACATTAAAAAAATTTGGCCAAAGACCAAAAATTTCTGAATTTATTAAAAAATTACCCGTTCAAAAGTTTATGACCTTTTATTCTTAATACTGTGTTGTTATCTGGATGATCTTTTTCTTTTTTACTCCCTTGTTTGACCTTAACTTGTTGAATTTGAAGATCAAGGTAAATTGTACTTATTTTTCTTCCGGGAAACATATCTTCTGTTGCTTCTGAAGGGCAATACTAGATGAAAACAAATTTAAACAAAATAAGAAAAATCTTCATCCTGTTCAAAAGTTTTCACCCCGGCTTTTAATGCATTGTGTTTCCGTCTGGCGCATCAGTGAATGTTTGAAACGTTTTTAATAGTTATGTTGAGGTCCCTCAATTGTTTCAGTGTGAAAAGATGGATCTCAAAATCATACAGTCACTGCTGGAGAGGGTTCAAATATGCAAAAGATGCTGAATTTGCTATTTTTTTGTCATACGTAAACATCTTTTATGTAAAATATCTTATTCAGGACAGTACTAAGTAAAAAAAAAAAAAAAAAAACACCTTTTTGTATGATATATATGCATGACTCTAAATAACAAGGTGATGTAATCCAGATTTGCTTTTATCTAATAACAGACGGGTTTGCTGAATTATACATATGAACCAATCAAAAATGTACAAAAATTATGTGATGAATCATGTCACCTTTGCCATGCTCCTAATAAAAACTGTTGGACTCTTTTTGTCCCAGGAATTCTCTGTAATTGATCCTCCTGCTGTGATTAAAGCATATTCGAAGGCATTGTCTGGAGTCTGTCTGGTTACTGCCGCGCAGCAGGTTAGTGAACGCTAGAGATCTTAGTCCCAAGTGATAGCGTTCATAACTGGCGAGATGTTGCCCGACTCAGCAGGGTGTCGACTGGAGACGCGCACTAGAGTATACATTTTAAGTGTTGACTGTAGACGCCCCAGGTTAACTAATGCTGCGTTCCAGGCAGGTTTTTGAGCCCGTAAGTTACGACTTCAAACCACGACTCATGACTTTGTAGTGTTCCAGGCAAAGTTACGCCAAACTGCCTGAGCGCAATGAATTGTGGTAGCTGTAAAGAAAGCATGGCGGACCGTACGGGGCTTATGCTCATTTACAATCATTTCTATCGCCAAAGGTGCTTACTTCTTGCTTATTTGAGGGAAACTGGGGAGAAAAAAAATAGCGCATAAGGCAAGAGAAGCTGTTTTATTTTACGTTATTTGTAAAATACTGTGTACGACTTCCATAAACACCGCATCCATAGGGGCTGCCATTGTTGTTTCGCGGGCTATGTGACGTCAGAACTCGTAACTGGGAGTACATCGATCTAGTACGAGTTCACGGGTGGGAAGTCACGAGTTTGACTGCCGTTCTAGTGCACTTTCACGGGTAGAAGGTTGGAAAAACACGGGTTACAGGTTGCCTGTAACTCGGCATTAAGTCAGGTGCGTGGAGGAATTTCTACCACAATACACACACACACACACATACACACACATATATATATATATATACACACACGTACATACGTACATACATACATACATACATACATACAGATATGCGTATCATAATGATCGAGCTGGGGCACATGTGGAAAGCATAGTCAAAAGCATTAAAAAAAAAAAAACATGAGCATAGTAGAAAACTTTTAGGATCAGGTGGCACTGTATGCCGATAATCTGTGAACATTTGAATAACCGGGTCATAGACGCACAAATCAGTTTTTTCCATTAGAGAGCGGAGCGTTAATCTGGATGTGCCTCGGAGGACATGTAAAACCCATCTTCACAGAACACATCCATGGTCTCCCTCAGCATCTCTGGTGGGGAAACCCAGTGGGATAAGGATCATGGCAAAGATTTGAGCAGAAATTGAAAGAGGATTCCCACCTGCAGACATGGTGCTCTGGTCGGTTCGCCAAGCTCATTTCCATTCAGTTGAAAACCAATTCAGTTTAATCTCTCTTGGAATTGGTAAAGAAACATGCAATGATAGAGGTATCATCAGCGTTTCCAGAAACGGAGGTCTCACTAAGCACTCAACTCTGCTGCTTTGGTGTATAGATTTCAGAAGGATCATTTAAAAAAATTTCTCAGACATCCCTGTGGGACATTACATTTTTCTGGTTAAAAGTTTTGTTATATGTTTAACTTTATTGGTTGTATTTGTGTACATAATGTGACATTTTGATCTTAGTTGTGTTTTTACCAGATAGGCCTACATTTTTCTGTTCTGTGCATGTCATTTCATATCTGAAGAGTAAAATAGCACTAGGTAATGCCTACTACAAACTTTAAGTATCTTAAGTGTAGTTGAGCTATTTTAACTAAAGGGTAATCTGTAATTTCAGCAATTTCAGCTAATTTGCTAACAGGCTGTAGATATAGTCAAGTTGTTCCAAACCTGTATGAATTTATTTCTTCTGCTGAACACAAAAGATATTTTGAAGAATATGGGTAACCAAACAGTTGATGGGCCCCATTGACTTCCATGAATGAGCGGAAAAAGATACTACAGAAGAAGTAAAAGAAGTTCTTTTGTGTTCAGCAGTAGAAAGAAATTCAGGTTTGGGACAACTTGAGGGTGAGTAAATGATGACCGAATTAAAATGTTTGGGTCAACTATCCCTTTAAGCTCTCATTTCTTCAGGCATGCACTTTTTGCAAAACGCTGCCCTCCAAGAACATGTCACCAAACCCAATGTTAGCAAACCTGAGCACTCACAATGTTTATTTAAATCTATGTACAGCTCCTATAGAGCCACCACAGAGATGTGTTCAATAATTCAATAATATCTACCATGTATGCTTTTTATGTATGATATTCTAAAACGAGCTTACAGCACCTACAGCACTTTTAAATTCCCACAAAACTACACTCTAAAAAATGCTGGGTTAAAAACAACCTTGGACTAACCCAAAAAAACAAAATGGACTAACCCAGCGATTGGGTTGTTTTAACCAAGTAAATGGGTTGTTTTAACCCAGCGGTTGAGTTAAATGTTTGCTTAAAACAACCTAATCGCTGGGTTAAAACAACCCAATCACTGGGATAGTCCATTTTCAACCCAACTTGGTTTGTTTTTAACCCAGCATTTTTTAGAGTATATTAATCCGCACAACTGTTATCAACATTTATAGTATTAGGAAATGCTACTTTAGCACCAATTCAGCATATTATAATGATTTCTGAAGGATCATGTGACACTGAAGACTGGAGTAATGATGCTGAAAATTCAGCTTTTCCATCACAAGAATAAATTACATTTTTAAAATGAATGAACATTGAAAACATTTATTTTAAAAGTTATTTTTTAAAGTATGTTAATATTTTGTCTTCTCTTAAAAACATAAAAAAACAAACCAGCCCGAATGTATTTATTTATTTATTTTATTATACAGTTGTCTGGAAAGCTTGATTTTAATTGATTATATTCTTCAGTTAATGAGGCTTTGAAAGTCATATCTATGAATTCTGACTAAAGGCAATATTATATTTATTTGCACAGATGGATAGAGTGAGAGAGACACCAGATGCGGAAAATGTGAATGAACAAATGTATGGAACAGAGGCCTTAGGTCCTGCCACGTCTCATATATCAACCTCTCACACCTAACTTTGCCCTTGGCCTCAAGTATTCTCAGGATCAGAATTAAACCGGATTAGTGAGTTGATTACGACAAACATGAGATTACACAAGCAAAAACTAATCGCACGCACATGCTCTGCATGCTTGTTTTTATGTTCTTCCTGTAGCCTAATACCACTATAGATAAACACTCGAAAAGACCCATGAGGAAAATTATTGAATCACACTGATGCTTTCATTTACATATTTATTTATTTATTTATTTATTTATTTATTTATGTAATGCTAAGGAGCAGTGACTCATACTCTCAGCCATTTATTCAGTCATAGAAGAGACACAAATCTCCCTCTCAGAGAGACACACCATTTAACTTTACTGCACTGGCTGTGAGGGGGTGTAAGTGAGCATGAATAATGTGGGACATTAAAGCACTGGAGATCACCCACTCCCTTCTGCTGACTATTCAAAAGAGACTGTCTGAGCATTTTGTCCACTGTACCTCTTGTCCACTGACTTAATAACAGTAACTCAATCACATTTATACAATCTGTAAGATATAGATTTTTTTTAGAGAACTGCATCCATACTCAATTTCTAACTCAATTTCATCCGAAAGCTCAATCAAGATAGCAAAGTGCCATTTTTTTTTTTTTTTTTTTTTTTTTTTTTTTGTCAATTTTGAGAATGCTGTATCAGTTTGTTCTAAGCGTTTTAATTATCTGTGCTACTCAAAGGTATATTTGTGGTTTCTATCACAACATACTCAGTTACATAAAGCACATTAATAGCCTCGCGCAGTAGAGAATCTCTTATGGATGAGCTGAATAATCACCGGTTGCCATAGAAACTCATGCAGTGTAAGGCGGCAAACACTAGTTGAACTTCGGCACAAATTAGTGTGTTCCATGACTAACTCAGCTAGTGCCTCCATGGTTTTGAGATACAACTATCACACCGATCAGTTTTTTGTAGACATGTGTTCATGACTTGTAAAGGTGACAAAGACATGAATCAATTATAACAGCATCTTCAAATCTCCCACATGCTAAACGGCATCTTGTTCTTCACACAGGAAAGAGCACAGCCAATGCTGTTTCCATGACAACACAGCCAGGGGATAACAGGTTCTATTTTTTCCCTTCTGTGCAGAATCCCAACCCATTACCGCAAGAGCAAAAAAATATAATTTTTTTTTCTTCTGTTTTTTGAAGATAGCCTTGAGAAAAAACGAAATGAAGATGAGCTTTGAGCAGTGTCTCCTATGTCAGCTCTACAGAGAAAAGACCTCATATCACATGCCAAAAGCAGATGGCATCTGCAACTTTCAGACAGGACTGCTAGTGTACTGTGAAACCATCTCCCAACTGAATTGTGGGTCAGGAATACACATACCACACCAACTTATCAAGTTTTTTTGGAGGGAAATCTGGTAAGATATCCATCTCCCATATATTGAAAATTGACCAGGCCAAATAGAGGTCTATAGTTTTTTGCAGTGCTTAATTTGTGCCGGATCCTGCCGGAACATGATCCGGGACCTCTCGTTTTTTTTTTTTTTTTTGTCTGTTTTCCGGTACCTGTTTGCATGGATCCAGTATCTCTCATCAGAACAAGCGTTAACGGGACATGAGAGACTGTAATATCTATTGTTTGTCTGAAACATGGCTCACGCCCGCGGTCCCGGACACAGCTGTGACGCCGTCGGAGAACTTCTCTGTTTTTCGGATGGACAGAACAGCCGAGGCCGGTAAATCCAAAGGCGGTGGAGTATGCTTCATGATCAACAAGAAATGGTGCGATCCCAGGAACATCACCATTCTCTCGCGGTCCTGCTCGCCTCATCTGGAACATTTAACAATCATTTGCCGCCCATTCTATCTGCCGAGGGAGTTTTCTGCGGTTGTCGCGACCGCCGTTTACATCCCACCGCAGGCAGACACAGCGCTGGCTTTATCTGGCCTTCATGATGTTGCCAGCGGCATCATAAACAAACATCCCGACGTGGCATTCATTGTCGCGGGCGATTTTAACAAAGCAAACCTAAAGAAAGTCCTGCCAAACTTTCATCAGCACATCTCCTGCCCCACACGAGGAGCAAACACACTGGATAATTGCTACACCCGTTTAAGAACGCCTATAAAGCGCGGTCACTTCCAGCGTTTGGCAAATCGGATCATGCCGCCATTTTCCTCACTCCCGAATACAAACAAAAGCTCCTCCAGGAACCCCCGGTGAGGCGGGAAGTTAAGCGTTGGTCGCCCCACTCAGAGACCGCGCTTCAGGCAGCTCTGGATGACGTTGACTTGGACATGTTCCGAGCGAGTTCAGCTGACGTCAGTGAGTTCACGGATGTGGCGCTTTGCTTCATCAACACGCTTACAGAGCAAGCCACGCAAACAATAACAATAACGTCCTTCTCAAATCAGAAACCGTGGGTGGACAATTCAATCCGCGCGGCAGTGAACGCACGCACTGCTGCTTACAACGCCGGTCTCCATTCAGGGAATATGACTGAATACAGAACGTCCTGTTATGCTCTGCGGCGTGCAGTTAAAGCCGCAAAGCTCTGATATAAAGACCGAGTGGAGTCTCATTTCCAACTCAACGACTCGCGGCGCATGTGGCAAGGTCTGAGGTCCATCTGCTCCCTTGGATCTAAATCCTCTGCGGCGGTGAACGCTGACCCGTTGCTCGTGAACGAGTTAAACTCTTTCTACGCTCGCTTTGACTGTAACCGCGGCAACGCGACTCCGCCAAGTGGCACGTTAGAGGAAATTACTCAGAGCAGCAACAACCACGTGATCTCTGTCTCGGAGGATGAAGTTCGGAGAGCACTCAAGCGTGTGGACGTCAGGAAAGCTGCCGGGCCAGATGGTATTTCAGGTCGTGTTCTGCGGTCCTGTGCTGATCAGCTCGCCAGGTTGTTTACATCTATCACATCTATCTTTAATGAGTCCCTCGCTACATCTGTGGTCCCCACCTCCTTCAAAAAATCCACCATCATCCCTGTCCCTAAGAACAGTAAACCCTCTTGCCTAAATGACTATCGTCCAGTGGCTCTCACATCTATAGTCATGAAGGTCTTTGAGAGACTCATTAAAAACACCATTTGCGCCTTCATTCCTGGCACTTTGGACCCTCTTCAGTTTGCCTATCGTCCCAATAGATCGACTGAAGATGCCATCTCTCATGTCCTCCACTCCTCCCTCACTCACATCGACAGCAAAAGTGGGAACTACGTGAGGCTGCTATTTATTGACTATAGCTCAGCCTTTAATACCATAGTTCCCACCAAGCTAACCTCCAAACTCCTGGATCTCGGCCTGAATCCTTCTCTCTGCCACTGGATTGAGGACTTCCTCAGTGGCAGGCCTCAGGTGGTGAGAATAGGCCAGTCCACCTCCTCCTCCATCACCCTGAGTGTGGGAGCTCCACAGGGCTGTGTTCTGAGTCCCCTGCTCTACTCTCTCTACACGCATGACTGTTTGTCCACACACAGCTCCACCTCTATCATCAAATTTGCTGATGATACTGTTGTCCTGGGCCTCATTTTCAACAACAATGAGACGGCATACTTGGACGAGGTGGAGCAACTAACATCATGGTGCCAGGACAACTGTCTCTCTCTGAATGTTGGCAAGACCAAAGAAATGATTGTGGACTTCAGGAAGAGACAGCAACGGACATACTCCCCCCTCATGATCAGCGGGTCACCAGTAGAGAGAGTGAGCAGCTTCAAGTTTCCTTTCTGTCCTTCAATCCGTGCAGACGTGTTTTTCTCTCTGCTCCCTGCTGGCTCTCGCGCTGTTTTGTTTTGTCTAGTGTTTCGTCTCTTCTCTTCTCTGACTGCTGCTTTGCTGGACTCCTGAAAATACTGAAATGGAATTGATTAACTGGTCAATCAGCGCGATCGACAAGATTTTCTCACTAAGGAAGGGTCGCCCTGGGAGAACCCACCTGCCCGGACGGGACCTTTGCCGCAGGGTACGTGAGGGACGCATGGAACAACTGGCAAGTCCTGTGCCTGGAGGCTCTGTCCGTGGAGGATGCGGAAGATTTATACATGATTGGATTATTGATGGCGGGGTTCCTATTCTTTGGCTTTGGGATTGCCCTGACCTATCGGAAGATTGGTAAGACAGCTGCAAGCAAATTCACCCAGCCGCTGTCTGTGGAAATTAAAGAATGCTTCGGGGTTGTGTGTGACCGTCTGAAGGAATTAGATCAGAAAGTGATAGGAATTGAGGAACTGAACCGTAACAACGCAGTCCGGACTGCGGATACGCAGGGTAGAGTGGGCTCTATCGGGGGTCAGATCGGTGAACTTTTACGGACTGTAACCGGTCTGGCCATGAGGCTGGACGTAATGTCTAGGGAAACTGCACAGACCGGATGCGAATGCTGAGGACCAGATCTGATTGATTGATTATGATCCAGACAAATTACCGAAGATCATCAAATGGATTAAAAAATAATAAATTGTATTTGCCTGACCTAATCAACTAGCCCAACGAACCTCACTTGGTCCCTATCTCTCGGTTGGGAGGTCAGCCGGGCAGCTGTCTGCTATCTTCCCCTGTGCACTGCCTTATCTCCCTTCAAGGACAAACCATAGAACTGAACTCGAAAACATCTGAAGTTATGGCTAACATTCTCACACAACACAATCTCAGACTCACTCGCACCATACATACCCGACCTTATTCCCTCCCCGCTCCATCCGTCTGCCTGTCTGTTATCTATCTCCTCTCCCACTCCATACAAAAAATCCCACCACGTGACCACGTGTACTGTGTCATGTTTATGTTTATGTTTATGTTTATGTTTTGTTGTGTTTGCTATGTAATGCTTGCTAAATTGCATTCTTGTATTTCTGGAGAGCGTAGGGCGGCGCCTGAATAATCGGCTGCGGCCCGGAGGCTTGCTCCAAACTTCATTTCGTTATACTGTACTTGTACATGTGTAATGACAAATAAACTTCAACTTCAACTTCAAGTACCTGGGTGTAAACATCTCCGAGGGCCTGACCTGGACTGCTCACATTCAGACACAGGTGAAAAAAGCCAGGCAAAGACTGTACCATCTGCGCCAGCTGAGGAAATTCAGGGTTTCACCAGCTATCCTGAAAACGTTCTATTTAGGGGCGATAGAAAGTGTATTAACTCAGTGCATCACAGCGTGGTATGGGAACAGCACCAGTCATGACCGCAAAGCCCTGCAAAGAGTCGTGCGCTTATCCGAGCGTATCTCAGGGTCAGCTCTCCCGTCTCTGCAGGACGTCTACACCAAACGCTGCAAAGGTAGAGCTACTAAGATCATCAAGGACTCTAATCACCCTGCAAACCCTCATTTCACGCTGCTGCCATCTGGTAAGCGCTTCCGAAGCCTGATGG
Organism: Paracanthobrama guichenoti; assembly: GCA_018749465.1. Taxonomy (NCBI): domain Eukaryota; kingdom Metazoa; phylum Chordata; class Actinopteri; order Cypriniformes; family Gobionidae; genus Paracanthobrama; species Paracanthobrama guichenoti. The sequence goes on along the minus strand of CM031956.1, from coordinate 18,888,298 downwards.
CCAAAACTGAGAGACTCAGGAGGAGCTTCTTCCCCCAGGCCATCAGACTCCTGAACTTAACGTCACGTGACTTCACTTCAGGATAAACATCGATACACTGTCATTGCACTGCACTCTTGAATCTCTTGAATCTCTTGAATCTCTTGAATATCTTATGGGTGCTTCTTACACAAGTTAAACAGAATAGAGTGCAACAGATTCCGGATGCAAAAACTCCATTCATTTTCACCATAGGGAAAAACATTTTTTTCCAATATACTTAAAACACATTGTTTGTAAATACTATATATTCAACATTTGTAAATGAGTAGTTTTGTTTCTCCATTCTTTTTATTTTGATTATACTTTTCCCAAAGCTTCATGGGATTGTAGTTCTACCCGAAAGACTCAGGAGGCGAGAATAACATTTGAATAAGATTTATTTACAGTTTGTATACAATGAGTACTGAATAGATGAAATGATAAAGTTATTTGGTGTAGGCCCCGTCCATAGTCCGGAGGGTAGTGGATGCTTGCAGTTCCTGCCTGAAGATGAAGGCAGGGGCGGAGCCTACCCCCTGATGTTTGGACAGGGACCGACCTGGTGGTGGTGGGGAGGATGGGGGTGAACGCCGGCATCAGTATCTGCGAACGTAGTAATGGGTGGGAACAGAACTTATATACTACAGATGACGAATAATGATTGGCTAGATAGATAATTAATGAATGAAGTGACATTTGAGTCTTCCAGGTAGAACTACGCTAGAGCTCCCATTTCTTTTCCTCACTAAAGCCATTAAGTACAGTTTTATACCTTTGTATTTTTGTCTGATTTTCAAATACCTTTTTGCTTCAAATCAAAGTTTGCAATGTTGTGATTCAACTTGTAGCTGATTGTCTTGGTTTATGGCTTATAACTTTTTAATGAAGACTTTAAAAATCCCTATGAGAAAAATTAATGGAAAAAAATACTTACCTTTGCATTCCGGCACCTTCCAATTTACAAATTAAGCAGTGATTTTATGTAAGAGAATCATGTACAGTGACACACAGAGAGCGAGAGAGAGAGAGTAGTGTGATACGAGAAACAGTCAGGTTCCGGAAGTGACGATCCCTTTCATTTTCTAAATACAAACCCGATTCCAAAAAAGTTGGGACACTGTACAAATTGTGAATAAAAACAGAATGCAATGATGTGGAAGTTTCAAATTTCAATATTTTATTCAGAATACAACATAGATGACATATCAAATGTTTAAACTGAGAAAATTTATAATTTTAAGGGAAAAATAAGTTGATTTTAAATTTCATGGCATCAACACATCTCAAAAAAGTTGGGACAAGGCCATGTTTCCCACTGTGTGGCATCCCCTCTTCTTTTTATAATAGTCTGCAAACGTCTGAGGACTGAAGAGACAAGTTGCTCAAGTTTAGGAATAGGAATGTTGTCCCATTCTTGTCTAATACAGGCTTCTAGTCGCATCTTCCTCTTTATGATGCACCAAATGTTTTCTATGGGTGAAAGATCTGGACTGCAGGCTGGCCATTTCAGTACCCAGATCCTTCTTCTACGCAGCCATGATGTTGTAATTGATGCAGTATGTGGTCTGGCATTGTCATGTTGGAAAATGCAAGGTCTTCCCTGAAAGAGACGACGTCTGGATGGGAGCATATGTTGTTCTAGAACTTGGATATACCTTTCAGCATTGATGGTGCCTTTCCAGATGTGTAAGCTGCCCATGCCACACACACTCATGCAACCCCATACCATCAGAGATGCAGGCTTCTGAACTGAGCACTGATAACAACTTGGGTTGTCCTTGTCCTCTTTAGTCCGGATGACACGGCGTCCCAGTTTTCCAAAAAGAACTTCAAATTTTGATTGGTCTGACCACAGAACAGTTTTCCACTTTGCCACAGTCCATTTTAAATGAGCCTTGGCCCAGAGAAAATGCCTGCGCTTCTGGATCATGTTTATATATGGCTTCTTTTTTGACCTATAGAGTTTTAGCCGGCAACGGCGAATGGCACGGTGGATTGTATTCACCGACAAGTATTCCTGAGCCCATGTTGTGATTTCCATTACAGTAGCATTCCTGTATGTGATGCAGTGCCGTCTAAGGGCCCGAAGATCACGGGCATCCAGTATGGTTTTCCGGCCTTGACCCTTACGCACAGAGATTGTTCCAGATTCTCTGAATCTTTGGATGATATTATGCACTGTAGATGATGATAACTTCAAACTCTTTGCAATTTTTCTCTGAGAAACTCCTTTCTGATATTGCTCCACTATTTTTGGCCGCAGCATTGGGGGAATTGGTGATCCTCTGCCAATCTTGACTTCTGAGAGACACTGCCACTCTGAGAGGCTCTTTTATACCCAATCATGTTGCCAATTGACCTAATAAGTTGCAAATTGGTCCTCCAGCTGTTCCTTATATGTACATTTAACTTTTCCGGCCTCTTATTGCTACCTGTCCCAACTTTTTTGGAATGTGTAGCTCTCATGAAATCCAAAATGAGCCAATATTTGGCATGACATTTCAAAATGTCTCACTTTCAACATTTGATATGTTATCTATATTCTATTGTGAATAAAATATAAGTTTATGAGATTTGTAAATTATTGCATTCCTTTTTATTCACAATTTGTACAGTGTCTCAACTTTTCTGTAATCAGGTTTGTAGGATATATATATATATATATATATATATATATATATATATATATATATATATATATATATATATATATATATATATATATATATATATGCCCTAATCACTCTGAAGGGCAGAGCCCTTGAAGTGGGGACTTTGAAGGGAGCAGGGCAATTGAGTGTCGTAATGAAGCCATTTGGCGAAGGAAACAATGAAAGACCGGTAATTTCCTCAATAGCCTTACTTGGAATGTTACCGCAACAAAGCTAGGCAGCAACAACAGGAATATCTTATTATTGCTGTTAATATGATACAAATAAATGTGCATTAATGAAGTTTTTAAAATATTCTTTTTATGTGTCTGTGTTCCCGATCTGCTCTTAACTTTATAAGTTAAGCATTAAACCCTTTTCTTACCTGTGAAACTTGTGATGAAAATGTGTAACTTATCACAACAAAAAAAATAAATAAATAATTGAATTATTTTGTTTATACAGTATGTTAACTTCAACTCTCTTGCCATATCTAGATTTAAAATGCATCGTGAGAAATATCTCACTATCTTACCCTAGGTCATATTACTTCCTTGAAGTGACCATTGCATGTTCTCTTTGCTAACATACTTGTAGAAGGGCCCTTCGTTGAATGGATTCAGTTATTCACTTTCGCTTGGAACGGCCTTACAAATGTCATCCCCTCCACAAATTGCCCTTCAAGGGTACAAAAATGCCATTTGGAATTCACCCTGGGTGACTGATAAAAAAATGGGTGGGCACTGTTGCACACTAGGAAGTGTCTGAATGCTGCAAATGACGAATCAGAATGAAGTATTCCAGAATGTTGTGTAATAAGTGATTATAAAACATACAAGTTTACATACTGCATCCGTGCATTTTTTTTTTTTTTTTTTTATGATCTGAAATGTACTGTAAAAACTAGAACAGAGTTTGTCCCAATTAACCACATCTCTGGACAGGAGAACTTGAAATATTATAGTGGATGAATACAAATGATTTTGTAATGAGACTTTGGCCACTGACCCTAATATCAAAGTAGTTCTTCTCCTCGACTGGGTGACATATGCAAAATTCATTGCTAGGGAAAAATTGTGCATTTAAATCCAAATTCAAATTAAATGGGCTGTCAATCTAAATATTCCATGGATATAGTCCTACTTTTCTCTTTTACCATTCTAGATGGAGAGATATTAAGGTTATGTTACATCATGCATAGGTTACTGGCTATATGGAATAATTTCTTCAACATTTTGTATTTTGGAAAGGAACATAAATTCATCCTTATGAATATGTACATACAGAAATATTTACGTCTTTTCCAAAGCTTGTAATATCAATTATGCATTGAATTGCTGTATTATTTAAAGCACAATCACTTTTTGAATTTGGGATTATTAGGATTACTGCAGGAAATTTTCTTGCCCCAATTATGTCCCACATAATTCTACTTATAATGCATATGTTTTCATAAAATTGTAATCGTGTTCTTGCAGCCCACTCTCTGGTTCCTCTGCAGACCCCAGGAAATAGCTTTGGGGCTTCATTATGAGAGTGGCGAGATGAAAGGTGAGGCTGTATGAGGTATTGATTTCTCCACTGCACTGGCATATTCAGGACAGTCCTGTTGTTCCACCCGCTGTCATCTAGCTGTGCTGTGCTTGAGTTTATCAATGACGGCTTTGATTAAGTTGCAAAAAGGGGAAGCTAAAGCACAGATAGTCATCTTAGACATGGCAATGGGTTTTTGAGTTTAGCCCACCAAGCCCCTGTATTATCATTGACCTAATGACTGGAGATAACCCAAAGGTCAGTATTTTCTGACTGATGTGGATTTAATCATGGGTATCCCTCCTTTTGCCTGTGTATCAGATGACTCTGCCTTATTCTTTGTAATGCATCTTTGAAGGTTTTTTGAGGACACATTGTAAGTCTTAACAATTATTTATGTTGTTTTTATATGCGTATAAAATCTTTGCTTCCAAACATTGTGCTTCAAAACATGCTATTTAATTTGAAGGTTTTAATTCCCACTCGCATCCATGCTGCTGTCAAAATGAGTGCAATTTGGTCAAATGTAAATATGAGCTGGACGCTTTGTTTGGAAACCTAGTATAAAGGAACGGAAACAGGACAGGTGGTCTTTTAACAGAAACTTTTGAGTCCCAAGCCAGATATCTGCTGGTTTGTTTTCTATCAAGAATCGTTTGAAATGCAGGGAACATATTTGATGTGTCCCAAAACCCAGAAGCTCAGATCATGACATGTGGAATTAGATAAAGAGTCGTTTCTAAAGTGCCCTCCAATTCAATACAGGCCCTTGTTTAAAAGCCCAAAGAGGTTTTTTTTTTTTTTTTTTTTGACTAAATGTTACATGAAAAGTTAAATGGATGTCTCCAGAAGTGTTGGGCACCATATGGGCTGCAAAGATGGAAAGGGGATTATGTAGGAAGAGCGGGGGGAGGGTATCTGTCATCTCAGAATGTGTGACATTCATTAACACCAATGCAGAGACGTCACAGCGTGATTATTTATAATCAAAAACACCTCTCCGTTCCTCTCATTTCCTATCTGCTAACAGACACATTCAAATCAATCCCAACGCAACAAGGAATGAGTGGAAATCACTTCATGAATTATCTATTGGAGAGAATGAAATCCTTGATTGTCTCTCTGCATTTGATTGAGTCATTTTGACAGTGATTACTGGAAACACTTTAAAAAGAATCATGCTAAAATGACTTTTTACTTCGAAAAGATCAGAATGATTAGTTCATATTTCTCAGACGATTCAATGTTCTGTGAAATGACATCTATGAACCTTTGTTACCTCAAAATCTTGCAGTATATTTTCACCCTGCTGAGTCAGAGCTTTAAGACTGTGCTGAAGTCTATCATGTGAAAATGAAGTTATTCCATAATCATACTGGTCATTGATAAACTGCAATCAAAACAGAAGACTAATAGTCAGCTTTTATTTAGAAAGGATCCCAAAAAATAAACAAGTTGGCACACATTCATTTACAAAATGGTAGAGAGCGGTCCTTCAAATTACATGGACTTGTTCAACAAATATTAAGTATATCATGACAAAACCAAAGGTGTTATCCAGTATCTGCCTCCCGGTCTAGTGCAAAAGACTGGGGAGAGAAAGGCTGAAGAAGTGAGAGAAAAAAAAAAAAGGCAATAAAAAAATCAGAACTGTACATAATTGTGATAACAATCTAAATTTACAAATGTACTCTCACTTTTGGGGGACATCTCTTTGTTTTTAATCTTGGCTTATTGCAATATCAAGTGTTAACTGTTACGGTTGCCATTGCTTTTATAGGAAAGAGTCATTTAACTGTAAGATAATAAACTGTGAATCATTATCATCAAACGAAATGTTCTATCGTGGTAGGTATCTTAAATACTGAAGAATAAGCACTGATGTTTTCGCCCGTAATATGGAATTTCTCACATTTTATGAAAGAATACATTAAAACTAGATGCTTGGAAAACGAATTCAGGATACAGAATGACAATTTAAAAAGCCATATTGTAGTGTGAATGCTAGTAGCTATATAAAATAAAAACAAATGAAATAAAAAATCCTTGATAAATCACTGTGTATACCATCCAACTGTACATTTAGTAACAAAACTTACAGAATGTATTGACTACATTCACATTGATGACAGATTAATATATGACTATATTTATCAATAATTTTGGCACATTTAATTATTTGGCATTTTTAACAGAGCATTTTGATGATGTGTATGCTTCTATTCATTTCACAGCAAAACATATGCAATAATACAATAGGTACTTTTTTAAACATTTTCCTTTTTGTTATGTTCATATTGTAAACACTTTTTTTCTGTTTTAATATCATAACCGCTACCCTGATTTTCTTGATAAACAAGAAAATACAAACAGATTCTTGAAACCAAACAAGTTCATGAAAGTAAGAGAACATAACAGCGGCACCCACTTTTCAAACAGATTTCAAATGTCAAGCATTGCTAGATATTTCATATTAACACCAAAATGTTAATGAATATATCAGAAGAGGACTAATAAATTACAAGATAAGCAACATATTTGGCATTAAAATGTGAAACTAGTAGCTAAGCTCTTAAAAGTATGTTGAGATTATGATTTACAGATTTAATTAACTGGTATGTAAGCATGTTTATTTAAAAGCCATTTCTGTGAAAATACATAAAAATACTTTTTCATAGAGTTTTTTTGTTTGTTTGTTTGTTTTATTAATAAAAAGACATTTCACATCCTGAAGCAGATGATGGTAAAGTGTGCTTGAGCCGAAATAGACATCGGATGGCGTCAGCTACGAAAACAGACAGACTTTATTGACTTCTCTTTTTCCCGCTCAGAGCTTCTGTGAGTTTCAAGTTTGTCGTCAAAAATATCCATTACAGGGGGTAGATGTCTTTATCTCAGCCGGCGTATTTCCAATAGGAGAGTGCATCTTTTGTTATAAAGGGCCAAGGAAGGATTATGTCTCTTATGACATCAAATGAGGCCTCCGTCTTCCATTCAGATGAGAGAGAGGGGAGAAAGACAGGAAAGAGAATAGAACGCGCTCTATTGAAAACCATTGTGTAAGGCACTCGGCAGGTTCTTATCCATCAGGAGAGATCAGTAAGACTGACGTTCATTCCCACACCAGGTCTAACAAAGGGCACCGCATGTACTGCTTTGGGGAACTCAGGACTCATCACACGTCCATTCTCGCCAGTACTTCCAGTTATAGACAGTCTCGCTTTGCTCCTCATAGCGTCCGAAAAGGTCACCTGGAACACACGCACATAGACGCAAACAGAGACACGCACGCACACCAAACACAGAGATGGCAGAAAGTTAGAGCGCATCCCACAAAAGGGCTTCAGTCTTATTTTTAAAATGTTTAGTTGAAAATGCAGATGTGAATTTGATGTGCTGGAAAAACATTGAAAATGAGGAGCAAATTTACGAGCAAACACCATTCAGAAAATCATATCGCAAGCAGGGAATGAGGGAGACGGGCGATACAACAACAAAAACAGTCATACATGACAATGAGGTTGACGGAACAAAATCACACGGGATGTACAAAAAACTTTTCTCTCCAATATATGTGAAGTTGACGGGGAGAAGTCAAGTTTTTTTACTAGGAACACCAGTACATACGATCCAGTTTACGGTCCAAACCTCCTCATTCAATAGAACATTCAGGGAATGGAACAGATGGAAGCCAAAAGAAGCGTGCACGGGGACAGATTTGAATGACGGCCGCGTATCCTACCCCCTTAAATTTTTACACTTTCGATCCCATATACGTTGTACCCTTCCTTATAAGTGGCAAAATTCTGTGAATTCTGCGAGGAAGTGGGATTAATATTCTGTGCATTCTTTGCCACCTTCATGCGCTTGGCCTCGGCTCGGGACTTGTAACAGAACTCGACCAAGGCCACCAGCATGGCCAAGCCCAGGCCGCCCACTAGGATGTAGAAGACCCCAGCCACATTGCTCAGGCTGAGAGCACTGGTCTTCTCCTGTAAATGCACATGAGACACGGGTCAGTGGTCAGGGAAAGTATGGCATATCTGTAATAAGCATTCATATGCATAAATAAGACAATATTTAAGTGGCAGTTTTACGTCTATGTGGATACAAATGCACAGCTCAGGACAGTAATGTTAAAACAATAACTGTGCTAAGTAGAATGCTCTACTGGTTAATGTGCCCTTGAAGCGATGCAAATGGGGGCATTCAACAATTCTGCTTGAATGGGATGGATTTACTAAAGCCTTTAACATTCGCTTGAAAGTTACATACAAAACCAACAATGTGGTCTTAAATCACAGTTCTTATATTCCCACAAGCTAATGGCTGTAGTAAATATTATTTCTTTGTTGAATTCACAGTTATAGCAGGGGTTAATGTGCTATGCTTAGCTGTGATATGAATTATGCTTGTGTAAGAAAGCCTACAGGACCATTTAAAGGGATGCTCAAGAGAGGCATCTGAATGGAAGGCATAGCATTTGACAGGGAAGCAGATGACAGGCATTGTGGGTAAAAGACAGGAGGTCAACACACATATATACACACCTACAAAAGGTCTTTGGGGGATAGGGGCAGTCGGTTAGATATTCTTTCCAAATATTAATGTACTGTACTGTGCACAGAATGACCACGCATAAAACACATGACACATAAACAGATACAGAGCTTACTTTGTCTTTTTTTTTTTTTTTTTTTTTTTTTTTTGGTAATGTGCAATTGTTACCTTTAAGGATCTATCTAACTTTTTCTAACCTTGGATTTTAATTAAAAACATCATTTAACCATTTACAATCTTTAAAAATGTATTTTGTTGAGTTTTAATGATGAACTCAGTCACATTAATTAATATTTTTACTTTACCTGTTAATTTAGACGTTACCACATGAAGCACATTTTTACAATGCGTTTAATAATAGCAATAAATTGGGGTTCCAAAGGTGAAATTTTAAGAATTAAATACACCAAAATATTGCCTATGGTGGTTACAACCCTGAAGCTGAGATATACTTCGACTATATCGCTATGAAAACAACCTATGCTTTGTTGCAGAGAGTGTATTGTTTTATATACCCATTTTTGTTGTATTATAAAAGTGCAAACATGGCAAAGCATGATGTATAATTTTTCACATATAAATATTCCAATAAGCATCGAAAATAAAGCACACTAAGACAATACAACAATTGACAAAACACAACCACCAGACAGCTTAACACACTATGAAACAAAGACATTTAAGGATCTTGGACACCCTTGTAGATGGTCCTACAAATGACCTGAGAGAAATCATGTTCGTACTGGAACAATTTGAAGTCTTTCGCTGTATGTGCTGGATATGAATGTCTGAGAACTGCTATTCTAAACTTGGCACAGCTCAGGCCTGCAAGTAATAGCAGGATCTGTGATTCTCAGATTGAGAAGCTGGAAGGAGACCACTGATTGTGTTACAGATATTACAAAAGGTGCATATGGCATAAGTGGCATGCATTACTTTTTAATTCTCAGTGGATGGTACCAGATATTAGTAGCTCTGCAGGCATTAGTCAAAGAATCTCACCAAGGCATCTCATGCTTGTCTGTGCATTGTCTGTCTAAAATAGTTTTTTTTAATTATTATTCATTATTATTTAAATATGGGTAATTCCCACTAATCAAAAATGTGCTTGATCACATAGAACCTGCAGCGACTAACCTTACTTCCAGAGTCCTTGGCTCCACATTCACCTTTATCGTACCACCATTTGTTTTTCAGCTTGTCTAAGGTGCCTTGCTCACTGAGTTTCAATACTGCAAGGTTTACTGGCGTTCTTCACGTGGGAAATAACATAAATAACATTATCAATGTTATTTTATGTTATTATTACATTCAACTTTCTCTTAGATTTCACCTTTTCTCTCCTCTTTTCTTTATTGCCATAGCGATTATGACGTTGATGCGCCATTTGGCCTAAGCAAATGCAAGTTTTGCAGAGCCAAATGTGCATTAACGTATCGCCTGAAGTAAGCAGCAAGGACAACAGCGATGTGTACTGCACACAATAACCAATCAGAATATCAATGGGTATTTTTGTTTATGTGTGTGTCCCCTAGCAATGGTTAGCAATGCTTAACCAGTCAGTGCTGTAGAAAAGGTCCGCCTTGGACTTTTGGTTCCTGTGTGGTTTTGCTGCTTACTTGAGTGTTGCATTGAGTTACCCATCACTTTGCTCTCTGGGGCTGACCTTGGAATCACCTCCCCCGCTGGCGCACTCTCCCTTGTCGTACCACCATTTGTTTTTCAATTTGTCCAACAGGCCTTGTTCATTCAGTTTTAGTACTGCGAGGTTAACCGCATTTCTTGAAACGATAAAACATAACTTGTAAGACAGGGTGAGCCAACTTAGCAATTGTCAATGGTCCTCTTTCAAACCTGGTGATTGCTTTTCTCTGTTTTCAGCATTTTAACAAGTAAGAAGAAATCATATCTCCTCCCTTTCAAAATATGAAGCTGTTAAAAAAAAATAAGTCTAATCAAGTAATATCATCAGTTAAATGTATTTTAGGTAGTTTAACTGATAAAGGTGGCTCAGAGTGCCGTGAATGGAGACGTTTAACGCAGTACTCACATCCATAACTAATAGCAGTGGCCTGCAAGTAACATTGCTAGAAGAAGGACAGCAGAACAGCAATAAAAGCTGGTTATATCTTCATCATACATAATGAATCTTCTCCTAAGGCCCACCCACCCAATTCATAAATCTGTCCAGATTGGTTGCTGTTCACAGGAGGAGGAGAAATTGAATCCCACTAAATGAAGACTGTCTCTAATAGGCTGAGAGATGGCATTATCAAATACATTTCAATCATATATCAGCATATCTTCAAATACATTTACATAGGTAAACCCAAGCAGTGCCATCTGGTACATGTATATGGCTAAATTTTGTTTGATTGCCAAATTGGAAGTTCAAAGCACATCTTTGTTAATGTTCTTTAACGAAAAATGTGTACTGCAAGGGTTTGGTAAAAACATTTCAAAAATCATTACATTATTACATTATTAGAAATAAGCAAAGAGCAATAATTAATGAATATAGAAAGATGAGAGACATGATAGGAGAGGATAATAGGCAAAACCTCAGGAAAAACATTCAAAAGACAAAAAACCGAGACACAACACTTGATAAAGACAAAATCTCAAATATATAGATCTATAGATTAGTATTCAGTTAAAATGCACTAATATAATGTACTGTATATCTTTAAGATATAAAATATGGATGTATTCAAATGTGTGTGTGTATATATATATATATATAATGAGTTATTCATATCTGTAAGATATAAATAATGAAGTATTAATTTAATTCAATTTTTTTATCTGTAAAAAAATCTGCAATATAAATATTTTATTTTTTTTTTGTTCTTCTTTTTTTATTAAATAGATTATTAATATTTTACTTATTTGGCTCTAATGTATCCAGCTACTACATTTATCTCTTTTATACAAACCAGGACACATGAGCACAGCTACATCAGGGTAGGTGGGATACTATAACAACATTGGACACATTGTTATACTATTCCACCCACCTTAATGAGGATCCTTTGGGCGTGGCGATGCCGTAGCCTTTGGAATCCAGGTTCCCTCCGACCTTCATAGTGTCACAGGGTTTGCGCTGCTCGATGTACTCGTTCATGGTAGACTCCAGCAGGTATGCATACTTCCCCTTGGACTTCCTCACCCGCGTAACACCTTCTGCTGTCGTCTTAACAAATACCGAGGGCTCAGCACTTTTCATGTATGTCCACATTTTGTCGAAAAGAGCAATTTTGGAACGCTGGAGGAAAAAAGATGCAATGATTATGTAAAAGTAAAATCTTAGTAACACTTTGGTTAACTAAAATTAAATAACAAGCAATGTATATGCAGTTTATTAATTTTTTTGTTAATGTTAGTTAATAGAAATATAGCTGTTAGTTCATGTCAGCTTAGGTGCATTAAACAAAATATTACCAGATACAACTTTTGATTTTGAAAATGTATTAGGAAATGTTTGTTAATACATGCTTTAAAATTATTTTTAATTGTTTGATCATAACTAACGTAGTTAACTAATGTTAACAAATAGAACCTTATTGTAAAATGTTACTAAAATGGCCATGCCAAACAAATATTTTCAATTTACTGTAACTACAACAATTTTGTATTTTATTTTAGCCTCTTAAACTCTCACAAGTTTGTGCTATTTCAAACAGTCATAAATGATGTAAAATAAATTATAATAATGTGGATGTCATGGTTATGAAGAAAAATGGGTGTCTTACCCTGAAAAACTCTTTCGTTGAACCAGAATCTAAAGTTCCGTAAGCAATCTCTGTTTGCTTTGCTAAGTCCTCTGCACTCTCAATTGGAGACACCATCCTTTCCACTGTTAGGAAGGCAGCCAAATTAGCCGTGTAGGATGAAATTATGATCAGGGTGAAAAACCACCAGACTCCTCCAACGATGCGGCCAGAAAGAGACCTGATGAAAAACGTCCAATGAAATTCATCAGACATGATAGCACGATCACAGGTAAAAAATTGTGTTCTCAGCTAACAGGCTGAAAGCAAACTGTTCAATGTAAAACTCAACCATATAAATGTTTTAACAATATTTTGCAAATTTGACATAATTTTCCATGACTCATGCGACTGCATTGTATTGTTGAAACTGTGACATCTTGTGTTATCTCTGAAAGGATATTTATGTAAAAGAGTTGGTGACTAAGGATTTTGAAGTCAACATGAAGTCTGAACAGAAGCTTCACTAATGATTTTAAGGTATTTGCGAGAATAGCTGCTAGGCAGAATTTACTTCGCCTGCTTAGATTAGTCTGCATCATGCATAATGAATAATGAACATCTAAATATATAATGTTTTACCTTAGTTTAAGTCTAGTGTAGTTTTTAATTTCAGCATAGATGTAACTAACAATTCATCTTAAATCAATAATATGTTTCGATCATAACAATCAATTACTAATCAAGCTATTGCTTGAACAAACCTTGGTGAAATATCACAGCCTTGTCTCATAAAAGCTCCAAGAGAGAACCAAAGGCTGTTGAAAATCCCAAACTCATTGGTTGACTCGTTGGTCTGGATCTGGCCGTCCTCATATTCCTCTGTGTGCCACTCATATGGACTGAAACGACTGACCAGGAAAAGCACCACGCTCACGCCAATGTAGGCAAACACGATACACATCCAGATCTCATAGGCTAGAGGGTCCAGGAATGAGAACACACCAGGCTTGGACTTCTGAGGCTTCTTGATCATGATGGAGATGCCCAAACTCATGAATGGCTTTGAGAAGTCGATGACTTCTTCTCTGACCAAAGTGATGGTCAGTGGAGCCACTGCTATGTCAGCTTTCTAAAATGAAAGAAAATTCATTTGATTTAATTCTCGACAATTCTTAATTCTATTGTTTGATCAAAAAAATGTTTGATTGATCAAAGAACAATATTAATGTTCGTGGTTATGGCTACTTTTCAGACCAGCAGCTACTTGTCAATTATGTCCTACTTTGAAAGTTTAATAAATAAATCTTTCTTACCCCATAAACCAACTCTCCAACCATTCCATTCCAGATCTTCGTCTCAGCATCTCTAGCTCCATATTTGCCATCTCCCACTATTTTCAGCTGATATTTAAATCCACAGTGCTTTGCTATTTCAGCTGCCAAGTCCACACAGTACCCCTCATATCTTTCATTATCCATAAAAAGGTCAGCATTCTTCTTTAGCATTACATATGGTGCTTCCTGAAAACGGTAGCAAGGAACACCTTGTCAGAGCTGTACACATTTTAATACAGTGCACATATTTCACCGAAAGGCATAATAGCATGGAAAACCACAAGTGAAACCTACTAGAATGGTGGTGACGATCACAGTCTTGTTTTCCAGCCCCATTGTATCATTTGGGAAGAGATCAGACTTTGTCACGACCATTTTATCAACTTCATTCCAATAGCCAATCTGAAAAAAGAAAGGAGTTTGTGAGTTGTGTAGTAACTTATGGTGTGGAATGATAAAGCATGCTTAAATTATTAAGGCCCTTCATAGATATGACATATTTACATTTTGTTCACTTTACTTAAACATATCTAATTAGGAGTAATACGTATTTATATTTAACAGTATTTATATAGTCTAAAATATTTAAATAGTGTCATCAATGAAATTTATTTAAATTTGATCAACTCAATTTAGATTTAGGAAGCACCTTCCGCGCATGCACTCAAAAAAAGAAGAAGAAGATTTGTCTGCGTCTTGTTCAGTTTAATGAATTCAAATGAAAACATGATTTTTTTTTACGTTTTGTCAAAGCGTAATTTAATTGTGTTCAATCAACCTTATATATTTAAAGTTGAAGTTTACTTAATTAATTTATGTTAAAACTACATGAATCATTTTTGTTGCCATAACTAACTGGGCAATTGATCTGTAGTTCCCAGTATGCTTTGCAAGTGTTGTGTTTTTCAGTAAAAAAGGAAAGGAAAGATGCGGTTTGTTAATGCTAGTCTTTAATGTTCAGTTATGTTGGACATTTAGAGAAGTTTTTGTAATGATTTTGAATTTTGTAGTTACCATTATGCAGAAGAATAGCACATGTGTTTAGGCTGTGGGCAGTTATTTTGATTTATGCTAATTTCATGAGTAACGTGTTTAATGATGAATAAAAATTGCTATTTTTTTTTAAGTCTGACAAGCATAAAAGTCATTTTATAAATGTATTAATTACATTGGCCCAAATTGAGCTGGACCAACTCAATTGCATTGGCCCAAGTTGAGTTGGACAAACTCGATTACATTTCTTTTTTTTTTTCTTCTTTTTTTAAGTTGGGACTACACTTATGTGTTGGTTGGAAATCCTGCCCTCAGTTAAATTAAGTTTGTCCAATGAGTGCATACACTTTTTTTTAGAACGGAGTCTTACCTTAACTGGCCCATTGCTTTTCAGTTCCATGACATTGACGGTGTAATTCACTCTCTTTCCATACTGGTCAAACTGAATGTTACCAGTGAGACCATCAACTCTCACCTGCATGAAAAAGATATGCAAAATAATATGCAAACAGTAAAGCAAAATAATTTTTGAGGAATTGTTTCCTTTCTCTTTTTTCTGGGAAATGTGAAATATCTAAAGTGGGTTCCAAAATGTTATTTAAACCTGGAAATACAAAGTGTTGTGTTTTAAGTTTATTTTACAAACACATTAAAGACCCAATATTAAGAAGCTCTGAAATTATGTGAGCTGTCACCTGTTTTAGGGCACGTTCTATCTCAACCCCCTGTGCCCAGGGTACAGCTGGATTAGCCAGACAGTCTCCATTGTTAGCTCTACGGGAGATGTCAATTCGCTGCTTGTGCAGATAGCGGAAGGCCTCAGTCATCACCTGAACTGCATCATACGTCAGTGCTGAAGTGTACTGGATACAGAGTGAGAGATGAATGTGGATTAGTTATCAGGGGAAAAAAAAGTCAAGATAAATATAGATCCAGAATTATTGACACCATTCACCATTTTTATTATAATTTATATATAACACAATTGATATAATATCATTAATGTAATATATAATATAATATAATATAATATAATATAATATAATATAATATAATATAATATAATATATGAAATGAATAACATATGGGAAGCCATATACTTATATTTAAACATTTAATTGGTGAGGTCGTCTCTGAAAGTCTTTGAATTGCAGGTATATTTGAATTTCATTACATTTGAATTCTAGTCACATAAATTAAAATTCTCTATTCTGTTTGTTACCTTGACGTATATTCAATTCAAATTCAGGAATTAACTGAAATTCAAAAGGCATTCTTGGTTCTGAATGGCACATATTCAGGATTCGTTCATAATGTATGAATGAAACATTTGATTTAATTCCAAGGATATTAAACACCTACTTAGTCTTCGTAATTTGGTGAGAAGACGGATGAGACCACATTTTATCTGGAGTACAAAATGACTAACAAGCTTGTCCTGCAAATGGCCTGAACTATACAGGAATTTAAATGAAGACATTTCATGTTCATGTAGCAATTACCTGAACATCTCTTTTAATCATGTTTAGCAAAGCTGTCTGAAGCAGAAAATGGATGGACACAAACCGAGATCTCACCCGTATTTTGTTGTCTGCTCCAGGATATTCTTTTTCCTCCAGAGCTTCCCAGCGCTGGTCAAATTTGGACACCAGGGGGTCATCGAAATCCACAATCTGAAAGCCTGATACATTGGATCCACCATACTGGATTTTTGAAAGATCTCCATCCACAAAACCCTGAAAACATGATGTTTTCTCAGCATTTTTCATATGTTTTTCTTTGGTAGTGTTGATAGACATTTAAGATCATTTACCAGGTTTGCTATGATGTAGTGGTATCCCTTCACATGCCTGCCAATAGTTATCACCTGCAAAGAGAATAATGAAACCCATCAAATTAATGAAATTAAAATAAACAATCTAAGCCATTATTAATATATTTAAGGCATGACCAAAAAAACAAAAAACAAATGTGTACTGCTCCACACTGCCAATCAAACAGACAGACTGAAATAAAAGCAGTGTCAGCAGTTTGTTTGTGCTAAGGGCAAGGTATTTGTGATGTGTATGTGCAAGTGTGTGTCTAGATAAAGCTATATTATACAGCCAAGATCAGTTGCATTGATTCTGGCGGTTGGTTAAACACACTTCTGCAGGCCTTAAATACAAATCAATAGCTCTTCCCTGAGGGTGCAGCGAGTCTGAATGAAAAACCCATCTCATGAGGACTTTTCTGCCTGCTAATGACATTTGTTTGTGCATCCTAATTAATGATTCCTAGTCAGTGTTCAGGAGTAACTAGTTACAATTACAAAATAAATGTAATTGTAATCCTGAGAAAAAAATGTGTAAATAAATTACAGTTACTTATGAAAATGTTAACGATTGATTACAAAGGGGGTTACATCTGAATATTTTCTGTAAAAAGCTAGGATATGTTGAATAATATTAATTTGTTTTTGATGTGCATAATGTCTCCTGCCATTTAAAGGCCGTTTAGTAAAGCAATGCTATTCTGATGCTTTTGATTGGTTCACTTGTTTGAATTTGCAGCGCACCGCGTAGCTTTAGGCTACAACCTGTCTGAGAGTTGCCACCGTGGCGGGTGATAAAAATGCATTCCAGTGCTGGAAATTTAAAAATAATTTTTCATCCAGAAATCAGAAAAGGGGGCAAATATGTTATACAACTATGCAACTATTAAAATGTTGGGTTTCAATGGGTTTCATCTAAGGTTTCAATGTCGAACCTGAGGAAGCATCTCCTATGATGAATGACAACCTTAAGCACCACCTAGTGGAAAAATCTTTCTATTACTTTGTCCCGTTTTGACTTGCAAAATAGAGCTATTTAACTACACAACGATTGGTCATTGAGTCTAAACAACATTTTAGGTGGAATATAACTGCATTTAAAAAACAAAACAATACATCTACATAGCTACGCTGAGGGAGTTTGTTTGGGTTGCCAGTGAGTATGAAACTAGAATCTATTATTGCTTCAATAATAAATCAATATTAGACCGTATATAGTATATGTTTTCCCTTCACACACACATAGTGGTAAAAAGAATAGTATTGCCACCATTCTGTTTAGTTCATGGTCATTTAGTTTGCGCTTGCATTTCCGTTACTATGGTCACCATTATTATAAGTTCATTTAAATCAGCTGTGTATCTTTCATCATCTCGTTTGTGCTTGCTTTATAATTTGTACCCTTTCTTTCATTCTTTGTCTGATCACCGTTATACTAATGTGTTAGCACTGCCTGTCTGCCTTTTTTGGATTGTCATTAAACTTTGGATGTTTGGAACCTTATTCTTCTGCCTTCACCTGTTTTCCTTCAAGCACCAGGACAGAAAATAAGACCTGCCCAAGATGGATGTTAGGGCCAAATTTATCGTCTTGGCTCAGGAGAGCCATGATTTGTTTTTATTTATGAATGATTTTTGTTTAGCCACCACCTGCACCTTGGACATTGAGAGGTGACAATGTTCCACCAACATATCGACCTGCCAAACACCACAGGGCTGGATTGGAGAAGTCACGAGAGCCCCCTGCAGTTCGAGCAACACCACCCAGCGAGACAAATGAGCCAGAGCCCGAGGATAAGAGGCCAGAGCTTGCCATCGCCCGGAAGTGGAATCTCAGTGTGAATCTGACTAGGGGTGTGAGCCCGTGATTGAAGGAACGGATCCCTCCCGGTAACTGAATCCTTTTTGAACTATGAGAATTCTTTGGACAATGTTCTGTCAGTTTGATCTGAAAACACTCATTGGAAAACACTATTTTTGGACTGGGAGCTTTTATTTTCATTAACATGCATAGACCGTGTCATTGTGACAGTGGCATTAGCAAGTCTCCTCGCACCGTCACCACAATGCTCAGTCAGTCCTCCAGCCCCGTAACTACTAGATGTCTGCAACCCTGCGCCGTCTCTGGGGATGCCCCACCTCCCGCCTTCGACCTCTGCACTCCATCTCGGCCTGTCAACCTGTCGGCTTTGCCCTGGTTCCTCCCACCTTCGGCTTCACCAGAGACCCTCAGCATAGTGGCTCTTTTGGGTTCCACTGCATGCTGACCCTCCACCCCTTCAGCTGCAGCGGGTTCTTTCTTCCCGCCGGGTACGCCTCTGTTCTCTGTCACACCATCGGCCTAGTCCTCAGGTGCTCTGGCTCCTCCTCCAACGCTCGTCGCCGTGGTGTCGCCAAGGACTCCAGAACCTGCGACTCTGCTCTCGATCTGTGCCTAGGGATCCATCGGCCTTGTCGACATCTTGGCTCCTCACTCCTTCGACTCCACCGTGGGCTGTTGACACTGGTGAGGTCTGTGCCATCGGCCAACCTCCATTGTCACCGCAAAGGGATTGTCGTCCTACATTCACCATGTCCTGCTACCATCCCTTCTCTTCTGCATCCCGTGTCGTTTCGCCATCTCCTCACCCCCCTCCAGAACCCCCACCATTCCTCCCTGTGTATCACTCTGCTACAGCCCGAGGCCACGCCTTGCCGGAGTGGGGTCACCATTATGTTCTGTTTAGTTCATGGACTTTTAGTTTGTATTTTTTCAGTTCCTGATTTCCTTGTTGTATTTCCCGCATTTCCGTTACAATGGTCACCATCATCATAAGTTCATTTAAATCAGCTGTGTATCTTTCATCATCTCATATGTGCTTCCTTTATAAGTTGTACCCTTTTCTTCATTCTTTGTCCGATCACCGTTATACTAATGTGTTTGCACTGCCTGTCTGCCTTTTTGGATTGTTATTAAATTTTGGATTTTTGGAACCTTATTCTACTGCCTTCACCTGTATTCTTGCAAGCACCGTGACAAGTATGCAGATTTTTTTTTTTTTTTTTTTTTGTAAGAAGATATTTTTTTACAACAGTATAATGATCTAGACTTGTGTTTTCTTTGAAATGTAACCAAAGACTTCGCTTGCACTGAGGAAACATGAAGCTTTTGGAGGTCCAAATATGGCGCTGACATCTTGTGCAGATTTGGGACCGAGTCTGCGCAGTACTGACCTCAGGACCGGAGTCTGCGCAGTAGAGGTGCAATGTCAAAAGCCCGCCCACACTCTCGCAGATGCAGAACAATTCATTATGTTGGTGTGAAATAAACAGTTATGGAAAGTAGAAATTAAAGCTAAAGCTCCAGTATCCTCCCAAAAATCCTGAAAAATGTCAGTTGGTGCCTTAGTGACAACTTCACTCAGAGAAGCCGTCAATCTCAACTGTCAATCATGACGTCACACCTCTGTTTTTATAGCTTCAAATAACTAACTAAAACTAAACTTATTTAAAAAACAAACACTTGAAATGAAATCAGTGTGATAAAAACTGCCTAAAATGACAGAAACCAACTTTGGGAAGAAATAATATGAAGTGTAATTTGATTGTTTAGTTTATCTTGCGTCCATTAGAAAACACGGAGGGGCAGGGGTTATGACCTATACTGGGACCAACCATTGGGGGATGATCGAGGCGCGGAGGCTTCAGTTATTTAGAGGAGTGCTGCAGGCATGATAGGAAGACGGTGCACTCCGATTACTTATGAATGAGAGAAAGTGCAACGCCCAATATGGCGAATAAGCCCCACCTTCTAAATGAAAGAGCCAATCGTTGATTAGTAAAGTCATCTGCAGCTGCTCTGGTTGCTATAGAAACAGGCAGTATACTGAGATGCGACTGCGCATGCTCATTAGCTTTGTCCAGGCTGAAAAGCATTTAGAAACTACATTTATGAGACAGACGTCAGTTCCCTTTCAGTCGGTCACGTTCGACGTACGTCGGAACTGACCGACGAATTGGGATCTGTTTTCAGAGACCAATCTGCTTCGAGTGTTTCTAAACGAGCCAATATCGATTGGCATGCGGTCCACGCTCCGCCCGCTGTGCGGGTATAAATACGGAAGTGGAATACCGCATCCTCGCTTTCTACTTCGGAGCCGAACCCTGTTGTTGGTCTAACGCTGGGTATCTTGCGAAGAGTGTTCTTTCAAAAAGACGAGTCGGGAAGGATCGCTCGACTTCCGGGTGCGGTGTGTGGCGCGATTCAGCGGGTGGTCGCTCTCGAGGATCAGCTGTTCTCAGCCTGCCTGGGCGTCCTCTGAGTGCTCACAGCAGGCTTGCACCTTTGAACTGCTGTGAGCCGCGGCCATCTCCCCTGTGTGCTTCAGCACTATTAGAGCTTTCTTTCCCCTCTAAAAGAGCAAAACACGGTTTGACCCTGCATCTCCAAGATGTCATTCAAACCGTGTGTTTCTGGATGCAGTCGCTTCCTGTCCCCAGTTGCCGGTCACGATCGTTGCCTCACGTGTTTGGGCGTTCAGCACGCTGAGGCAGCTTTGTGAATGACTCATGTTCCCACTGCGGGAACATGACCATCATGATCCCACGGTCTCAGGCTCGATTACCTCAAAGGGGTGGAGTCCCATTGCGCATCCCCCGATCTAGTGGTCCTCCCGCTGCAAAGCAGAGGGCTGCTACTTTGGCTGATGCCTTTGGTGGAGACCTGAGGGTAACTGTGAGGGCACCCCCGACGGGACACCAAGCCCCTCGGGACCCTCCCCCCTCCGCTGCGCCGGTGGAGCTTCCAGAGGAGCGTCCTGGTCCCTCCCATGGGGGACCGGCCGTTACCTTTGGGGCTCCGGCTGGGGACATGATGTCGATTGCTGCATCGGGGGACGAGCTAATGGACTCTGGAGATGAAGACTCGGCTGCGTTGCCCCCTTCGGGTGTGGTAGCATTGCCCGAGCCTGATCCAGAGTTCCTGCAAGATGGGTTGGAGCGAAGGCTGTCTCCCTCCACCCTTAAAGTGTATGTCGCGGCAATAGCGGCATATCACGATGCAGTTGGTGGTAAGTCCTTAGGGAAGCACGACCTAATCGTCAGGTTCCTCAGGGGTGCGAGGAGGCTGAATCCTCCTCGTCCAAACCCGGTACCCTCTTGGGACTTAGCTCTGGTGCTGAGAGCACTCCAGAGCCCTCCATTCGAGCCTCTGCAGTCCATTGAGCTGAATATCCTGTCCATGAAGACAGTACTCTTGGTTGCATTGGCCTCCATCAAGAGGGTAGGGGACCTGCACGCACTTTCGGTCAACGAATCCTGCCTAGAATTCGGGCCAGGTAACTCTCACGTTGTCCTGAGACCCCGGCCCGGATCGTGCCCAAGGTTCCCACCACTCCTTTCCGGGACCAGGTGGTGAACCTGCAAGCGCTGCCTTCGGAGGAGGCAGACCCAGCCCTGGCTTTGCTCTGTCCCGTCCCGCGCTCTCCGTGCCTACGTGGACCGAACTCGAAGCCTTAGGACCTCAGAACAGCTCTTCATCTGTTACGGAGGCCAGCAGAAGGGAAAGGCTGTCTCCAAGCAGAGGTTAGCCCACTGGATAGTGGATGCTATTGTCTTGGCGTACCAGTCCCAAGACGTGCCCTGCCCGTTCGGGTTGCGAGCGCACTCAACTAGGAGTGTAGCCTCCTCCTGGGCGCTGGCTCAGGGCGCCTCGCTAACAGATATATGTAGAGCTGCGGGCTGGGCGACACCTAACACGTTCGCTAGATTCTATAGCCTCCGTGTAGAGCCGGTATCTTCCCGTGTACTCGCCCCCAGTGGCCAGTAGCGTGAAGTGCCCGTTCTAGTGTCGGCTTGCGACGCCATTCCCGCCCCCTGGGCCGGATGCGTGCGTTATTTTTCTCCAGTTGTGTTCCCCAGAAAATGGCGAACCCTGTCGAGCTCCTCCGTCACCCCTTCGGTGTCAGTCGTTGCGGCCGTCTGGCGCCAGGCCTGCACCCGTATGCTTGTGGAACGTGTGTGTAGGCTGGGTTCCATATGTAGCGGTTCCCTGACGGCAACCCCATATGTGTGTTCTCCACGGTACCAGCTACCCTACTCGGCTAGCCCCGTGTCTTTCCCTTGACAGAGCTCGCTCTGTCGTCTCTGGCGGTGTTCTTCCCCCCTGGGATCAGGCTGGATCCACCCCAGAGACTGCCATATGTTGTACTACCCTGATAGGCTAGTCCTTATGCGTAGTTTGCCACCTCTCCCTCCGTTGAGGCTCGTGGCCTCTCCGCAGCGCCCGTTCCCAAGCGGGCACGCTTTCCCAGCGTTATCCAATAGTCACTCTGAGTGGGTCTTGCAGGAACAGCAGTGACTGTCCTTCCCTGCCTGGAGCCCTGACTTCCTCTCCAATGAAGGAGCGGTCCAGTGAGCTCAAGCAGGGCGCTGGAAGGGCCAGCATCCTGGCGTTTTGGTAGGGATCCCAATTCGTCGGTCAGTTCCGACGTACGTCGAACGTGACCGACTGAAAGGGAACGTCTCGGTTACGTATGTAACCCTCGTTCCCTGAAGGAGGGAACGGAGACGTACGTCCCGTCGCCAGGTGCTGTGCTTCAGCTGAAGGCCGAGCCACTTGTTTCGCTCCTCAGTTTGGCGCGAGGATGCGGTATTCCACTTCCGTATTTATACCCGCACAGCAGGGCGGGCGTGGACCGCATGCCAATCGATATTGGCTCGTTTAGAAACACTCGAAGCAGATTGGTCTCTGAAAACAGATCCCACCCGTCGGTCAGTTCCGACGTACGTCTCCGTTCCCTCCTTCAGGGGAACGAGGGTTACATACGTAACCGAGACGATTTCATTGGTGATTTCAAATATGAAATTTAATCGTAAGCTTGGAGTTTTGGAGAATTTAATGTTTCCCCATTCAAAGCGATAGGAGCTGCACTTGCAGGCCAGAGAGGCATTTCAAAGATTAAATTACTTGTCTTAAAGAGACTGTTTTTTTAGAGGTTAAATGTTTGAAAATTATTAACATAATCATAAAACATAATCAAATGTAATCAGTTACATTACTTTAATAAAGTAATTGAAATAGTTACACTACTTATTACATTTTATAAATAGGGTAACTTTCCAAAGCAACCTTCCCAACACTGTTCATAGTTATGGTGCTCTTAAAAATCCTTGGTTGTTTTAATTATTATTTTTATAATCATTTTGTAGACTTGTGATTTACATAAAGACAAACATTTCTTTTGGATTGTCACTTTATTTTTCTTTAAATGTTCTACCATTTAAAAGTTTGAGGCTCTCTTGTTCTCTTTTTCTCATCAAGGCTGCATTTATTTGACCATACATACACTACAAACAGTAATATTGTGAAATATTATTACAAAACTGTTTTCTATTTTAATACATTTTAAAATGTGTTTTATTCCTGTGATGGCAACGCTGAATTTTCAGCACCATTACTTCAGTTTTCAGTGTCTTATGATCCTTGTGAAATCATTCTAACATGCTGATTTGATTGTTAATGTTGTGCTTCTTAATATTATTTTTGTTGAAACCGTAATATCTTTTTCAGGAGTCTTTGATAAAAATATAAGCATTCAAAATAACAGCATTTATTTTAAATAAAAATCTTTCGTAACACTGTAAATGTCTTTGCTGTCACTTATGATCAATTACTGCATTACTGTTAAGAAGGAATAAGACACATTGCGGCTAAACCTGGTCAAGTTGGTTGCTGTTAGTGAATATGATGTAGGTTTTTGAGCTGAAAGTATCCAGATGTTTATTACATAAAGTCTATTTAGTTTTTGTACATGTGTTGATGTCTATACCTGCTCCATGATGTCTTTAACTTTGTCCTGCTCACAGTCAAGGATGACCCTCCGCTCCTTCTTATTTTCTAGGTCCTGAAAGAGTGAGCGATATGCTTCATCCTTTCTCTCATCCTTCATGTTGCCCACGTTGATGGCGGTCACCTGCCATTTCTTCTCTGCTGCTGTGTCCAGCACAACTTGGAGTGTGGTAAGTCCTGATTATGAGGAAAAGGAACAAATTAGATTATATAATAATATATAACTCCCAAAGGTTGAATTAGGCCCCTTATAAATGGTTTTATAAGTGACTTAACAATAAGCGGTTATAGTTAAAGTATTTTCTTTCTCTGTTAAGAACTATGCAACAATGCATTTTCTTCACCTTTTGGACTGTTTGGGTTGTATCGCCACGAGGGCTGACAGAAACTACACCTGAGTGGGACAGGACTGTTTTTGCAACATTCATGGCAAGCAGCAATTCAGGGGTTATACATGATATAATAATTGTCTTTGTTTTTATTTAGTCTTTTTTCCCCCATGCTTAACAGTGCTTCAAACCATTTAGAGTTGCCAGTTACATTATTAATAATACTCCATTGAGGATTTGATACAGATAATAAGACTCTAAAATTGGCATTTTGATTTCTGTCAGTCACAGGGGAGGTAAACAACTAAAGCAATCAATTAAGCGTGCATAACAGCTACAGCACTTTATAAATACAGTAAGTACATGTCAATGAGTGAGTGTTTGTATGCTAGATATGTGTATTTGATTTTTTAACAATATAAAACTGCGTATGTGAAGTGGTTTGACCAAGTGAATTAATCGTGTGTAAAATCTCAGGGAGTGCAAGGCACAGTGGGATCCAATGTTTAACCTTTGTTAAATGTGTGTCTTTGAGACATGAGGTTCAAGGCTTACAGCTATTCTTGGCGATAAGTGATTAAAAACTCGTTAGTAAGGGCCATTAGCACTAACAAATGAGATGATAGCACTGAAATGCATTGTTACTCCAGCACACTCCAAAATCACTTCTGAATCTAGGAAATCCTGACGTGGGGCACTTAAACACTAAGGAGCAATGAGATGATAGCACTTCTGTTCATTATTGTTCCAGCACACTCCAAAATCACTTCTGAATCTAGGAATGTCTGAGGGGTGACAGAAACTGAATATTTAGCCATTTAAATACAGGCAAATTACAGACTCAAATTGCAGTGGTTTCAACGTCAAGACAATGTTAAGGTGATGCATTTAATATCTTTTTTATTTGGTTCATTTTATATTAGTAATTTATTTGTTTGCTAGCTATTTCCTTAACCGTAGATGTGTGAAAATGTATTTAACATTTAATAATATTTATGCTTACATAAAAGCATGTTTTCTATTTTAATATATTTTAAAATGTCATTTATTCTTGTGATAGGATTCCAGGCTTCAGTGTCACATGATCCTTCAGAAATCATTAGCATGGTGAATTTGGTGTTCAAGAAACATTTACTATTATTATGAATGTTTAAAAGACTCGTGCTGCTTAATATTTGTGCGTACATTTTTTTCAGGATTATTTAATGAATAGAAAGTTCAAAAGAACAGCATTTATTTGAAATAGAAATATTTTGTATCAGCATAAATGTCTTTACTGTCACTTTTCATCAGTTTAATGCATCCTTGCTGATTAAAAGTATTAATTAAAAAACAAATCTTATTGACCCCAAACCTATTTTTTTATTATTTTATGTATGTCCCATAATCTTGTTACATAAACATGAGTGGAACCTTAGTGAATAATGGGCCAATATTTGCCTATTTGTTTCCCGGTATGGGGTCTCCCTCACTGAATTGCGATGTCAACTGTATTACATGATCTCATTGTCTTTCTATAAGCACTACGCAGCTGGATCTTTGTGGATCGTCAGAGGTGTTAGGCTGATTTAATTAGCCAACCCAATTATGCAGAGGTTATGGATGAGTCTCACAGTTAGGGAGAATTAGTCTTTGTGCACAGCCAATCCTTTATTGATTATATAAGACACTTTAACATAAAGCACACCACGAAAAGAAGATAAAGTCCAAGGAGACCAGAAGGAGCGACTGTCTGTAATATCCTTCAAGCTCAAACAAAAAAAAAAAGCACAATCCAGACAAACTTTAGTTTTACTTTAATGGCCTGCTGAAACAGGAATTCTGGTGCTCTATTTTGTTTCCAGTCGTAAGCATATTTCTCTGTTGTTGCTGTTGTTGTTGTTTGTCATGCACCTGTCCCTGATGACAACACACCACCTAACAGGCACTAGAGAGTGTTTGTGAGGCTCTGTGTGTGTGTCAGTGTCGCTCTGGGTCCCTTGTCTCATGCACTCCAGGACCACGGACAGCGCCACACCAGATCCACATGGGCAGCAGGCAGGGTGACGAAATGACCCTCAGCTGCAGTCACTTCAGAGCTCATCACACTGAGTACAAAAGGGATGCTAGCATTTCTGTCAGGTGGGTGATGAAAAGGTATCTAAAGAGATCAACTGTCCTGCAGAAAGCAACCAGCATGCTGTAAGAATCCGCCATGTCTTCACATCCACGCCACTCAAAGAAACACTAAGCTGGAATCTTCACACAATTTATATAAGCACAACAACTACCACCCTGGCCACCAGTCACTTTCACTTCCATGCTCTGTAGTTTAAAAATAAAAGCCTTTCTGGGGATATAAATTATGAATTTGTTTCCTGCTAAAGTGCTCAATATCGGGCTTGAATAAACTCTTTATTAACCCATCAGCTTTACTAAAACATTCACAACATATTTAATGCAAAAACAAGTGTGTATGCCTCTATCTTTGAAGGTTATCCATGACAAAATGCAGATGTGTGTGACTTATAAAATAAGAAGGCAAAGTCACATATTCTAGTTGGGTTTTATAGTTACACATTTTCCAGGTATTTTGAAAACTATTTTACCTTGGGACTATTTTTTTTTTTTTTTTTTTTTTTTTTAAAGAAAGAAATACTTTTATTACTTTTATTCAGCAAGGACAAAAGTGACAGTAAATATGTTTATAATGTTACAAAAGATTTCATTTTAAAATAAATAATGTTCTTATGAACTTTCTATTCATCAAAGAATCCTGAAAAAATATTATATAACTGTTTTAAACTGATAATAATAATAATTTTGGAGAATCAAATTAGCATATTAGAATGATTTCTGAAAATTCAGCCTCAAATCTTTTTTTCTGTAGCCACTCCGCAGTCCAAAGTCTTTTGCTTTTGATTACAATCCGCCATCAAAATGATAAGTTTAATTATTCCAGCTGCTGTGAGAAAAGGCTATAAATGATCCGCCACCTGCAGCATCCTCACATGCGAGCTGGACTCCTTCTTTATGTGTACAGATATGACGTAATGATGCAAAGACGAACGGCAGCATGCTCAAATTTCCCACGGAAACCCACCAGTACCACTCTAATTATAACACATTATTTCAAGCTTACTGTTGTGAATCGGGCTGGTTATGTTCTTGCTCAAAAAATTTATTTTTTACTTTAAATAATATTTACACACACCTAAGGGATTATTAGGAACACCTGTTCAATTTCTCATTAATGCAATTATCTAATCAACCAATCACATGGCAGTTGCTTCAATGCATTTAGGAGTGTGGTCCTGGTCAAGACAATCTCCTGAACTCCAAACTGAATGTCAGAATGGGAAAGAAAGGTGATTTAAGCAGTTTTGAGCGTGGCATGGTTGTTGGTGCCAGACGGGCCGGTCTGAGTATTTCACAATCTGCTCAGTTACTGGGATTTTCACACACAACCATTTCTAGGGTTTACAAAGAATAGTGTAAAAAGGGAAAAACATCCAGTATGCGGCAGTCCTGTGGCCGAAAATGCCTTGTTGATGCTAGAGGTCAGAGGAGAATGGGCTGACTGATTCAAGCTGATAGAAAAGCAACTTTGACTGAAATAACCACTCGTTATAACCGAGGTATGCACAACACGCACAACCTTGAGGCGGATGGGCTACAACAGCAGAAGACCCCACCGGGTACCACACAGGAAAAAGAGGCTACAATTTGCACGAGCTCACCAAAATTGGACAGTTGAAGACTGGAAAAATGTTGCCTGGTCTGATGAGTCTCGATTTCTGTTGAGACATTCAGATGGTAGAGTCAGAATTTGGCGTAAACAGAATGAGAACATGGATCCATCATGCCTTGTTACCACTGTGCAGGCTGGTGGTGGTGGTGTAATGGTGTGGGGGATGTTTTCTTGGCACACTTTAGGCCCCTTAGTGCCAATTGGGCATCGTTTAAATGCCACGGCCTACCTGAGCATTGTTTCTGACCATGTCCATCCCTTTATGACCACCATGTACCCATTCTCTGATGGCTACTTCCAGCAAGATAATGCACCATGTCACAAAGCTCGAATCATTTCAAATTGGTTTCTTGAACATGACAATGAGTTCACTGTACTAAAATGGCCCCCATAGTCACCAGATCTCAACCCAATAGAGCATCTTTGGGATGTGGTGGAACGGGAGCTTCGTGCCCTGGATGTGCATCCCACAAATCTCCATCAACTGCAAGATGCTATCCTATCAATATGGGCCAACATTTCTAAAGAATGCTTTCAGCACCTTGTTGAATCAATGCCACGTAGAATTAAGGCAGTTCTGAAGGCGAAAGGGGGTCAAACACAGTATTAGTATGGTGTTCCTAATAACCCTTTAGGTGAGTGTGAGTGTGTGTGTGTGGGTGTGTGTGTGTGTGTGTGTGTGTGTGTGTGTGTGTGTGTGTGTGTGTGTGTGTGTGTGTATATATATATATATATAATAAACAACAAAATTGAGCAAGCAAGCATTTTTTTTAATAAAGCATAAAAAAAGCATCTGATCATCATAGCAACGTGGATATGTTTTCACAAGCTCTGCAATTCAGCACTCACATCACAAAGTCACATCACGTTTATTTATGTGGCATATTATATACTAGGGGTGTGACGAGATTTCTCGTTGAGGTATATCGTTATGACCTGGTCATGACGGAGTGTGCACTTTGCACTCTATTTGCACTTTGAATATTGCGTACTTTGATTATGGTTATTGTTTGCACTTATTATCTATGATCAATTTGTGGGAAGGAGTTCAGTTAGGAGGTCAAAAGAAGCTCATGCAGTTCTAAGGTCTGAAGAGACAATCATACAGGAAAGAAACCTTTACAGTGCTTGTTGTCTTTTACTGCATATAATAATTTATACTCAGAAAGTAGAACTGAAATGACATTACAACAATATGATGAGTTAAAACATTTCAGATGAACCTGCAAACAATTTTTCTAGTCATGTATTTCATCATTGAGGATTTCTTAAAAATACTATGTAAAACTCTCGTCTCGTCTTGTCTTGTTCTCGTGAACCCAATCTTGTGTCTCATCTCGAGTCGTGAGATAAGTGTCTCGCCACACCCCTATTATATACAATAGAATAAAATCAAGCAGCTTTACCGCATTAAACATGAAAAACAGAAAAAAATTGTTTCATCACTTAATTTTCGTCTATAAAGCAGCTCATGTTTTCACTCGTTGACAGGAGATATGAACCATGAACCAAAGATTTCCATGTGAAAGAAGGCGGAGCCTCAGCACACACCTACCTATTACATAATCGCCATGAACCAATGGCAGTGCAAAGGTCTTTACTAGCCATAATGAACTGTTCTGGGAAGTTCACTTTAAATTGTTCTCAGTTTAGATTACATCCTGGAAAATGTCATTAATTAACTACTTTAAACCAACCTTTATTAGATATTAATTACATTCATATTCAGTGTTCCTTAACATGTTTACACACACAAACATACACGCACACATACGCATTTACGAGAACTCTCCATAGGCGTAATGGTTTTTATACTGTATATATATATATATATATATATACACATACACAATTATTGTCTAATAAAGGTTGGTTTAAAGAACCAATTTAATTAATGATATTTTTAATTTTCCATCCTAATCTAAAGTGAGAGCTTTTTACAGTTAATTAAACTATTTACATGAGCTAATTAAACAATAATAATTTGGTTAATTACAGTGACAATGAATGAAGAACTCATTATTTGTGTATAGCCTATTATTAACAATGTAGAGAATACTATATTAACTATGAATTAACTATAAACTAATAGTTTGCAAATGATTTGTAAGTACTTTATTACTTTATACTTATTATAAAGTTATCAACAAACTCACCAACTTTAAACTTTTGAAGGGTAGTGTATATTAGCAGATTATTATTTAAAACCAGATTCAAGCTTTTGTATTTTAAACCTTTTTCTTTAAAAATACAAATAACTACAATGGTACAGATGTTACAGATGACCTTTATTATTCATAGTCACCTTCTTTCAAACCCTCTATGAACACCACAAGTGTAATGATGGTCGCAGACACACGGAAGTACCGCTGTAAACCAGCTCACTCATAAATCATCATTTCCATCAAGTAATTTCGAATACATTCAGTTTAGATGCGACAGAAAGTGATGGCTGGGTAAGTGTGTTGTTTATGTAGTACTGATTTAACCTAATAATCTTTGAAAATGATGTTCTATGTTCTTTTATTCACCCTGTGTTTTACATACCATAGCACGTAAATCATCTGAAAATATATGATGTATCCTATTGCTATAAGATGCAGTGCATATTCTATTATGTACCCTCAAGTCTTCTGTATTATTTGCACAAATGGAGGAGTGAAATACTGGATGTGGCGTTAAGTTTGCATTTATGTCAGAAAGATCTCACCAGTGGAATGCATCATGACCACAGGCGCTGTGCTGCTGCTCGCACACTGTAACGTTGACACATTAATAACACACACAGCACAATGGTTGCCATGGGAATGCAGCGTCGATTGACCTAATTAGTATGACAGGTGATGAAATATGCACCTTGACACACGTTTATATACCACACACACAACCACACGAGTCTGAAATAAATAATGCATATCCAGCCCGCAACAAAAGCAAACAACCACAAAGGCATGTATGCAAAAGCACACAAAAATATTTTTTTTTTTTTTTTTTTTTTTGGGGCATTGGGTTATGTATACATAATTAATATTAATAAATTATAAATGACACATTGTGTGCGTACTGATCTTCATCACAGGAAAGTTAAAAGTAGCAGCCTCACAGTTAATAAAACATCCCTATTACAGTTATTTATGACACCACATCAACCATTCTCATTTATGCCACAAAGCTCACAACCTCCGCAACCATCAAAGATATGGGAGGGTGACACAGGGAAATGAGTGAGACAGAAAGGGAGACTGAAAAAAATGGAGAGTGAGAGAGACAGATATGCTTGAGGCAAACGAAAAACTGAGAAACAAAGGCCAGTGGGTCCAACAAACACAAAATGAACCTTTAATAATTCTTTAGCCCACTGGATACTGCCACTCTTGCTCAAGGTGCAAAACAAGCCTGCTTTTTGAGCTGAATATCCTTAAAATATGTGTGATTTCAGAATACAACAGCCATAATCTTGTCTGTACCATTTTAGCCCCATTTAACTGACAACCAACAAGACACTGTACTGATTTAATTTACCGATTTACTATATTATAAAATCTAGAGAAATGGCTTCATCCAAAAAGGATGAGTCCCATTGAAAAGTAAATCTATCATTTCTCTTCAAGCCACGCATCTCATGTTCATATGGTATTGAATAATGCAGTGCGGTGCTTTACCTCGGTCACTGTCGTACAGGTAGGCAAACTTGTCCCATTTGTAGTACTCAATGAGACTCAGGAGAGGACCTTTGATGTCTGGTCGCATCTGAATGATAAACTGCTGATTTCCATCCAAGGGAAAGCTTGGTGTGATGAAGGAGACGTGAAGTGTCCCACAGAACGACGTTATTGTGTTCACTGACTTCTTGTCATAAAATCCAAAAATAGCATAAACTCCCTTGAGAACTGAGAACAGACTGGAAAAAAAAGAGAATCAATTAGAATCTGACAGAAAAGTATGAGTCTTACACAAACTTTAGAATCTGATTTGTAAAAATCCATCCCCATTTCATCAAGGTTTTTCAAGAAAAAAAAAAAAAATCCAAAGGGGTAAGTGTCATTATGTGTATAAAATTAAGTGATTTTTAAGAATTATGCAAAACTATGATTTGAAAAAAATATATCATAATAATTATAATATATATATATATATACAATGTGACCCATTTTCGTTTGATCTCAAAATTATATACTGTATCTATATTCCATAAACAACAATGCAATATTAAGTGGTTAAACACTACAATCTAATCTTCAGGTATATGATGATTTTTTTTTTTTTTTTTCTTCATTTTTATGGCATGGCCTAAAAAGATGAAAAACCCTGATCTACAATTTACTACAAACAAAACATGAATGAGCGCCCTAAAATTGTTTAATGGGCTGATTAAATGAATTTGAGAATCTGAGCACTGTACACGTTATTGTTTCTATATGACGAGAAGTAAGCAGAAGCAAGAAATGAAGATTATTACTGAAGCATAATCAAATGTATTGATAAAATATGCATTGTAATCAGTGTAATTAACTCAGGGCCTTTGAGTTATGAAGACTTGCTGACCAAATGATGACTTTATGATTGATCATATAGTTAAATTAGTAAATTAAAAAGCCATGAAAAAATAAATAAATAAATAAATAAATAAATAAATATATATATATATATATATATATAGACAGTGGTACTAACATTTGTTAAACCACTGCCATATTCCCTGTCCTACTGTCTGGAACCCTTAGGAGTATATGACCAAGAGCAACAATATTACTAATAAGGAATGGTTGCTGCACCCAATGAGTCCTGCTGTCACTGATGTCATGCATGAGTATAATTCACCTCATATAATACACCAAGTAAAAAAATTAAGTAGCTGCTAAAGTACAGTCTGTCCATATGGAACAACATACTGTAACTGGGCCATCTCTATATCAATGACCATCTGGCTCAGAGCCTCTGGATTTTTTTTCTTGCTTGGTCCCTACCCCCACTCCACCCACGACAACAGCTCTATTTTCGTTTCCACCCCCAACCTGGACTGTCGCTATTTCCCAAGACACCTTTCTGCCTGTCACCTCCATGTATACATTGTATACAATGAAAGCTGCATGGCGTGTGAGCAGCTGCTCTTAGACCTGTCCTTAATGAGTATGTTGCTCAGCACTATTAGTTAAACCATTTATGAACATTAAAACTTTCTTATCTATAACCGATTTCAACATTTCCATTGATCTAGCAATCAAAGGGTCAAGAAGAGGTCAGGTTATCTGATGGGTCAGGTCAGGTCATCTGGTATATGGTTGATGAATCAACAAAATGTGGCATTTTGCATTAGGTTGCTATCTTGGCCAGTGTGCCGATGCTGATGCAAGCACACAAAGCAAAATTGTATCAATATTCAATTCAAATGTCATCCACAATACATGCTTTTATTATTCTCATCAACCCCATGAATGCACCCCAAAATTACTAGCCGTATTACAACAAAATAGGTGAGAAAGGATGTCAAGAGCAGATAAATATGCGCTTTTGAATTGTATATCCTCAGGCTATTACTGAATAAAAATAATGGGACTGTTTCTTTAAAATCCTGCCTATTATTGCTAGCAGTCAACCTCAATACATGCTGAGTGATTCTTCCTTTAGGAGAACTGTTCTGGTCTCTAGAATGAATTTAAAGGGGAAAACATGCAATTTTTCTACTTGTAAAGGGCAGATTGTAATAGCTTTGTAATAACTTCTTTAGTATGCCTCTGCAATTACTGTTTCCTAATTAGAATGTTGAAATGTTACATTTGCCATAATTTATCAATATCGGTCCTCTGCTCAGACTTCCCCTTAATAAATGCATGAAAAAAACATTAAACATTAAACAAAACATTAAAATCAGAGAAGTCCTATCTTGCACTTTTTCCTAAGAGCTTGCGCAATTATATTTTAAATGCATTTGCTATTTACAGTGTGTTTACCATTTTCTTCTAACATTATGATTATTAATATTATTATTAATATGATTATTGAAATCAACTCATGATTAACTTACGATTTCAAGTGTTCAAAGTGGCTCTAATTGAAGAATCCTCAATAAAACCCATATCTCGGCATGTGCTATGTAATGAACAGAAACTTGAGACTTGAGTTCATTTAAATATTTGTATGGTCCAGTCAATCAAGTGTGGAAGAATAGTAGATGTACATCTTATTAAAGCCTTTTAATCAAGAGCAAGACCACCACCATATACAGAGAGGGAATGAGAGACCCAAGAAGCCATAATGACACTGTCACATATGACTGCTTTTCAATGGCACAGAGTCATTAGCATACAGAAACAACCCCAATGAGTGGAATGTGTGGATAAATTACTTCATGTTGTTAATAGCTAATGCTTCAAAGCTCTGCTTACTTATTTCATTTCTCATCATCATTATTTTTAGCCTGACAAGCCAGACTCACATCAAGGTGTTGGGTCTGGGAACTCACCATTGGCAAGACTTAATCCGAGAGGCGGGATAAACGGTTGTCTTTCAAATTCCCTCTGCACGCAATAGGATAGCGCAACCAGAGCAACGAAGAAGGTGAAGCCGAGCTAGTTGATAGATTAAACTTTCGTCGTATCCGGTCGGCAAAACTCCGAACACATTTTCCTTTCTTAAGAATGACTTCAGTGCCGTTCTTTGTTCTTTTCTCAAAGAAAAGTCTCCCAGAGTCGCGGCCAAAGCCGATTCGAAAGACCGCTGTTCACCACTTTGTTTTTAAGTAGCACGCGGAACCTCGGCAACTCTGCCATCATTATGTTAAGCCCGCCCACCGTCTCTATACACGATGTGATTGGCCTGACCAGAGTTTGGTTTTTCTAGCTCGCAGGTCTACCGAGAGTTGCTAGACTACACTTGCGGCAAATTAGATTTGCTGCCGCTAGGGTGCGTCTAGATTTCTAGGCTACATTATTTTTACATTTAATCGAAGAAACACAATAAAGACTGATCTGTCTTAAGGATATAGGATATAATATAGGACAGTGGTTCTCAACCACGTTCCTGGAGGCCCACCAACAGTGCACATTTTGCATGTCTCCTCAATCAAACACACCTGATTCAAGTCATCAGCGCATTAGTAGTGACTCCAAAATCTGATGTGGGTGTGTCAGACCCATGCAGAGACATGCAAAATGTGCACTGTTGGTGGGCTTCCAAGACCGTGGTTGGGAACCACTGATATAGGATATAATCTATAATTATAAGGGTATAATCTATGTGTTCTGTCTTTAAACTTAGCTCACAGAAAATGTGAATCTTCTATTAAAGTCACCATGAAATCAAAATTTTAATACTTTTTTTTTTTTTTTTATGGAATATTGCAGTATTTATCCGTGCTCATCATATTTATGCTTTTCATAATGTTTAATTAAAATAGCTTCCCTTTTTTTTCACCTGGATTTATTTCACAAAAGGGGGAAAAAACTATTGCAACTTCCGTTTCATCTTTGAATCTCTAGACTAAAGGACAATGAACTAATAAAAAAATACTTGTGTAGTTTGGATGGAAATCATTTTTCATCCAATTCTGCTAAAGAACAAGTTTTTGTCTCACTTTTTTGGTGAACTTTATGTCTTAAAGAAATGGTTTGTTCACCCCATAACGTTATAAACTCGTAAAATTCATAGTGACCAGGGTCTGTACAGTTCCAAAAAGAAGAAACATCACTGCTAAAATATCACCATAAAAACTACTATTGCTTTTTTATTTTCCTTTCTTTTTTGGAGAGTTGTGTAATGATTCTTTTTCTTCTTCAGAAAAAAAAAAATATAATAACAGAAAATGGGGTCAGAACAGCAAGAGGGTCAAGAAATAATGACATAATTTTCGAATTGTTGCTCTCTAGCCATGGGCACAGAAATTAGTATGTCTTCTTTGAAAATGATGATGGTCCAAACCCCAAATAAAGCTTTATATGGGCGCACAAGCTGGGCCTGATCATAGTAATGATATTAAATGTGTCCTCGTGTAATGAAAGCAAGGTAACCTTCAGAGAGAGATAGAGATGAGAGCGAGAGAGAGAGAGAGCAGAACGCCTGTAGTGGTATATTTAGCTGTCCTCATTAGTTGGCCTTATTTTCTTGTGTCTGACACATTCTGTTCTATAGGGCTTCCATTTCCTGGACCTGCAATCAAGTTCTTTGCTAAACTTGTACTTTGATGGACTTGTAAGCTGACTAAGTGCAATTTGTTGAGTGCACTATTGAGACGCATCATTTTCCAACCTCCATGTCATGTGTCAGTCACCTTTGATGAAATAATTATATTAACAAGAGCGAAAAGTGGCGCAATATATTACACACATAAGCACAAATAACGTATCTACACATGGATAAATTGCATAGGTGCCACACAAGAGCATTAAACTCCCCCTTAAGTCCTCATTATCATTTCTAATTTGTTGTTTACTCATTTTCTTATTTGTTTGTTTATGTTGACTGAGAGCTTGCACAGTAAGTCTAATTAAACGTTGATTTGTTAACATGATAATTTCTACTGTTCCTCCTCCTCTTATGTGTTTGACATTGCAATGTATTGCATATGGCACCTTATCGCTGCTTGCCAAACCGTTTAGGGTTTGTGCTGTTAGCAAACAGAATTGCGGTTCTCTTTTTACAGTCGGCAGTAAATTACTCTGTCACTTTTCATAGTATGATGTGCTAAGGATGCGAATGCTGAAATAGCTGGTTTTGGTCATGTTTAATAGGCTCTGACTGTTACGGTCTGGTCCTGTGTGTGTTTAAGTCCGCATGTGTCTCTGTGTATAAAAGCAAGTTTATCTGAGGAGACATGTCTGAGCGGACACATTCCTGCTATTGGTTTAAGAGGAGCATTGTGGGATGGATGTGGTTCTCACAGTCTCTTCCTGCAGCTGCTCCATGGAAACACAGAGAGCCTCAGTTCCCAGCAACCCTTGTTTACAGAGACCGGATAGAAGCATGCTAAAAAGACAGGGGGAGGTAAACCAGACAAAAGCCTAACCTTCGAGACTTCAACACACAATCATGGCATCTGGAAATAGAGTGCCTCTCTGGTTCAAAATATAATGCTCTCTATGAAATTAACAAATGATCTCGATAAAAAATAAGGGGGAAATATTATACCAGTCTGACACTAGCTCAACCAGTGAGGTGTGAGTTTGGGGCGGGGCTAACTCTGTATTTAGCCAGTGGCAGACAGGGAGAGTTTTCAGGAAAACTGATTAAAAAGTCTTCTCTCTCCTGGACGGAAATATAGTTTTCTGTATTTTTAAATAAGATTATCTTCTTTATGAGAAAAATAACTCTTCTGGATCAATAATCCAGTAATATAATAGCAAAAAGTCAATTTAAATGTTGTACTGCTTGATAATGGTTGAATTTTTACATTTGTAATTTGTATTTAAATCTAATATTTATATTTCAGCTTTATTTCAATAAACAAAAACAATTTTTAAGAGTTTAAAGTTAGCGGTAACAACACTGGTGCCAACTGTCTAAATATATTTTTTGTTAGCTGATTGTGATTAAGCCTGAATGCAGAGCAGGTGCGTATGACGAAAACACACAATGTGGAAATTCTGCAAATGGCTGGATGAAGAGAGTGTGTTATAGCATCTAATAAGGTTCTGTAAGTAGCTCGGAGTCGGAGTCCAGTATAATAAACACATGAGACTTGATGTTTGCTCATTATTGACGTGCCGTTACCATAGAAACAGCAACCGCCAGACGTTAAATGGTGTGAGAGGGAAAGCTGAATGCTTCAAAGGCTGTGAAACAAACTTGAAGAATGATTAAGGGAATAGGCTGATGAAACATGAATCGATTAGTCGTCATTTTGTTTTAGAACACACCTGCCAGTGGGAAAATCATTTTAGTACCAAGTTAAATTACCTGTGCATAAAAGACACTTGTGTTCAATAAGCAGTTAAATTTATTAAAGATAATAATTAGTGGAATAAACATTTCAACACAGCACATCCAATCTTAGAATTAAGAATCAAAACAGTTTTTTTTTTTTTTTTTAATAGTGCTTTTAGCTGTATTAATTATGTCATACTGCCATCAATTATACCGTGAGCTTTTATAAATCATGTAATTGTCTGCGTATATTGAAAAAGCGAAAGCACTTATAATGCAGTCTGCATGAATACTGGCACAGCTTGCAGACTTTCAGACACTGTTCTGAATTCACTTCTGAGAATTCCTGATCAAACATGCACACTGTAACCACTAACTGAGAGAAACCATGATTAGTCATGCTTAATTTCAGTCATGAACACTTTATGTGGATTACAGCAGGGCAACAGCGATAGATGCAATTTCCATTATGTAAATGCAACCCTTTAAAGGAACCCAGCATCTCCATGGTGACCGTCGAATAGAGCGCGTATCTTTCCTGTGTGTGTGTGTGTGTGTGTGTGTGTGTGTGTGTGTGTGTGTGTGTGTGTGTGTGTGTGTGTGTGTGTGTGTGTGTGTGTTGAAGTTGATTTCACACTCTGGCAGGACAAATCATATTCCACCCACACATAAACACACACAC
Source organism: Paracanthobrama guichenoti (assembly GCA_018749465.1). Classification (NCBI taxonomy): domain Eukaryota; kingdom Metazoa; phylum Chordata; class Actinopteri; order Cypriniformes; family Gobionidae; genus Paracanthobrama; species Paracanthobrama guichenoti. Next base: position 18,849,254 of record CM031956.1, on the reverse strand, counting down.
ACACACACACGTGTTCATTTTGAGGGAGTTCTCGGTGGCAAGTGTACAAGCTTAGGAACAGATAGATAAACCACAGGGTGTTAGAAAAGTCTTCCTATAACGGGGAAGCTCATCACTATGGAAACAATGGCACAGTCTGGAGCACAGGCTGTGAGGGATACTAGTTGGAAGTCCCTTCGTTTCCTGTGAAAAGGATCCAGCAATGTCCATAAAATATGCACGTATCAAGTTTTAGGATTATTATCTTGGAAATTATAGTGTTTGGCTGGAAAGTATGTTTTATTTATTTTTTTATTTATTCTTTGTTTGTTTGTTTTCTAGTTTATTGAATGTGCCTTATATAACCTAAGCTCAGGTGCCTTTAAATCTTTTTTTTTTTTTAAAACCTGGAACAGTCCCCAAATTGTGCTATTGCTTTTTCATGCTTTTTATGGCATTACACATACGTCTAGTAGAACTGCACAATTAATCGTTAAAAAGCTTGTGATCTTGATTCAAACACCCACTTAAACAACAATGATTTAGGTATGCTACTAATTTGGGGTCTCTAATGTTTTCTTTATGTTTTTGAAAGAAGTCCCTTATAGTATGCTCACCAAGGCTGTATTTATTTGATTAAAAAAGCAATAAAAACTGGAATATTATTGAAATATGTTTACTATATTGGTGGAATATTATTATTATTTAAAATAACTGTTTTCCATTGTAATATATATTAAAAATATATATTAATGTGAAGGCCAAGCTGAATTTCCAGCAGCCATTACTCCAGTGTCACGTGATCCTTCAGAAATTATTCTGATATGCTGCTTTGGTGCTTAACAAACATTGCTTATTATTATCAATGTTGAAAACAGTTTTGCTGCTTAATATTCGTTGTAAACTGCATGTTGTAAATGACATTATAATTTTATATATATATATATATATATATATATATATATATATATATATATATATATATATATATATATATATATAAACAGAAAGATCAAAAGAACAACATTTATTTGAATTTTTTTTTATTTATTTATTTATTTATTTATTTATTTATTTATTTATGTAACATTATGGCCCATTTTCACAAACAGGGCTTAGGCTAAACTAGGATTAGGCATTTGTTCAATAGGACATTTAAGTAACTTTTATAAATGTGTCCTAGAAAAAAAAAACATTACTGGTGTGCAGTACATTACATCTTAAGACAAAACAATAGCACTGACATATTTTAAGATATATCCGTGCAAGTTTCTTTCAGTTAAAACAACTTTTGCATTTTAGTCAAGGACTATCTTAAGCCTTGTCTGTGAAACCGGACTTATGTCTTTACTGTCACTTTTGATCAATTGAAACATAGCATATGTCTACTAACCCGTTTTGTTTTCCCATTCGTACTGTACAATGACACTGGTATGCTTTGAACATTTATTTCAGTCAGTGAGTAGTGGGAATTTTTCAATATTATTTTTCTGCGGGTTACATGCCGTAGTTACGCCAGTAGGTGGCGACAAGTGATGAGTTAAGTCTTTAGGTGTTTTGCGCCTTATTCCGTATTCAGTAAAAATCTAGTTTTGTATGTGCTCCGTTTTACTCAAGATACCTTTAACGGAGCGAGCAAAGATACGCATACGCGATGTTCATCGCAAATGCAGATATCGAAAAGTCTCCATAGATATCGCCGGTAGTTCAGACCTCTTTTTTTCACTTTTTTCTCCAGAATCATGAGAATCGCAATTTCTATTGCAAGCAAAAAACTGTGATTCTTAATGTATTTAGTTTTTATCTTATAGTTTTCAGCTTATACTTTTTATTAGTTTTTTTTTTATCCATTTTTAAACACGGATCACAGGTGTGAACCATCTCTGGCCATAGCAGAATGGAGCTCAGACTAAAAAATAGGCCAAATTGAGATGTTAACCAGTGCTGACTCTCACTCATTTGTCATGATGAGATGATGTACTGGACTTACGCAGAAATATGACAAAGCTGCGCTGTCTCACACAGCTCAGTCTTAAAAGCTCTTATAGGATGCCTCACAATTATGCTTCCCTCTGTATGAGAAGGCCGGAGAAAGTGGAAATCGAACTGTCAGATAATTTATGCAGCCCATTTCTGTTATGTAGCTGCAGCCAGGGGGAAAAAAGGGCTTTTAATAGATGGGGGTCATTCCTGTGTGGGGTGGGGGATGAAAGTGTGAGCTACTGTGCTGCACTTCACTGAAGACAAGACGCCGTCCCCAAACAATTGGCACAAGGAGTTTTCATCTTTCTTTCTTTTTCTTTCAAATTTCATACATTTTACTACCATTTAAATAAAAGTCACTTGGCAATTACTTAGTGACTTCATTAGGAACGCTAACATAATACATGGTTTAAAATGAAGTATAACAATGATCATTTGACCCTTGAGCAATTCAAGTCAAACTATCTACTAAAGATACTCGTTTTTACCTTTGTGGACAAGATGACGTTTAGCTAAGCCTAAAGTTTATTTTTTCTCCAGAATTTCTTGTGACAATACAAATGTGGATTATTCCATGCATTAAGCCACCAAAATGGAAATATGAGGAACAAAATGGCGATGAGTCATACTGTGACAGGTGCAGTTTTACCAAGAGACAGAGACTAAAAAGTATGTATTTTAGTAAGACAAAATATGCAAAATACAGTTTCATGGTCAATAAAAAATCTTTTTGACTAGTAAATGTCCTCAATTCATTCAGCATCGGCAGGTGTGGCATGAAGTTATTTTGGAGCCTGACTTCAAATCATTCACAGTTTCTATGCTCTTTTTCTGTTCTGTGCTTTTTCTCAGCAGTGCAGCACTAAAGCCTTTCCCAGGCTGCTGTGTGACAGCCGGATCAGAGCGAGCAGTCCTGAGAACCCTGCTGTGTCAGGTAGGAAAAAACAGCAGGACTTTTTAATTGAAAAGGGATCGAATCACCCAGTTAGCAGAAGATAGTCGAGCGACTTATGTATGTACTGACAAGAGACAAGGATTGGAGCACACTCAGCTATTGATCATGATCACGTAATTTATTTCCCATGGTTAATAGACTTCACACTCCCAAGCCAGACTGAAGGATGTAGGGTGGGGATAACAGCATAGATAGGGTCCTCACTGTATTTATGACTACTGATATATCAGGGGATTTCATGGTTACAACATTTAGTGAAGCACAAATGCACTGAAGCAAAATCCAGCACTGGAAGTGCTTCCAAAACCAGGGACAAAACCACACTGGATATCATTATCAGTGCTCCCAAATGGAATTTGATCCACTTACATGCAAATGAATATCCTGAGAAAGTACTAAGAAAAAGTGCCAGTCATGGCACGCACAAAATTGATTTCACATTGATTAGTCTGAGTAAATATTTTGATATCCAAGCTGCTCAATCGGAATATTTATTCTTATTGGGATAAATTTGACATACACATATCATTTGTACAATCAGTGCTGGGTACATTATTTACAAATTGTAGTCCGTTACTAATTCCAGATTACATGACAAAAACTGTAATCCATTGCATTACACATTTAAGGTAATATAATCTCACTACTTTCTGATTACTTTTTGACCTAACTCAATTATCACATCAATTTGAATAGGATAATCCTGTATCGTATTGATATAAAAACACAAAAAGAAAGAAAATATATTCCATTCTTTGATATCAACAACATGAAGTGCATTAAATATTACATTACATTGCACTGGGGTTCATGGTGGAACTGCAAGGGGTTTGTGAGTTTAATCTTAAATATTTAAAATTAAATTTAAAAGATATTTGCTAAAAAATTTAAGTAACATTTTTATTTTATTTGTTTACCTGCATACCATTATCCGACATCAGAGAACCATGCACGCAATTGTACTTATAAAAAATTTCAAGGGGTAAATATATTAGGTCAAAGAGATTCGGAAAAGATGACGGAAAAGTTGGGAATCCTGCTTAGCATGTAAATATAAAATGAATTTGTACATGTTATTGTGTTTGAAAGGCAAAAGCCTGCCAAAGACAGTAGCTAATACATGGTTAAATGTCATAATTAAAATAACACTTTGTGTGTTTGTAAGGAGATGATTAGATATGTAATGTTGCAATATACGATAAAATACGGCTTATGCAAAAAAAAAAAAAAAAAAGTAGTTGGGAGAATGAGTGAATTATAATTAATATCATTTCATTGTGAGAATAGCATGTAATAATGTCATCAATAAAAAGTAAATGTAGTCTGATTACGAGTATTTTAAAACATGATATAATCTAATTACAAGTACTTAATCTTTTTTTAATCTAGGTTACCCAGCACTGTGTACAACATAGTCTCATTAATTTGATAATTAATCTTCAAGAAATGTCGTGGAGCAGCAGACTCTTTAAATGTATTTATCTACAACTAATCTGTCATATTTTGTGTAATGTCAGCAAACGTCTTCCAGGCCTAAGAAAAGCTGACCAGCACATCTTTTTACTTGACTCAGATATATGCATATAAATATATGAATCATAAATCCACTAAATTAGACTGTGAGGCAAACATAAAGCGTTTATGTTTAAAGCTAGGGTTTTTTATCATACAGTCTAGTCCATTACAATTTTGAAATTTTTGTTTGTTCAGTGAAGTGAGCAAGCAATCATGGTCAAATCAAAATGAGCAGCTAACTCTTAACCTACCATTAATTTGGACACCTTTTACAACAGAAAATATGTTACTTCAACACGTCCTGAGAACATATTTATCAGTGATCAGTTGGGATGTGACAAACAACCACATTTACATGATAGTTTGAGTGTCATCAATGCCTTTCAGGTTATATTGTGAGTGGGTTGATTCACATCTGAGGATAAATGCTAATATAATAAACAGCATCTTGCCAAAAGCTATATAGCTTCAAAGAAGAAGAGTCTCATTAGCTACATCTCATACCAAGGTGGCATATCTTGTAGTTTGTCGAACAGCCATTTAACACTGAGCCATTCGCAGAATCTGTTCAGTAACAAGAACATCTGACTCATGCCTAACCAACAACACAGAGCAAATGTCAGGTTTAGAGAGTAAATGTTTTCCGATCCAACAAGACGCATGAAGTCTTCCTTTTACCAGAGACCAAAAACCTGTGTTGCTTTATGGATCATAGCATCGGCTGTGTTCTTTACATGCTTCATTTTAAGTAAAGCAAGTCTGAATGATTGTAGTGTGGTCCAGATTAAATACGACTGATGGACACAATCTCCCCAGTTGCTTTTAAAAAGACACACTAAACTGTATGGGAAAGATGGAAAACGATAAAGCAGTGCCTGTAAATGCATAGTGCCATCTAGGGGTTTTTATGTTTGAGAAATAAAAGGAACGACGCCTGAAAGACCAATTGTTAACACATAACACTCATCTTGGGGAAGAAAATGGGAAATTGAGCGCAAAAGTACGTTTTTCAATAGCTATGCACTTCAAATGAAGAACATCATTATCAATAACAATATCTAGGAATAATTCTAAAAACTTATCTGTATCAAATGGGAAACTAAATCATTTGTGACCATCATAGAATAGAATGTCCTCATAAGGTTGTTATGAGAAAGTTCTGCAAATGATTTCGACATCTTTTTGAGAAAAGTGACTGAAGAAAAATTCAACTGAACCTCTTGTAGAGACTTTTTTCAACAAGAATCATTTTGGAAATATTGCTTAGCAACAGCCCACTGAATACTTAATGAAATCCTTGAATATAAGTGATCCACTTAATAAAGGTTTCATTTATTCATGATCATCTCATAAAGTTCTGTACTGATTAAATCTAATGCAGTGATGGTCAGTAATTGAAAGACAGGTTGCCGTGCATTGGAAATGTCTTCTTTTTACTCTTTTGGCCATTTCTAGCTCAACAGGCTATGATGAATATCAACCGTTTGATATTTTCCAGCCTCATGATACTGATAGACCACAAAAAAAATATTGTGCCGTAGTTTCTGGATATTTAATAATATACATTTGGTCTGCATTATGAACCTCCTGTGTTAAGTGTTTGATCAGATTAATGGACATTCTTGTAGCCTATCAATGCTTTCTGCGACATTAACCTTCAGTATTATCCTATGACACTATATATAAATATATATAATTCAATATCGATTAACTCAATCTTAGCAACAATAAATATTGAAGAGCTTTGGAACATAATTTGGGTAAAATGCGTACAAAATGTAACTTTTGTATTTCATAATAACAAATATGTGACTGGAGCAATCAATATGGACCAAATTTGAACATCTGTCGTAACAAATCAATTCCTCCCTACTAATGCAAAACAACCACTAAAATGGTGTTTTAGCATCCTTTAAAGGACAATTATCCCATTGTACCCAAACTTAAAGAGAAAAGTGTGTGAGAGTGGTTAACTCTAAAAAATTAATAAAATGTGAAAATGTTCAAATCCGGGTAAAATGAGACAACATAAATAATATCCTATATATTTTTATAAACAGGTATTTTTATATAAATATTATTTATAGAAAAATTAATTATTGATAACGTCAAAAAGCGTGGTTCTACTAACAAAAACGATTAGCATGTATAGCGTTTTCTTTACCGAAGACAATAGAATGGTTAAGCTGCTTCTGATGATGAGAGCTCGTGCTCATCTCCGTTACTGTGGAAACCAACTTCACATCCTGCTATACACAAATTCCTACCAATAGCCACACTGAAACTTCAGCACGCAAACAAACTATTCATTAGAATTGACTAAATGTATAAAAACGAACAGCTGTAAACTATGCAATCACATTCATCCATATAAGAAAGAAGAAGGCATAACTTACAGCAGTTAGTTACAGCGAAACTGTTAGCTACTTCCAGATTGTCGATGTGAGGCGTCAGTCTAAATTCAGCCGTTCCGAACTGAACCATTCCGATCCGAAAAGCGCTGTATTCCTGATCAGCTCCCCTCGGAAACAAGCCCCCTGCACGACACACCAAAATATGTTGAACATAATCATACAGTTCACGTGAATTTTAACAAAAATGACGCCCATATTAAACGTAACGTACCAATTTGAACACTTGGAGAGCCTCCAGTTGACAACCCACATAAAAGGGAAATGAGACAAATCGATAAATTCTTAAACTGTTGCATCTCCACGTGTGTGTTCAGCCACTGTATGAAGGAAGTATTTGTCGTTTACAGTGTTCAATCAAATCCGTGACATATTGAGGCGTTGCTGGAGAATGAGAGCGGCTGCTGTCTGCAGGTGGTTCCTCTATCGCGGACTCCTGCCTCAGTCCCGCTTCTGGAGGAATAATGCATCTCTCTCTCTCTCTCTCTCTCTCTCTCTCTCTCTCTCTCTCTCTCTCTCTTCCCTCTATTCGCGCTCATTCCTATGAGTTGATACCTTCACTAAGATACAGTCACTGCACGAATGATAACGACACATGTATTAACTAGGGGCAATGATCAATGGATCTCAGTATAAAAAACACGTGCCAAGTTCTTAATTTTTGTGTTCATTTTGCTTTCATAGATTTTTGGAAAACCTTTAAACAAGTGTAGGCTAAACACAATTTGGATTAATGACTCAAGTGCTACAAATAAAAAGGTGGTGTACCATTATATAAAATACTAAAATACTATCCTTGCACCTTGAATACAGGTTTGATATTTAAAAAAAAAAAAAAAAAAAAAAAAGGTTTTCAAGCATATTTTTCAAGGTAATTATTGAATCATGAAGTTTGTGCTTTTTCAAAAGTGTGATCTTGCCATACAAACAGCAGGGTCTAAATGGGTCTCATCTGTTTTGTCTTATGTAGGCATGACAACAAAATGGCTTCCCTCGTGTTGGTTACAACATGGATATGTATATGTAGTTGCCAGATTCCCGCTGTAGACACATCGGCACACCCACCATCTTGGAACGATCAGCGTGACATAATTGACATTTACAGTAAGATTCAATAGCCCTTTTGACACATACAATCTTTACTGGTAAATTACTGGTAAATTACAGTAAGAGATCATGTGTGAACAGGGCCTTTTCAAAAAAATACTGTTAAATTGGTTCCGGCAATTTATCAGTAAGGGAAGTTTGTAACATTACCAGTAAATGACAGGTTTATATGGTTTACAGTAAATGAAGAATGGAATGAAGATGCTTCTTGCGTTTGAGGTAAGAACATGCTGACACATCACATATCTGCTTTGGGCCAATCATAAGGTTCTTATGGAGATGACATGATGACATGTTTACAGTTAGCTTTTTTGAAGTTACTTTAATTCCCCCAGTTTAAAATGGGCGTTCATGTATTCAAGATTAAAATGATAAAATAGGCTTCTTAGCTAATAGATATTCTGGTCCATTTCCCCCTTTAAAATGTGATGACTCACTCACTCACAATGAGAACGGGTGATCATAAATTTATGAATATTTCATAGTCATACAAAAAGCACAAAATGAGACAAGTTTTACCATTAATTTAGGCTAAATATAGAGAATGTATCCATGAAATGACTGCAGTGTATGTAAAGAGGGCTGTATCTAGGCATTTTGGGCCTCTTCCTTTTTCAAAATAAAATTAGAATTTGTTGTAAGCCCAATAAAATTCAAAATTGGATCTGTGCACCCTTGACTCATTCCCACCATTCACCCCACTTGCTACTATAGAAGTTGCATTGCATTCAGGACCATGGACAGGTCCCTCTCACCCCCACAAAACAAATGACATGAAAAGTGACTTGTTTTGATGAGCTGAACATATAGCCACACTTCTTCTTTTTTCTCTGTATATCCATGTCTATGATGAAACAAGGTCATTAAAAATTCATGAACATTTTGCATTGCACTCTTGTGAGAAATGTGTGGATCAGTTTGCATGACATTTAATACACCTGTCCCAACCAATAACAGTTTGTACCTCTGTACCACAACACTTCAAGCCATAATTTTGTACATCACAGCACGCTAAACCCCAGTCTCTGGTAAAAGACCTGACTGCTTTCATTGCTGAATATACACTCACCTAAAGGATTATTAGGAACACCTGTTCAATTTCTCATTAATGCAATTATCTAATCAACCAATCACATGGCAGTTGCTTCAATGCATTTAGGGGTGTGGTCCTGGTCAAGACAATCTCCTGAACTCCAAACTGAATGTCAGAATGGGAAAGAAAGGGGATTTAAGCAATTTTGAGCGTGGCATGGTTGTTGGTGCCAGACGGGCCGGTCTGAGTATTTCACAATCTGCTCAGTTACTGGGATTTTCACGCACAACCATTTCTAGGGTTTACAAAGAATGGTGTGAAAAGGGAAAAACATCCAGTATGCGGCAGTCCTGTGGGCGAAAATGCCTTATTGATGCTAGAGGTCAGAGGAGAATGCGCCGACTGATTCAAGCTGATAGAAGAGCAACTTTGACTGAAATAACCACTCGTTACAACCGAGGTATGCACAAAGCATTTGTGAAGCCACAACACGCACAACCTTGAGGCAGATGGGTTACAACAGCAGAAGACCCCACCGGGTACCACTTATCTCCACTACAAATAGGAAAAAGAGGCTACAATTTGCACGAGCTCACCAAAATTGGACAGTTGAAGACTGGAAAAATGTTGCCTGGTCTGATGAGTCTAGATTTCTGTTGAGACATTCAGATGGTAGAGTTAGAATTTGGCGTAAACAGAATGAGAACATGGATCCATCATGCCTTGTTACCACTGTGCAGGCTGGTGGTGGTGGTGTAATGGTGTGGGGGATGTTTTATTGGCACACTTTAGGCCCCTTAGTGCCAATTGGGCATTGTTTAAATGCCACGGCCTACCTGAGCATTGTTTCTGACCATGTCCATCCCTTTATGACCACCATGTACCCATTCTCTGATGGCTACTTCCAGCAGGATAATGCACCATGTCACAAAGCTTGAATAATTTCAAATTGGTTTCTTGAACATGACAATGAGTTCACTGTACTAAAATGGCCCCCACCGTCACCAGATCTCAACCCAATAGAGCATCTTTGGGATGTGGTGGAACGGGAGCTTCGTGCCCTGGATGTGCATCCCACAAATCTCCATCAACTGCAAGATGCTGTCCTATCAATATGGGCCAACGTTTCTAAAGAATGCTTTCAGCACCTTGTTGAATCAATGCCATGTAGAATTAAGGCAGTTCTGAAGGTGAAAGGGGGTCAAACACAGTATTAGTATGGTGTTCCTAATAATCCTTTAGGTGAGTGTATAATGGCAATGAATCTATTAATACTGCTCACAGATATCTGATTGAATTTTAGGTAATGTTCTGTTTTCTCCCCCTCCTTTTAGCACAGACCACAAGCAACACCTTAATCATCATATCTTACAGCTCCCAAACCTCCATGTCCCAGTTTCATTCCCCTCGGCCCATGCTCCATACTGCATGAGTTGCTATAACAAGATCCCATGCAGGCTGCAAGGTCTTTCAGAGTGAAATTGCAAATATAAAAACTGAGCTCACTGAAGTGATAAATGGAAAATTAAATATTTCATGATGAAAAAAATTACAATGTGTTTATCTAAAGAAAGGTGAGGATAACCATAACCTAAGAGGGGACTTTTAACCACGTTTAATCATCCAGGCTCAGGTGCAGTAACCTCTAATGACTTCACAAGCATATTTTTACTTCAATCAGAATGGCTAAATTTCCCTGGAAAATTTAATGTCTGAATGGAAAGACAGTATAATATAATATGTTGGATCTCTGTAAACAGTGGGGTTTAGTAGATGTGTGTATGGATGCTTTTGTCGTCATGAAGCCAAACACACTATATGTTTGCCCTATATGTTTGTAGAATTGAGAAAAGGAGAATGTCATGTAGATTAATTACTGACAAGCAAAAATTTAAGTCTAAACTATAATCTGATCCATTTAGTATATGTTGAGCATGACACATCATGCTCTCGGTTTCTCTCAGTGTTTTCTGGCGCTCTTCAGTGTCCTTTTTCATGCTCATGGCTGTTTATCAAGTGGGTCGTCCTCACATTAACACATTACTCCTCTATCCCCTCTTCTCCCCATGAATATACAAATATATGAGTAGAGGTCATGCAGTGGGCAAGGAGATTGGCTGCAGGACTAATGGTCATTTTGCATGGCATGGACCTAAGTGTGAGGGAAGTTCACATGATATAGCATGATTTAGCCTATAGCTATATCACAGGCTGTTGTGGTTGTCTTTCTGGCTTCGCTTTTGTAGAAAATATTACACAGGCATAATATACACATTACAAAACATGATATTGTACAGTTTGCTGAAATCTTTTAAGATTTCAGGATTCTTTGATGAAATATAAATCTTTTGTATAATAAATGTCTTTACTGTCACTTTTTATCTATTTAATGCCTGCTGAATAAAATTATACTATATAAGTGAACTATAATTCAGCATATGGACCTCCCCCCATATATGTGTGCTGTAGACTGCAGCTGCTCTAATCCATGGTGACATGACACTGAGACCATAATCAGCATTGTCACCCATGCAACATGCAGCTATACTGGTCAGAAAGAGAGAGAGATAGAGACAGGGAGAGTTGGGGGTTGAAGGAAAAGATGGAGAATGAAAAAGACAAAAAGAGGGAGAAAAAAAAACTTTCTCATTATCCATTTCCTCCACATTATTCCGTCTCATTCCTGCCCTATCCAGTTCTGTCATGCCTCCATTTGAAAGATGGCAGCTGTTTCAAACACCAAAACCAAATATATGCACACACTATATATTGTGCGCACACACTCCATATAAAACCTTATCATCAGTCTCAGCTCATGATAAAATTTGGCTTCACTCTGACTTCACTCATGCGTGGATAAGAAGCAATGACACTGGAAAATTCGGCATTGGGAATATTGCTTCTAATTCATTTTTTTTCCATTGCCACCCGTTCTGATTTACAGCAACACCTTTGAATGAAAAATTGCCTGTTTGTCTTAAATACCTAATGACATCTGCCATATTAACATCAGCTAAAGATATGCCACTATATGGAAAAGGGTTTATTTAGAATCTTGACGGTTTCTGCAGGCACTTCATAGATAGGGGCTCTGTTATGGGATTATTTTATGCTTTTGTTTTATTACTTTGTTAATTTGTTTTTAATTTATTTTTAAATGTCTTGTATCCAAATACTTTATCACAAGAACAAATCATTAAATAACCTGTTAAACATTAAGTGTTATTAAATTAAGACATTTCTCTTTATTTAGAACCTTTTTGAAAGTTTTTTTTTTTTTTTTTTTTTTCAAGAACATGGTTATCTAGAATTATTCACGGATAATCACTTATCATTTTGATTCATTCATTTTCTTATGGTTTAAAGGCTGAAATGTGAGGTTTATCATTTTATAAAACTTTTTGTCAAAACTTTATTTGAACATGTAGATAACATGTTAAGTCACCCAACCAACAATATGATTATTTTAATATTTATGCAAACAAAACGTGCATAGTGCTGCTAATTTTATTCGTTGTTAATTTGTTTTCCATGTAAAACTTGGTGAAATGATTTCAGTGTGTGTATTAGTAGGGGAGACCGGGTATGGTTGTTACACTTTTTCTTCAGTACTCCAGGGTACTCCAAGTGATATGCCACAACAGTTTTATTTTAAATGAATGGCTGCAACAATAAAATATGTGTGAATATGGGGAGTGTATGTGCATGTACATGTGTGCGTTTGTTTGTGCATGTCTGTACGTGCACATTCATATGGCTGTGTGTGTGTGTGTGTGTGTGTGTGTGTGTGTGTGTGTGAGAGAGAGAGAGCGAGAGAGAGAGAGAGAGAGAGAGAGAGAGAGAGAGAGAGCAAGAACAAATTAACAAACATAGGCATTCTGTAGAATTATTAAAATCACAAAAATTTTCTTAGTTGTATGTAAGTGGATAGTTGTTTCAAAACACGTTACAACCTACCCCGCCACTGTCACTCATTGTTTAGCTAACTGTATTAGCATGGTGCTTTGAAATTAGCAAATTAGAGATTATACACCATTCTTTACTACAGAAACTGCACTTTGACCTGATATAACTCATACAACATTATCTTCAACGGTAGAAGTACTAAACAAAATAATATCTTGTTATTTTTTATTTTTTTTATTTTACTTTCTTACCTCAGAATTGGATTTTCTGCTGTAGCTTCAGGAGAGATAGCAACACTGGAAGCAGATTGGAAAACCTCCATATGGGATCGTAAAGGAAGCCAGAGGAAACTGAAACATATGACTCCTATCTTATCCGTGATTCGTGGAATTAATAGTGTTACAACTCTCCCCGTGTTACAACTATACCCGGTCTCCCCTGTGTTTTAAACATTTGGAGACTATGATAATGATAACCGCAGTAATATTTGTCACTATAATCGTGATATGAAATTTTCATTATAATAAAGGGTGTTGGGTGTGGAAACTGCAAGGAAAAGAGACTCATTCCACCCCCACGCTGCCCAGTGTGTGTTCAGGTTGTATTAAGCAGTAGTCTATGTGATATAGGTTACAGAGTGAACTGACCTGGGGGTGGGAGGACAGATAACCAGCAGGAATCAAGAAAAGCTGCTTGAAACAATGTGTGAGACAGCAATCACGGGGAAAACGCAGAGGCGAACGTGTGTGGGTGGGCTTGGAAACACACGCTGAGAAGTGTCATGCTCAAGCACACAACTGCAAGCTGCTGAAAATAACTTTGAGACACATTTTTGAAGAGATTTTACCTGTGTTAAGTATTATTCGAGTCAATCTTCTATCTTCGACTGTCAGTAGCCTACAGTATGTGTACTGCAGGCCTACCTAATACATAGCCTATGTTTTTCTTATCTAGCACATTGTAATATCAAAATCACTGATACGCATTTTAGAGTGAAACATTTCTTGAGTGCTGGCTTTATCAAACTGATATCCACATACTGTAGCCTATTCAAAGGCTTACACCTCCAGGTTAGCCTGTCTAGTTGCACAGAGAGTGGCGCTACCACAGTAATTATTCAAATGACTGTGGAGGAGGATGCTCAGAGGGAAGAAATAGGCTACATATCAAGTAATTTGCCAGATAACTGAGAACTTCATAATTATGATCTGTGAACAGTTTTTCAACACTCTCAATCACACATTCACATGGTTTTGCATATAGTTTACTGAGCTTTACTTCACGATTGAAGTCTCTTTAGTGATGAGTTACTTCATGAGTTGCACCCCTAGGGGGCTCTATAGTGCATCTTAACATTTGGAAGTCTGAGGCTTTAATAAATCCAAATTAAACTAAAGTAGGCTACTTAAAACACACAATGGCTAATCAAAAACATGTTCATATGAAGGAAAGAACTGGATGAGATGATTTCCTCCAGCAGTCTGAATCTAATGTGACTGCTTTAAAGGTTTCAAAAGCAGACCTGGCTCCTGACACAGTCAACCCTGTGAGACAAGGAAATATATCAGTGAAATCACGCAGTAGCTGTCTCGGTGTCTGTTGCCATAGCAACTAACTAACCATTCGACACATGCTCTGCAACTCTGTGTATACCACAAAGATAACATGTGGGGTGGGGGGGATTTGGTCAGGTTTAATACAATTTCTTCCTGCCCTTCCCTGTGTATGTACTCCAGGTTTCTTTTAGATTTATTGGCATGGCCTATTTGTTGTGTGAATGTGGCAGGGAGGGGTGGGGTATTCTCCATTTACCACGCTTCATTACATTCCAGACAGATTTCATATTCCAACTAGTGCAAAGACACCCGTAGGTCAGTCTGCCAGCATATTTCACAGCATAATGAATACTGGTTCTTGGGTGCTGGAACAGGTCAAACCATGACACCCAGAAAGCTGTGTATTGTGTGTCTTCGGTCTCAAGTACATGCTAGGTCAGTAACACACATTACAAGAGATCAACAGGAACTTCCAAACAGCCCATATATAGAAAAATACTGATCGTTTTTGGCTAAATTAAAGGGATAGTTCACCTAAAAAAAAAGAATAATAATTTAAAAAAAATTACTCTCAAGCCATCCTAGGTGTATATGACTTTCTTCTTTCAGACAAATACAATTGGAGTTATATAAAAAAGGGCTCTTCCGAATCCAAAAAAGTGCATCCATCAATCATAAAAGTAATCCATACCGCTCTGGAAGGGTTGATAAAGGCCTTCTGAAGCAAAGCCTATGCATTTGTGTAAGAAAACTCTATTTATAAACTAAAATATCTAGCTTCCGGCAGACAGCCGTACGCATCGATTTACGGCGAAAGAGTAATCTCTGGCCTGATGCATGATGAACATGTAAGTGCAGAAAATAGAGCGAAACAAAACACCATAACACCAAAACACCAATTCAAGTATAAAACGAGAATTCTTGTTTCGATATATAAGATAAAAGGAGCTTGAGTTTGTTGCCCAGCCCTATTTGTTTGAACCGCGAGAGGTGTCAAAGCTACGCTACATCCTACATCCTGCGTCATACATCGCATCAGAAGTTACTCTTTTGGTGAAAGTTGACTTGCGTAGGCCGTCTGCCGGAAGCTAGTTATTTTAGTTTATAAAGTTTTAAATATAAAGACTTCGAATGCAAAAGTCTCTAAAAGCCACCTAGGTCAAACAATGAAATAACAATACTGAGTGAATGCTTTCCGCACATAGTATACATTCATCAAATACTTTCACTTCAAACCCACTAAATCCCAGCCTCAGCCCATTCAGAAGCACTGGTACTTGAGTAGAAACCTATACACAGGAGCCTGACAAAAATGCTTATTTTAAAGAAAAACCATCAGATGGATTTAGAGGCTTTTGCATCTGAACTCCTCATATATATTAATTTATTGTTTTTATGTGTGTGGGTGTGTGTAATATTGATTAAACAAGAAGTTTTTTTTTTTTTTTTTTTTTTTTTTTTTTTTGAGCGATATCAAATTTTGTTGTATGACTCATGCAATGAAAATAAAGGTAAACCTATAAACCTAAAAACCTAGTGGACTTCAGAACCACCAGTTTTGAAAACTTAGTTTCACAGTTGTTTATTCAACCCTTTGTAACGGTGGTGGCAATAATGTTCAACAAATACTTAATGTACTTGCTGAGGACTTTTAAGCACTACAGACATATCTCTAACAAAACGACCTATAGGAAATTTAGGAATTTTATTTTTTTGAAGGTTTTATTAGGTACATTCTTAAAAATAGCTATAGGTTTTTTAAAAAAAATTAAATTAAAGATATAATGAGCTTGAGAGAAGATTTAGCAGGAAAAAGAGGTCATGAGTCATAGGTCATGAGGTCAGCTGAGCCATTAGGCCATTTATTGATGGATGATTCACAAGCACAGGCAATGTTTTTATATATATATATATATATATATATGAAGAGTTCAGATGCAAAAGCCTGACAAAAATGCTTATTTTAAAGAAAAACATCAAACATCAAAAAGGTTTTGCATCTGAAGTCTTCATATATATATATATATACTCACTTGTTTGTCATTTCTGGAATGCTTGTAATAGGAACATCATCAAGACAGTTCTTCTGGCAGTGTTTTTCAGTACAAATGTCTCAGCATCATTTAACAGCTGATCTGTAGGTCAAAAATAATATTAAATATTTAATTACAATATATTAATATCCATTTATTCCATTTCCACATGCAAGATAACAATTTCATTTTTTCCATAAATTAAATATAGTCTGAAAATCAAACGTTTCAAGCAATGCCTTCGCTCTTTCTATTAGAAAATGTTGCTTTTATTTAACAATACTGGTTTATCCCATCGTTTCGCTCTGTATTACACAAACAGCTCCGTTTACTCTCTGAGGTAAAAATTTATATTGATCAAGACGATACGAAGAAGAGAAAAGTTAGCTGAAAAAAGGTTGAACTTTACACAAATCACAAATACACAGACCAGTAAATGACATTAAAGAAAAGGAAGGAAAAGGGGAAGAGCGCACGGGCATATAGATCTACGCGCTTAGCTGCCGAGGGGATGACAGGTTTAGGAGGTGGCGGCTTCTTGTTGTTTTTGGCTTGTGATTTACCCAAAGCAGCGCTGACTTCAATGGGTTTACCGTAGCAGTCAAAGTTTGAGAGTTCAAAGTCCCGTGGCAGAGAGCCTACGATGCTGAAGTCATTGGAGCGCAAATCTGACTTGGAGGTGCATACCTTTTTGCACCTTGTCTCTGTCACCTGAGAGAGATAAAGAGGGAGAGAGTGAGAAAAAGAAGAATAAAGAAACAACATGTCAGATCTTGGCAACATCTGGTATGATTTTTTCCTGAAACGTTAAAGGGATAGTTCACCCCAAAATGATATTCTGCCCCATTTCCATTAATTTCCTCACCCTCATGTTGTTCCAAACCTGTATGACTTTCTTCAATGAAAAACAAAAGGAGCTATCCATAAAAATGTCCAAGCCACTCTCTTCTATACAATGAAAGCAACTGTTGACCAACAACACAACTTCCCATCCACTTTCATTGTAAAACAGCTTGGACTTTCTTTTAAATATATTTTAGTCAGGACCACTTTGTCAAGTATATTGTTTATTATCGTTGTTGACAATGAAAGCATACAGTTAGTGTTGGCGGTATGGTTCTGTTCTGGGCAAGAACTCCCCACGAGCGGGGAGAGCAGCAAATCAACTGGTTTGGATTGACATGTGCCCAGAATAATATTTGTAAAATATTTTATAATTATTTATATAATGTAAGTTTAATTGATTTAGCAAAAATGTATTATTATAATTATTAGTACTCCAACAATACCTGCATGTCCAAAAAAAAAAAAAATTGTTTCTTTGTTTGTTATTGATATATAGCATAGTCTAGAAAAGTAGCAAAATAAATAAATCGCAGAACATTAAAGTGCCCCTATAATGCTATTTTAAAGGTTCCTAATTTTGTTCTGGGGGTCTCCTGCAATAGATTTAAATTCATCCAAGAACAAAGTATATTGCTAAATGTATTAGCATGCATCCAAGGGGCAGTTGTGGCCTAATGGTTAGAGAGTCAGACTGGTAAGCCAAATGTCGCGGGTTCGATTATCAATACCAGCAGGAAATGGCTGAGGTTCCCTTGAGCAAGGCACCTAACCAGTGGCTATCACATGTCACTTATACTTATATACTTTAATTTCCTCAGAATATGCATTGCACATCACCTCATTTCTCAAAGAGTCTGAAAATGGTTTTCAGTCTCTCTAAACCCCTCCTTTCCACAAGCCTACTCTGCTTTGATTGGCCAGACGGCCCAGTCTGTTGTGATTGGTCTTCTACTTACAGCACATATTGGAAATGAAACGGCAATTACCATATCTGAATTTCAGCTCTGGAGGCTTCCTCTGCGCTTTTATACACACAGTGATACGAACAGTAACGATGGCGTATCAATTCCAGTGCAAGTCCTCATCTTTTTGAAGTGCATGCAAAGTGGATTTGCAGCCCTGAAAACGTCTCGGTTACGTATGTAACCCTCGTTCCCTGAAGGAGGGAACGGAGATGTACGTCGGAACTGACCGACGAATTGGGATCTGCTTTCAGAGACCAATCTGCTTCGAGTGTTTCTAAACGAGCCAATACCGATTGGCATGCGGTCCATGCTCCGCCCGCTATGCGGGTATAAATACGGAAGTGGAATACCGCATCCTCGCTCTTCAACTGAGGAGCCGAAACAAGTGGCTCGGCCTTCAGCTGAAGCACAGCACCTGGTGACGGGACGTACGTAACCGAGACGTACCCTTTCAGTCAGTCACATTCGACGTACGTCGGAACTGACCGACGAATTGGGATCCCTACCAACACGCCAGGATGCTGGCCCTTCCAGCGCCCTGCTTGAGCTCACTGGACCGCTCCTCCATTGGAGAGGAAGTCAGGGCTTCAGGCAGGGAAGGACAGTCACTGCTGTTCCTGCAAGACCCACTCAGAGTGACTATTGGATAACGCTGGGAAAGCGTGCCCGTTTGGGAACGGAATGCTACGGGGGCCACGTGCCTCAACGGAGGGAGAGGTGGCAAATTACACATAAGGACTAGCCTATCAGGGTAGTACAACATATGGCAGTCTCTGGGGTGGATCCAGCCTGGTCCCAGGGGGGAAGAACACCGCCAGAGACGACAGAGCGAGCTCTGTCAAGGGAAAGACACGGGGCTAGCCGAGTAGGGTAGCTGGTACCGTGGAGAATACACATATGGGGTTGCCATTAGGGAACCGCTACATATGGAACCCAGCCTACACACACGTCCCACAAGCATAAGGGTGCAGGCCTGGCGCCAGACGGCCGCAACATCTGACACCGAAGGGGTGATGGAGGAGCTCGACAGGGTTAGCCATTTCTGGGGAACACGCCTGGAGACAATAACGCACGTATCCGGCCCAGGAGGCGGGAATGGCGTCGCAAGCCGACACTAGAACGGGCACTTAGCGCTACTGGCCACTGGGGGCAAGCACATGGGAAGATACCGGCTCTACACGGAGGCTATAAAATCTAGCGAATGTGTTAGGTGTCGCCCAGCCCGCAGCTCTACATATATCTGTTAGCGAGGCGCCCTGAGCCGGCGCCCAGGAGGAGGCTACACTCCTAGTTGAGTGTGCTCGCAACCCGAATGGGCAGGGCACGTCTTGGGACTGGTACGCCAAGACAATAGCATCCTCTATCTAGTGGGCTAACCTCTGCTTGGAGACAGCCTTTCCCTTCTGCTGGCCTCCGTAACAGACGAAGAGCTGTTCTGAGGTCCTAAAGCTTTGAGTTCGGTCCACGTAGGCGCGGAGAGCAGGGAGGTGCTATCGCGAGGAGAGTTAGTTCTGAGAACCAGGTCCGGTTGGGCCAGTAGGGCGCAACTAGCAAGACCTGCTCCTCGTCCTCCCTGACTTTGCACAGTGTCTGTGCGAGAAGGCACACTGGGGGAAACGCATACTTGCGTAGGTCCCGGGGCCAGCTGAGTGCCAATGCATCCGTGTCGAGGGTGCCCCCGGTCAGGGAGTAATACAGCTGGCAATGGGTCGACTCTGGAGAGGCAAACAGGTCTACCTGTGCGGCTCCGAAGAGGCCCCATATTAGCTGGACCACCTGGGGATGGAGTCGCCACTCTCCCGGAGGTGTCGGCTGCCGTGAGAGCTCGTCGGCTGTCCGGTTGAGCGCACCTGGGATGTGAATGGCGCGAAGCAACCTCAGATGCTTCTGACTCCAAAGGAGGAGATGGCGGGCGAGCCGGAGCATGCAACGGGAGCGTAGACCACCCTGATGGTTGATGTACGCAACGGCTGCAGTGCTGTCCATGCGGACCAGTACGTGCTTACCCTGTAGCGGCTTTTTGAGGTGGCCCAGAGCAAGACGTACTGCCAGTAACTCCAGGCAATTGATATGCCAATGCAGTTTGGCGTTGTACGTGGCCCCCCAGCCGGTAAATAAGGCATCCGTGAAGACCACAGCATGCCTGGACACCAGTTCTAGGGGCACTCCCTCCCGTAGAAACGAAGGGTCCGACCACGGGCTGAAGGTTTGGTGGCAGTAAGGAGTAACTGAGACCCGGTACTTGCCGCTCTGCCACGCCCATCTCGGGACTCGGCTGTGAAGCCAGTGCTGAAGCGGTCTCATATGCAGCAATCCGAGCGGCATTACCGCGGCTGCAGATGCCATATGCCCCAGGAGCCTCTGAAAGAACTTCAGTGGGACCACTGTCCTGCCTCTGAACGTATTCAAGCAGTTCAGCACTGATCGGACTCGCTCCTCTGTGAGGCGCACAGTCCGATTGACCGAATCCAGCTCCATACCAAGATAAGAGATCCTCTGTGTGGGACAGAGTTTGCTCTTCTCTCGGTTGACCCGAAGGCCCAACAGGCTGAGGTGACGGAGCACCAGGTCCCTGTGTTCGCACAACTGCTCTCGAGACTGGGCGAGTATGAGCCAGTCGTCGAGGTAGTTGAGAATCCAAACGCCGCGTTCTCTGAGCGGAACAATGGCTGCCTCCGTGACTTTCGTGAAGACACGAGGCGACAGGGACAGCCCGAAGGGCAGGACTTTGTACTGATATGCCCTCTCCTCGAACGCAAAGCGTAGGAACGATCTGTGTCTCGGGAGAATGGAGACATGAAAGTACGCGTCCTTCAGGTCGATCGCTGCGAACCAATCTTGGGGACGGATGCATTCGAAAATGCGTTTCTGCGTCAACATTCTGAACGGGAGCTTATGCAGGGCCCGATTCAGGACACGCAGGTCCAAGATTGGTCTTAACCCACCCCCTTTCTTGGGTACAATGAAGTAAGGGCTGTAGAACCCTGACTTCATATCGGCTGGAGGAACCGCACGCGATCGCGCTTCTTCGCCAGTAGGGCTTCGATCTCTGACCGCAAGACATGGGCATCGCTGCTCCGCACAGAGGTGAAGAGGATGCCCTTGAACTTGGGAGGCCGGCGAGCGAACTGAATTGCATAGCCGAGTCTGATGGTACGGATGAGCCAGCGAGACGGCCTGGGGAGCTCTAGCCAGGCCCCCAGGAACCGGACAAGCGGGACCATCGGCACCACAGACATACCCGGGGTGGGGCAGCGAGGTGGGAGACTCGGATCCGACTCGGGAGGCCCGGAGGCGGCCCGGAGTGTTGTCTGAGCCTCCCAGGGTGGGGCAGAGAATGGGTGAGAAGGCTTGGTTGCGTCCTCTGTGCCCACTCTGGGGGGGGAGGCAGGAAGGAGGAAGGAGGGGAAGGCAGGAAGGAGGAATGCTCAAGTTCGTCCTGGGAGGCCCGGAGGCGGCCCGGAAAATCGACTGAGTATTCCAGGGTAGGACAAAGTGTGGGTGAGAAGGCCTGGTGGTGTCCTCGGTGCCCACACTGCTGCCCACTGGCAAAAGGAAGGGAGGCAAGGAGTGGCAAGGCCTGGGGGCATCGCACACTGCCCGCCTGAGCCTCCTGGAGCCCAGGGAGGGAGAAAACTGCTCTCTTAGTGAATATGTGGGTACCGCTGGACTCCGGAGAGCCAGCGGCAGGGGTGTTGTGAAAGTGTGTGTATGTAGACCCCCCGGTCCTCCTCCCAGGGGGGTGGGGGGGGGATGTGTGGATACCACCTCTCGTCCCTGGGCTGCCCGTCTCAGGGCTGCTTGCTCCTACGCTTGCCGGCAGGCTTAGCGGAGCCCTGAGTGGGTTGGGTGCCCCCCTTTCGCCGGCGCCCTGCTGCCCGGGTGGAGGCTGCTGCTTGGGTTTGGCTGGGGCGCAGGCGGACGCAGGGGGACGCCCTCGGCGACGAGCAGGCGGGGGCACTGCGGCCGACGACTGGGTGGAGGCAGCAGCTGGTCGTCGGGGCAGGATATTTTTAATCGCCTCCATCTGCTTCTGGGCCATCGAGAACTGCTGGGCGAAATTCTCGATGGCGTCGCCGAAGAGGCCGGCCTGGCAGACAGGGGCGTTGAGGAACCGCACCTTGTCAGTATCACGCATGTCTGCCAGGTTCAGCCACAGGTGGCGTTCCTGGACCACTAAGGTGGACATCGCCCGACCCAGGGAGCGCGTGGTGACTTTTGTCGCCCTGAGGGCGAGGTCCGTCGCCATGTGCAGTTCCTGCATAACCCCTGGGTCAGAACTACCCTCGTGCAGTTCCTTGAGCGCTTTGGCTTGGTAAACCTGCAGGAGCGCCATGGCATGCAAAGCCAACGTGGGCTCTCCACAGGCTGTGTAAGCCTTGCCCGTCAGAGCGGACGAGAACTTGCACGCCCGGGAGGGGAGACGTGGGTTACCACGCCAGTCGGTGATGGTCTTGGGACACAGTTGCATCGCAACCGACCGTTCGACTGGGGGAATCCCCACGTAGCCCTTAGCCGTGCCGCCATCGAGGGTAGTGAGGACGGAGGAACCAGTTGATCGATGTCTGGCGTGGAAGGGTGCCAGCCACGACCTCGTGAGTTCCTGATGCACCTCTGGGAAGAATGGTCTCGGGGAGTGGCACTGAGAACGGCAGCACGGGCCGCTCCGAGAAACCAATCATCCAGCCGCGAGGGTTCGGGACACGGTGGAGGGTTCCACTCGAGCCCGACCCTCGCGGCGGCCCGGGAAAGCATAGCCGTGAGCTCTGGATCAGGCTCGGGCAACACTACCACACCCGAAGGGGGCAACGCAGCCGAGTCTTCATCTCCGGAGTCCATTAGCTCGTCCCCCGATGCAGCAAATCAACATCATGTCCTCAGCCGGAGCCCCAAAGGTAACGGCCGGTCCCCCATGGGAAGGACCAGGACGCTCCTTCAAAAGCTCCACTGGCGCAGCGGAGGGGGGAGGGTCCCGAGGGGCTTGGTGTCCTGTCGGGGGTGCCCTCACAGTTACCCTCAGGTCTCCACCAAAGGCATCAGCCAAAGTAGCAGCCCTCTGCTTTGCAGCGGGAGGACCACTAGATCGGGGGATGCGCAATGGGACTCCACCCCTTTTGAGGTAATCGAGCCTAGACCGTAAGACTGCAATGGTCATGTTCCCACAGTGGGAACATGAGTCATTCACAAAAGCTGCCTCAGTGTGCTGAACGCCCAAACACGTGAGGCAACGATCGTGACCATCAACTGGGGACAGGAAGCGACTGCATCCAGAAACACAGCGACTGCTTCAGCACTATCAGAGCGTTTTCTTTCCTAAAAGAGCAAACACGGTTTGACCCTGCATCTCCAAGATGTCATTCAAACCGTGTTTGCTCTTTTAGGAAAGAAAACGCTCTGATAGTGCTGAAGCACACAGGGGAGATGGCCGCGGCTCACAGCAGTTCAGTAGTGCAAGCCTGCTGTGAGCACTCAGAAAACGCCCAGGCAGGCTGAGAAATAGCTGATTCTTCCTGACGCGACCACCCGCTGAATCGCGCCGTCACACCCGCACCAGGAAGTCGAGCGATCCTCCAACTCGTTACTATAAACACTCTTCGTTGACAATCCAGCATTAGATCAACAGCAGGATTCGGCTCCAAAGTAGAAAGTGAGGATGCGGTATTCCACTTCCGTATTTATACCCGCATAGCGGGCGGAGTGTGGACCGCATGCCAATCGGTATTGGCTCGTTTAGAAACACTCGAAGCAGATTGGTCTCTGAAAGCAGATCCCAATTCGTCTGTCAGTTCCAACGTACATCGAACATGACCGACTGAAAGGGAACCGCATCTTCTCGATATGTTGACAATACAAACCAAACTCTTCCAGGCCTTGTTAACATACAGTGTTTAAGTGCGGGTTAAAGTACTTTCTAAAGAGCTAAAGTAGATGTAGAACGATCAGATGTCATTCACGGGCATGCAATGAAGACCCTAGGCAAACATTATGCAAATGCCTATGGTCATTGCATTGTTACGTAGGCATGTAACAAGAACTGTGATTGGAATTGCTGACGACTTGTTTCAACAGTTCAGAATTGATTCTTTCTTTTAGGAGGCAATAACTTTATCTGTCGTGCACTTTGATCTTTAAAACTTTGCAGACCTTTTACATTCACAAATAGCTATATTACACACTGCATGAAAGGTAATATTCGAAAAAGCATAATGGGGCGCTAACCTTGATAACATGACATTTTGACTGAACTATCCCTTTAATTTCACACTCAGGTATTTTCATTTGTATAATTAGGAAATTAACAAATGATAGTTGGCAGGCGGATCATTTATGCATTATGATATTCATTCAGGCATCAGACATGGACAAATTAAACCAAATCTGATTAAATGTTTCCCTCAGAATTGTGTCCCTCATGTAGAGGCACATACACTCTCTGTCTCTTTCTTTTAGCATTTTCCTTTCTCTTGACACTGAGGTGCTGGGAGAGGGAGAGTTCGAGGACAGGCAATTATTTTGGGCTCTTCCTAAAGCCCTAACAGGGCAGAGGCAGTGTAGCATGGCCCTCCCACGCAGGAACAACAGGAGAAGAAAAGAAGTGGTGAGAAGAAACACATACCTTGCATCGAAATAGACAAGCATTAAGAACTGATGTGACATTGCACTGTCTGATTCTCTCTCTCTGACTAACAGAGCAGAGGGATGTCTGGATAAGTGATGTCTGATGGTCTAATGCCAACTTGTCTGTTGTATTAGTTCTGGATGTGTGGAAAGGGGCAGAAGCCATGCAGTGCTGGACCGCACTACTTCCCACTGGGCACACAACACTAAAACCCTCAAACAGCTTGATATATTTTCTAGTGCACAGATTTAGGAAACTGTCTGTCAAATACAGTATTGGAGCTTTCATATCCTTCTAATAAATAGTCTGCTCAAAAGCTTTCAGCATGTCTGAACAGCCATTAGGTGGCTGGAGAATCAGTGGCAGAAAACAAGCCTTGGGACACTTCCAAACAGCTCTAATTCAGAGCAATGAATGGGGTTTTCTTGGAGGTCAGTGACTTACAGGGGTTGTGCAAAGAGCATGTGGGTTAATTTCGGTCAGATGTTCCTTTGGTAGCTGTCAAGGTCCAGTCTAGGAGTAAATGTGTGACAGTGGTTGCAAACACACTGCATCCTTAAGCCTCCCTCTGGGGCCAATTTAAAGCTTATAATAGACTTCAGCAGACCACATTATTCAGCCTATTTCTCCTGTCTGTCAGGCAACCCTTGCCTTCAAGCTCCTCTTCCAATTGTTGCTATAAAGCTGTCTGTTTTCTGAAGAACATGAAGTACTGTGATTATCCCACCTACACTTTTGCATGCAGACCTGACATTTTAGATTATATAACTACAGGGAGAGCAATGCAGCGGAACACAATACAAACAGAATTTAAACAATGATCTCTTTAACCGGGTAAAATTACCCATTTAAACATAATGTGTGTACCCATGTGCTGCTTAACTTGTGTCTATTGTATACTGTCATGGAATAAAACATACTTAGAATAAATATAGATGTGTCAAGTTTGTACTTCAGAATCTAATCTAAGTAAATTAAATAATTAATTAACAGAATATTACATTACATAATTATTAATGTTTATATATTAATGTTAATATATACACTACTGTTGAAAAGTTCCGGTCAGTAAGATGTTTTAATGTTTTTGAAAGAAGTATCTTATGTTCACCAAGACTGCATTTATTTGATAAAAATACAGTAAAAAGTAATATTATTACAATTTTTGTAATAATTTGTTTTATATTTGAATATATTTTAAAATGTAACATATTCCTGTAATGGCAAAACATTAAAGTCTTTAGTGTCACGTGATCTTTCAGTAATCATTCTAATATGCTGATTTTGTGCTCAATTATAATTTTTAATATTATCAAAGTTCAAAAGGGTTGTGCTGCTTACATTTCTTTTTTATGGAAACGCTAATGCTAGATTATTTCATGAACAGAAAGTTCCATTTATTTGCATTTATTTGAAATAGCAACATTATACTGTCACTTTTGTTCGATTTAAGGTGAAATATAAACAGTGCTGAATATAAGTATTAACTCATTGAAACTTTTGGACAGTAGTGTATATTAAATATATAATTATATACATGCTTTAAGTATTTTTAAATGTATATAAAAATGCAATACATTTAAAAGAAGGTAACACAAAATACAATTATGATACAATTGTGGTATTAGATGGTAAATCAATGGCACTTTAAGATTATGGGATGTTCAAAAAAGTGAGATTGCCGTGTCCAAAAATGATAGTATTATCACTACCAGTGGTGCTTTTTAGTAGTATTATGAATGATTTTCAATGAATCATCACAAAAAATCATTTTGTGTAAATAAAGTCAGCTGGTTGTTTCTGACCTGTAGCGTACTGACGTGTATAGGGGTGCTTCCCATGCCATTGACAGTGTTCTTGGCAGGGGTCTTTCCCTCTGCTTTCTCTTTGGTGGCAATCTTTGCTCTCTCCGCCTCCAGTCGTTTAGGGCTGTTAAGCATCACCTGAACCACAGCATATTCGACCAGAGAGGCAAAGCCAAAGAGCAGGCAGGCAATCAGCCAGATGTCAATCGCCTTTACATAGGAGACTTTGGGCAGTTCAGAGGCCAGAGACGTGCACTCAGAAGAGAGCGAGAGCACTGACAGTATCCCTGCAGACAAAGACAGTGGCCATTAGAGCAAATTAGAGGAGAGATGAACTTACACATTGATCTGAAGTTGTTTCAAAAGATAACACTATAGCAGACTGCACAACATAATATAAAAGCATCTGTAACAGCATTAGAACAGTGGTTAATAAATGCCATCCATGTAAGTTCTTTGTAATGTCTGATGTTCATCTCCTTCTATGTTTATACATTACAGTTTAAAATGTAAGCTGTTTTAATGTTTTTAAAAGTCTCTTGTGCTCACTAAGGCTGCATTATTTGATAAAAATACAATAAAAACAGTAATGTTGTGAAAACAGCTTAATATTTTTATGGAAACCATGATGCATTTTGTAAACCATTGTGCATATTCTTAAATGAATAGAAAGTTTAAAAGTATAGCATTTATTTGAAACAAATAATTTGTAACATTATACAGTAAATGTCTTTATTGTCACTTTTGATCAACTTAATGCATCTTTGCTGAAAATAGAAAATATTACAAAAAAAAAAGATTGCGAATGATATACCTATACCAATACAATGATGCTTAGAGAATTTAATCTATTTTAATAAAGATGCATTTATATATTTCAAAATATTTTAAAATGTTTTCTTTTATGAGCAAGCTCACCTGGAATCATGCATAAGCACATCCTTGTCCCTTATGTGTTTGTTCCTTATTAAACATTTTATTTGTATTTATATTAATAATTTATAAACATTTGAATCGTACAGCTTATTCTCATATTTTATTAAAATGTAAACTCTTTCCCCACCATTATTATTTTTTATTTTTATTTTTAAGTTGCCAGTCAGCGCCAGCGTTTTGATAATTTTCACAAAAATATCAAGGCCCCCAGAATATTTTGTTGAACATGTCTGAACATACAAAAGCCTCTGCTTTTAAACGAAACAAAACAACTATTCTAGGCATTCATTTTTAATCAACACTTGAATGTGGATAAATTTAATAAAAAAGCAAAATTTTTCAACAAAAATCTGAGAAAATCTAGTTTTTGTCAAAGACTTCATCCTGATCAAAACAAGTGTAAATGCATGTATAAACTAAGCTATTAGGCTAATCAGGTAGCTGTATGCTATGCTAGTACATAAGCTAACTAATACAGACATTAATGGTCTTTAACAGCATTTATCATAACATGATTTTGTAGGAATTGTAATCAGGCGCTAAAGAAAGTACCTTAAATTAAATTAAATTGAGCCAAATGGAATGCTTGGAGTCCGAACAGCGACCCGATTTCAACAAGGACCCTGATTTGTCACCACACCGTTCAGAAGATGCTTAATAGCGCTAACTTAATGTATAACAGTGAAAACATAGATTGCCGGAAAATGCTGTCAATGGTGGGGAAAGAGTTACATTTTTTTATTTATTCTGCAGATTTCCCCACTAAGTTTGTGTATCAGTAGATTCCATATAACCCTGTGTATAATCAAAATGACACACAGACACATACAAACCAAACACCCACAAATGGCATTAAATGACTGACCTGAAATGGAAGACCATGGACAGTGGCATTTTGAGATGATACTTGATGTAATCACCTTATACTGTGACAAGGACAACAGTGTGGACAAAATGGTGGTGGTAATGGCATCACCAATGGAATCGCAAAAAAAAAACAAATTGTAATCAAATCACGGCATAGGATTTGCAGACATTTTGTAATGTCCACCCATGAAACAGAACAGGATAAGAATGTTCCATGAAAACAGTATGCATTTACATTGGAAAACACAAGAAATTGTCACATTTCACGGCATCTCGTGTAATCTTCATCGCATCTCAGATAATCTTCTTTCACTGACTCTGCTGTTCCAGTAGCAATAAATGCCTGTATGCTACAGCTGATGCGGATGGAAATATCCTGGACATGCATTATATTTCCTTGGAGATGCCTTTAGGTAAGCAATTGATGAAAAGAAGCTAGTGCTGTAGGGGATAAAAAACGATCACCCTAAACCTCCTTAGGTGAAAATGAGCAGCATTGAAAAGATTCATTGGTGGATGTTATGGGCTGAAAACGGGGAATGAAAAATGTAAAGGATGGGGTTGTTTATGGGGGTACAAGACTCCACAGAGACATGAGATGAGGTGCTGATGCATGTGGCAGGACTGATGATTGGAAAAAGTACCCAGAGGCACACGGGCAGCGCTGGCGTCAGGGTTGATCCAAAAGGAGAGCCAAGAGAGGACGACGATGAGCAGGGTGGGCGCGTACACACCCATCATGTAGAAGCCCACCTGCCTCCTCAGAGTAAAAATCACCTCCACGCACGTGTAGTAGCCTATCATACAACAGTTCAAAATGTTTGCTTTAAATGGACAAACACATACGTTTATTGTGGAATCGCATCTAATGGCTACCTCTTCAACTAGACCAGAGAGAGAGCTTATGCGCACATTTAGTGCCATTAATGAAAAGTGAAAAGCTTTTACCTGTCCCTGCGTAGAACTTGGTGCAGTTGCCATATTCAATGTCCTCTTGTTTAATATCGAATTGAGGCAGAGCAATCTCTTCCATCTGTACGGGGTCACCAGACTGCCACATGAACTGCAGGTCATCTGTAGTATAGCCAACTACACACACACACACACACACACACACACACACACACACACACACACATTGAAATAAAAAATAACAATACAAATAACAATAATAGCTGTTATTCTAGCTTCAGAGGTCAGAGATTTAAATATACTTTTCTATGACTTTTGTGTCCTCGAGATTACGAGAAAAGTTTTTTAATTATTTAAAAAATAGTTTAATAATTTTTAACATTATTTAACACTTTCTAGCCAATTAAATATTATTAATGAAATATAGAATCACATTTTTAATTAAATATAATCTAGACAGTTGTTCTTTTTTTAACAACACCTAAGTAAATTATTTTAATGTTTTTTTTGTTTTGTTTTTTTATTTTTTTATTTTGTTGTTTATTTTGTTGTTGGGGGGTTGTCATTGCGACATTAAATGCAATATACACTATGGATACTTTAAATTTTCTGACATTTCATGTCTTTTAAGATATTCCTAATTTTCTTGTTGTATATTCCTTCATATTTCCAAGTGTTTCATGACTGTGGGAACTCTGAAGTTTTGTTATTATTTTTTTACTTCTATTATTTTCTTCTAAATACTTCATTATGTTATTCATATTCACATACAGCTCTCAAGCTGCATTTTGCATCGCTGGGTGTCCATGGGGAAGAGAGTCAAGTCCAGTGGACAAGAGAGCGTCACAGACAACCTGAAACGAGAGACAATACTTTTGAGACAATGAATCATGCAGCAGCTTGGTCAGTTTGAATCAGGGTAGTCATTTGGAATGAGGCATTTTATTTATTTATTTATTTTATGACCAACTGTATGTGGACACCTAAACATCATACCCATTTGAGCTTGTTAAATGTTTAATTTCAAAACCATGGACAGGAAAATAGAAAAATAACAGATTCCACTGACTGCATTTGAAGTTTCATGCTGAAACATTCACTTATATATTCAGCAACCTTGCAAAGATTTTTGCGAAGGCTATTTCATCACCAGATTGCATCACTTGAAAGTCAATCCAAATTTAACCAATTTCATAGATGTCAGACATTAAATGTCTTTCCCAACAGTAGAATAAATTCTTCATGCAGTTCCCTTTTTTTATGCACAGCATTCACAAGGTATATTTATTTAAAACACCATTAACACATGAAAGCTTTTTTGGTTTTCTCTTATAATCTGACAAGTACAGTCTCAGATGCAGCAAAGAGCTACTTTTTGCACCAGCAGGGCCACACAGCACTTGAGTGCAAGGCAAGCAACTGAAGCACCGTGCCAAGATATTTTTGTAAAGGCCTGGGAGAGGTTAGAGAGAAAGAACGCTTCCTTCTAAGATCTGTTTTTGTTTAAGATGTATCTTTATGGTGTGTTATACAAATTATCGAAGAGGAAGAGAGAAAAAGAGAGAGACAAGGGTTAAGATGTAAGAGGGGTCAGACGGAAAAAAAAAAAGACAGAGGGACAAACAAAGATGCAAAATAAAGATTCCCCTTAAAAATAAACATTGTATCCATCATATTATCCTGCTCCAAACAATATTTAGATGCGAAAAATGTAATTGCTATGTATTAAGTAGCAAAAAGCAGTTTCCAGGAAGGTGACACTATCCAATGTCCAACAAACTGAACAGTTTGACTAAAGCATACAAAATATGATATTATTCTGACATAAAGAAATATATATATGAAATGGCATATATTTGGTATTTAATTATTTTATATGTACTTGTTTTACACAATTTGGTGTTTATATACACTATATTGCCAAAAGTACTGGGACACCTCTCCAAATCACTGAATTCAGATGTTCCAATCACTTCCTACACAAAGGTGTACAAAATCAAGCATGTGCAGGCGCTTCTACAAACATTTGTGAAAAAATGGGTCGCACTCAGCAGCTCAGTGAATTCAAGCGTGGTGCCGTGATAGGTTGCCACCTGTCCATTTGTGAAATTTTCTCACTACTAAATATTCCACAGTCAACTGTTATTGGTATTATATTATTATATTATTATAATTGGGAACAACAGCAACTCATCCATGAAGTGGTAGGCCACGTAAAATCACAGAGCAGGGTCAGCACATGCTGAGGCGCACAATGCGCAGAAGTCAACAACTTTCTGCAGAGTCAATAGCTACAGACCTCCAAACTTTGTATGACCTTCAGATTAGCTCAAGAACAGTGCGTTTGAGCTTCATGGAATGGGTTTCTATGGCCGAGCAGCTGCATCCAAGCCTTACATCACCAAGTGCAATGCAAAGCATCAGATGCAGTGGTGTAAAGCACCGCGCCACTGGACTCTAGAGCAGTGGATATGTGTTCTCTGGAGTGACAAATAACGCTTCTCTGTCTGGCGATCCGACGCACGAGTCTGGGTTTGGTGGTTGCCAGGAAAAAGGTACTTGCCTGACTGCATTGTGCCAAGTGTAAAGTTTGGTGGAGGGGGGATTATGGTGTGGTGTTGTTTTTCAGGGGTTGGGCTTGGCCCCTTAGTTCCAGTGAAAGGATCTCTAAATGCTTTAAGACATGATCTATTAAGACATTTTGGACAATTTCATGCTCCCAACTTTATGGGAACAGTTTGGAGATGGCCTGTTCCTGTTCCAATTTGACTGCACACCAGTGCACAAAGCAAGGTCCATAAAGACATGGATGAGCAAGTTTGGTGTGGAGGAACTTGACTGGCCCGCACAGAGTCCTGACTTCAACCAGATTTAACAACTTTGGGATTAATTAGAGCGGAGACTGCGAGCCAGGCCTTCTCGTCCAACATCAGTGCCTGACCTCACAAATGCTCTTCTAGAATGGTCAAAAATTCTCATAAACACACTCCTAAACCTTGTGAAAAGCCTTCCCAGAAGAGTTGAAGCTATTATAGCTGCAAATAGTGGGCCAACTCCATATTAAACCCTACGGATTAAGAATGGGATGTCATTAAAGTTCATATTTTTAATATGACAGATGTATAGTCAATGGTATAAATAAATAAATAAAAATAAATAAATAAATAAATAAATAAATAAATAAATAAATAAATTGATTGATTGATTGATTGATTGATTGATTGATTGATTGATTGATTGATTGATTGATTGATTGATTGATTGATTGATTGATTGATTGATTGATTGATTGATTGATTAATAATAAAAAAATTGTAAATAAATAAATCTTTGCACAAATGACATGTAGGCATGTTCAAACAAAAATATAAAATAATTTTTCTCCAGTATACTGGAAGCTTGGAATGAAGAGGTTATGGGAGCAAAGGGATAAGAAGGGCTATAAGGTGTGTCAGTTTCATTGAGAAAAAGAGATAAGAAAGACATAAAAAAAAAAAAAAAAAGTATATATAGGGAGGAAGTTGAAGGTCGATGGACGAGTAAAGGCAGAATTAGTTTCAGGGAGGTATAATATGAAATAAACACTCTTGTTTCTTTTTGAAAGACTCTCATTAAGACAGTAATCCCTTGCCACACACATACCCAGAGACAGGGCAAGGCATCCTGGGCCAATGCCAAAAGTGAGAAAGGGCTCACTGAAGACCACCCAGCTCAAGCTGTGATATGGGTGGCATGGAAAAACACTATGGAAATACATTCGTCTCAGACATAACAGAACAAAACGTGATGCTATTAGAAACACATCTAGACTGAAATGGCTCTGTGCCAGTGTTTAGATTTTATCTTTACCCTAAACTGGACCATGTCCAATGCATGACCAGCATGGTGACCACAGTAACAACTCACATTTGTTTAAAGCATAACGACCTGTGGAATTGCTAACCTTTATAAATAACTGTTTATTTAATTCTGTTTTCTATAAAATCTGTTTTAATAAGGCTTTACTAAAAACAAAATGAAAAAAAAACAAAAAAAAAAAAAACACTTTTAATATAACACACCGTGGACAGATCTACAGCAGGTGTGGTCACTGACTACTAGAAGACACTGAGAGCTTCATTCACTCAGCAGGATCGGTAGATAAAGCCGTGGAAAGATAATGACGAGGTGTCCACCACTACTAAAGGACTGAACTTTCACATGGGATCAAATAGCAGGAGCTGTAATTTAGGTGTCAGTGGTGAGGTGAAATTCTAGGGTCAACAGATGTATCGAATCTCTAATTCCCAGATCACTTTAAGTCCCCTGAGGTTTATTAAAAGCATTAAGAAGAGCTCAGAGGGTTCAGTCACTATGCTCCCTGTCATTCAAACATGTACTTTATGATACTTTGAGCTTTGTTGTATCAGTACTCAAATTTGTATGGAAGCCTATTTCTGTCTCAAAGTAATAGGGAATATATATATATTTCTCATAATTGTTCACTCATTCCAATTTGTATCCCACAATGTGACTTTATATTTTTTATTAAAATAAATATTTTGAATCATCATTAAATTGATCAAAAGTGATAGTAACAAAAAAATAAATTCTGTTCTTTTGAACTTTCTATTAATAATAATAAAAAATTAAAAAATTAAAATCAAGTGAAAATATATCACGGTTTCCACATAAATATTAAGCAACAACTGTTTATAACTGTGATTATAAAAATAAATGTTTCTTGAGAACCAAATCAGCATATTAGAATGGATTCTGTAGAATCATGTGACTGAAGACTTTATTTATTATCATTTATTTATTATATTTTTATCAAATAAATGCAGCCTTGGTGAGCATAAGAGACTTCTTTCAAAACATTACAAAATCCAAACTCAAACTTTTATCACTTTATTTCTCACACTGTGACTGTATCATATTTTAAACGTATCTCACAATTTTATATATTATCTCTCGGAAACAGGCTTCCATGAATTTATGAACCTGGCTGACGCATTAATTTCAACACCTTCCGATTAAACTCCTGCCTGGTAATTTGTTCCACTTTAAAAGGCCTTGACATCTGATAACTCTTGTGTTTGCTTTGTTTTGATTGCTGTGGTAAATAATGTAAGTAGGTGTTACCAGCATTTAGACCTCATTTGTCACCATCCACAAAGACAGAGGCTGGGTGCTTTGCAGGAAGAGAGCATTAAAGTTCACCTCATACTGATGAGTACGTCTCCATTTCTGAAGATAAAGAGCAGGATGTTCTCCTGAGTAACGTCGTGAAAGTTAGCACTCTTTTCGTTGGCAAAGAAAAGATCGGGTTTCCAGAGGCATTTGAACATCTTCGGGTCAACGGTGAGCGAGTCCGACTTGAAGTCCTGAGGAAGTCTGAGTCTGGGGTCGTTCCAGCGCTGTCTCAAGAAGATGTTGACACGATAGTCCTATAAAATACAGGCCCAAATATCTATTAAAGTTTTCATAAATCTGTTGAACTGAATCAAACCTAAAAAAAATCAACTATTTTGTAACACCAAAAACTTGATTCTGGGTGGGTGGGCGGTAGTTAGGAGGGCTGACACCTGTCTTTGTGTTAGGTGACAGGAACTGTGAGAAGCCTTGACTTGGACACAAAAACAGCACATTAGTCCTTAGGGTGACAGAGGAGCCCAGGTGTCTTAGGCATCGTCATGGCAACCAGCATTTCTCACGACCTCTGAGTGATGTTTTAAAAAACGCTTGTCTCTGAAGTATCTAGGCTCCAATAATGGCTGGTATTGAAGTCACACAGCTGCGACGCTCAGAGCTGCTCCTATTTACATTTCCAACTATCGCAAACATCAGAGGCGTGCGGCGGGTGCTGCAATGAGGGCTTGCGCTGTATGTGAACACCTACACTGGGGAAAACACAGGGTTTGTTAAGTCAGATTGGCCCCAGCTTCCCTGCCGGCTTGCGTGAGCAAAAGTCTTTGAAGTGGCATTTTCTAGTGAAACTTGTTTTGCTAGCACTGATACTGTGAAGACAGATGACATGCCAAATAAAATGGCCACACTCCAGCTGCACTACTGAATCGAATTTGGTTCCTAAGTGTTTTTGGGTGTGTTGTCTCTGCGTGTATGATTCACATCTTGGTATGTCCTGTTTTTAGTTCAGTGCTCTGACCAGGAACATTCAGGATGTATTACACACACCATGGATGGCATTGTGTCATATTTACAAGTGTTGTTTTGTTGGACTTGTCCAAATGTTAATAAAGTGCTAAATAAGCTGTGGTGGGCAAAGTGGCCTGCTTCTTACTAGTTAGGTCTCTGGAGAGGTTATGAATAGCCTTTTTGTATTTCTGTCTTATGCCACCTGTGCATATTAAGGTTAACCACAGCAGAATGATGCAACAACAAAGTGGGACCTCATTTCCAATGCCTGGTGTCACGCAACGCTCCTGTAGAACTGACTGCAAACTATATTCAACCTATGACACCATGCAATGCCGGGCAGAAAACACAGCCCTCTGATGTCTTTCCAGGGGAAATATTTTCAGCAGAGGTGATCTGAGACACTCTGGCATGATGGGTTGTTTATGGGTGTCACTGCTCATAAAGAGCCAGACGCAAGATTGTGGGGTCTGGAGCTGATTTTTTCCCCCCTGAGTGTTAAGTAAACATAGTAAGTCCAACATAAAGCACACAGTCATGAATCCAATCATCTGTCTGGAGTTTCCCCTGAAAATCTGACATTTTTAAAACTACACTTTGCTATTGTTTTTGTTGTTGTTGTTTTACAGACTTATCTGTGTTCTTTTGAACTAATTCTTGATTTCAGCACCAACGACATTTAAAAAAACAGATGAAAATAAATAGTGAAAGGAAGGAAAGAAAACAGCAGAATACAACTGAGGAAAATATGAATCAATATGGTCAAAAGTTGGACTAGAACAAAAGGTAGGCAGCATCCAAAATCGCATACTTCCCTACTATATAGTAGGCGAAAAACAGTATGTGACAAAAGAAGTACAGTATGTCTGAATTCACAGGACTCATAAAGAGTATAGGCTGAAAGCAACCGTATGACCTAAGGTGTGCATATATGATGGACATTTTACTATCCCATGAGGCAACAGGAGAGGATTTGTGAATGCCAGTGAAGCGACGCAACTGGTATCACATGATAAAGGCAACATGACGAATGCAGTATGTCCAGATTACATTCATACTACACACATTCATACTACAAACCTGATTCCAAAAAAGTTGGGACACTGTACAAATTGTGAATAAAAAAGGAATGCAATAATTTACAAATCTCATAAACTTATATTTTATTCACAATAGAGTATAGATAACATATCAAATGTTGAAAGTGAGACATTTGAAATGTCATGCCAAATACTGGCTCATTTTGGATTTCATAAGAGCTACACATTCCAAAAAAGCTGGGGCAGGTAGCAATAAGAGGCCGTTTGCTATCCATTACCATCTACAGTGCATAATATCATCCAAAGATTCAGAGAATCTGGAACAATCTCTGTGCGTAAGGGTCAAGGCCGGAAAACCATACTGGATGCCCGTGATCTTCGGGCCCTTAGACGGCACTGCATCACATACAGGAATGCTACTGTAATGGAAATCACAACATGGGTCACACAGCGCTCAGTTCAGAAGCCTGCATCTCTGATGGTATGGGATTGCATGAGTGCGTGTGGCATGGACAGCTTACACATCTGGAAAGGCACCATCAATGCTGAAAGGTATATCCAGGTTCTAGAACAACATATGCTCCCATCCAGACGTCGTCTCTTTCAGGGAAGACCTTGCATTTTCCAACATGACAATGCCAGACCACATACTGCATCAATTACAACATCATGGCTGCGTAGAAGAAGGATCCGGGTACTGAAATGGCCAGCCTGCAGTCCAGATCTTTCACCCATAGAAAACATTTGGCGCATCATAAAGAGGAAGATGCGACAAAGAAGACCTAAGACAGCTGAGCAACTAGAAGCCTGTATTAGACAAGAATGGGACAACATTCCTATTCCTAAACTTGAGCAACTTGTCTCCTCAGTCCCCAGACGTTTGCAGGCTGTTATAAAAGAAGAGGGGATGCCACACAGTGGGAAACATGGCCTTGTCCCAACTTTTTTGAGATGTGTTGATGCCATGAAATTTAAAATCAACTTATTTTTCCCTTAAAATGATACATTTTCTCAGTTTAAACATCTGATATGTCATCTATGTTGTATTCTGAATAAAATATTGAAATTTTAAACTTCCACATCATTGCATTCTGTTTTTATTCACAATTTTATTCGTGTCCCAACTTTTTTGGAATCGTGTTTGTATATAGAACATACTTTTTTAGGAGTCGTGAATTAATTACTTATTCAAAATAAGTACCTACTCAAGAGAGTATGCGATTTTGGACACAGCCATTGTGTCATCAAAAATTGTGAATAATTGATATGACAAATGCCACTTTTTAATGGATTTTTGTCCAACTTCTTTTGATGAACATATCAATATTCTGGGCATTTTACAAAGAAATTGATTGATTGGAAAGAACTTGCCCTGACTGGATTTGTCATCACATTACAGTGTAAATATTTCTGTTTTAAAACGGCAAATGGTGAGAAAATATGTAAATAATTATATACACTACCTTTTAGAAGATGGGGTCAGTGAGATTTTAAAAGAAATTAATACCTTTATTTAGCATTAAATCGATCAAAAGTGATAGCAAAGACTTTCATTTCTAATTTAGAAATGCTGTTATTTTGAACGTTCTATTCATCAAAGAATGCTGCTAAATTGTTAAATGTATCACAGTTAACAAAATTATTAAGCAACATAACTGTTTTCAACATTGATAATAATAAGAAATGTTTCTTGAGCAGCAAATCAGCATTTCTGAAGGATCATGTGACACTGAAGACTGGCGTAATGGATGTGTGGATGTGCATGGAATTGATACCATAGTGGTCTCTTGGATGGACCCAAAGCTGTTGATGAAAATGTTCACACGATCCTCAACAGGAATACCTGAAA
This sequence comes from Paracanthobrama guichenoti, assembly GCA_018749465.1. Lineage (NCBI taxonomy): Eukaryota > Metazoa > Chordata > Actinopteri > Cypriniformes > Gobionidae > Paracanthobrama > Paracanthobrama guichenoti. The sequence continues at coordinate 18,810,799 of CM031956.1, read as the reverse complement.
ACAAAACAAAAACAAACAAAGTACAGATGTCAGCACATCAATCACATCTATCAAACAAGATGCCACAAAAGTCATTCTAACATTTTTAGCAACGCACTTTCTCACAGACTATTATGGGTAACATTAACTATTTGGTTTATAGTTTCATGAAGCATATGTTTGCACTTTATATATACTACATGGAAAGCATGGCATTATAGGAAAATGCTCCAACTACTGCTATTCCTATTCCCAGGATGATTATGTTGACTTTAATGACTGCCAGGAGCTTTCATCTCGCTCAGATATGAAGAGCAGCTGGCTGGCCATAGAGACTAATAACACTGAATCATACAGTGAGCTCTTAACACTCAGACCACATCAAGGCCCACGTTTACACTGAATGCCAGAGAGCAGGAGGCTACAGAGGTTCTCACTCTTTACAACTTGCTTCATTATATCTGGAACGGCTGCCAACAGTAGCATAACCTAGAATTATCCATCTGCCACAATGTATATACATGCAATAAAACATGATTTGTTATTTAATAATTGTACATAAATATATTTATTTACAGGAGGGCATGCCAAAGTGAAAAACTAACAAGTGAACAAGAAAAGGCCAAATATAAGTAAACAGTACAAAAAGAAGAACATATTAATGCTATTTGAAGTTTGATGGTTGTGATCCTGGTGCTGTTTGAATACAGTTTGAAGTCTAAAAGTCACATGGATGCTGTCTGGTTGCTGGGCAGTTGCAATATGGTTGCTAGGGGATTCTGGGTTGTTGCTAGGATGTTGCTGAGGTAGGTGGTCCTTAGGACATTTTGAGTGTTAGCTAGGCAGTTGTTTGGGGGTTCTCAATGGTTGGTAGGCCATTGGTAGGTGGTTGCTAGGGCATTCTGAGTGGTTGTTGGGCAGTGTGGTGGCTTCTGGAGTGTTGCTAAATAAACAGATAGATGTCATATGACAGATAGACGTGACAATCTCTTTTTATTTTAATAATTATTGTTAGGCTGTTGCTAGGCACTTAATGGCTTTTTTTCTAGGTGGATTCTGGGTTGTTGCTAGACTGATCTGAGATGTTCTGGGTTAGTGGTAAGCAGTTGCTAGAGTGTTCTGAGTGGTTTCTAGGTCACTGGTAAGTGGTCTCTAGTTGGCTGCTAGAGTTCTGGGTGGTAGCTAGGCAGTTGTTTGGGGGGTGCTAGGTGGTTGTTATAATGTTTCTAAGAAGCTGATAAGGGGTTCTGAGTGGTGGCTAAGGTGTTTTGGGTGGCTTCTGGGTTGTTGCTAGATAAACAGATAGTTGGGATAGATGAGACAATGTCTTGATAATAATTATATATATTTATTTGGAGCACTTGGCTAGTACTGCATTGGACCCCGTTTTGCCTTCAGAACTGCCTTAATTTTTCATGGCATAGATTCAACATGGTGCTGGAATCATTCCTCAGAGATTTTGGTCCATATTGACATGATAGCAGATACACAGTTGCTGCAGATTTGTTGGCTGCTCATCCATGATGCGAATATCCCATTCCACCACATGTCAAAGGTGCTCTATTGGATTGAGATTGGTGACAGTAGAGGTCATTTGAGTTTAGTGAACTCACTTTCATGTTCAGGAAACCTGTTTGAAATTATTTGAGTTTTGTGACATGGCGTGTTATCCTGCTTGAAGTAGCCATCAGAAGATGGGTACACTGTGGTCATAAAGGGATGGGTCAGCAACAGTAGGCTATGGTGGGCTGTGGTGTTTAAACAATGCTCAATTGGTACTAAGGGGCTCAATGTGTGCCAGGAAAATATCCCCAACACCATTACACCACCATCACCAGCCTGAAAGTTGATACAAGGCAGGATGAATCTGTGTTTTCATTTTGTTTATCCATTCTGACCCTACCGTCTGAATGTCACAGAAAATATCAAGACTAATCAGACCAGGCAACATTTTTCCAATCTACCATTGTCCAATTTTGGTGATCGTACAGGGTTGTATTGTGCGAAAATTGTAGCCTCAGACAGGAGTGGCACCCGATGTGGTCTTCTGTTGCTATTGTCCATCAGATCTGCTTCAAGGTTTGACGTGCATTAAGAGATACTCTTCTGCAAACCTTGGTTGTAACAAATGGTTATTTGAGTTACTGATGAGTTCGAACCAGTCTGGCCATTCGACCTCTGGAATCAAGGCATTTTCACCCACAAAACTCACTGGATATTTTCTCTTTTTCTGACCATTCTCTTTTAACCCTAGAGATGGTTGTACATTAAAATCGCAGTAGATAAGCAGTTTCTGAAATACTCAGACCAACCTGTCTTGCACCAACAACCATGCCACAATCAAAGTCACTTAAATCACCTTTCTTCCCCATTCTGATGCTCAGTTTGAACTTCAGCAGATCATTTTAACCATGTCTATTTGCGTTAACAAGCAGTTGACAGGTGTACCTAATAATGAGGCAGGTGAGTGTATATACAGGCATAATATTATGACCACCTTCCTAATATTTTGCTGGTCCCCCTTTTCCCCCTTTTTATCCTGCTGAAAGAGGCCACAGCCACCAGGGAATACCGTTTCCATGAAAGGGTGTACATGGTCTGCAACAATACTTAGGTAGTTGGTACATGTCAAAGTAACATCCACATGTATGGCAGGACCCAAGGTTTCCCAGCAGAACATTGTCCAAATCACACTGCCTCCGTCGGCTTGCCTTCTTCCTTTAGTGAATCCTGATGCCATGTGTTCCCCAGATAAGCGAAGCACACACACCCGGCCATCCACGTGATGTAAAAAAACATGATTCATCAGACCAGGCCACCTTCTTCCATTGCCCCGTGGTCCAGTTCTGATGCTCACATGCCCACTGTTGGCAATTTCGGCGGTGGACAGGGGTCAGCATGGGTCAGCTCTGACTGGTCTGCGGCTATGCAGCCCCATACGCAACAAATTGCGATGCACTGTGTATTCTGACACCTTTCTATCAGAACCAGCATTAACTTCTTGAGCCCCAGTAGCTCGTCTGTTTGATCGACCACACGGGCCAGCCTTCACTCCCCATGTGCATCAATGAGCCTTGGTCTATATATATATATATATATATATATATATACACTCACCTAAAGGATTATTAGGAACACCTGTTCAATTTCTCATGAATGCAATTATCTAATCAACCAATCACATGGCAGTTGCTTCAATGCATTTAGGGGTGTGGTCCTGGTCAAGACAATCTCCTGAACTCCAAACTGAATGTCAGAATCAGAAAGAGGGTGATTTAAGCAATTTTGAGCGTGGCATGGTTGTGGTGGTGCCAGACGGGCCGCTCTGAGTATTTCACAATCTGCTCAGTTACTGGGATTTTCACGGACAACCATTTCTAAGGTTTACAAAGAATGGTGTGAAAAGGAAAAACATCCAGTATGCGGCAGTCCTGTGGGCAAAAATGCCTTGTTGATGCTAGAGGTCAGAGGAGAATGGGCCGTCTGATTCAAGCTGATAGAAGAGCAACTTTGACTGAAATAACCACTCATTACAACCGAGGTATGCAGCAAAGCATTTGTGAAGCCACAACACGCACAACCTTGAGGCGGATGGGCTACAACAGCAGAAGACCCCACCGGTACCACTCATCTCCACTACAAATAGGAAAAAGAGGCTACAATTTGCACAAGCTCACCAAAATTGGACAGTTGAAGACTGGAAAAATGTTGCCTGGTCTGATAAGTCTCGATTTCTGTTGAGACATTCAGATGGTAGAGTCAGAATTTGGCGTAAACAGAATGAGAACATGGATCCATCATGCCTTGTTACCACTGTGCAGGCTTGTGGTGGTGGTGTAATGGTGTGGGGATGTTTTCTTGGCACACTTTAGGCCCCTTAGTGCCAATTGGGCATCGTTTAAATGCCACAGCCTGTATATATATATATATATATATATATATATATATATATATATATATATATATATATATATATATATATATATATATATATATATATATATATACTGCACTGCAAGGGTAGTTGAAGTAACCTACTGACCTTTGAAGTTGGGTCGGATTCTTGGGTCATAGGTGACCAAAAGTCTATTAAGGATGTTGCTGGTGGTGTTTGCAGGAACCCGTGACAGGTCCTCTGATGACAGCTGCCTAAAGGGACCAAATACAAAGAGTGCAGTTATTAACAACAACAAAACTATATCAAGTCATGCTCATATTTAAAAATTCAGTCATCTGTTTTTAAAATGTAATTTCATTTTTGTGAAGGACAGCATTTCCAAATCAAAGTCATCATGCATAGTTACATACAACCAAGTTACTTAATTTGCAACAGTGTGAAGTACACCGACAACATTAGAGCAAATTAGATGTTTCTATAGTTCCATGTTGACTAGTCAGAAAGTCACCGTAATGTATAGCATAATAAAGAAAACAATGTTTAATAAAAGAAAAAGAAAAATACACTTACGATGGACAGTAAACCTGTTTTCCTTTCTTCTTTCCTTTCTTAGCAGATTTTTCTTTGGTGAATCCTCCTTCCATCCAGAGACAGATGATAAGCAACAAGAAAATCACCTTTAGAGCCTTCATGTTACAGCAACTTAATTTAGCCTGGAAGAGAAACAACACATAAAATAAGAGCAAATAATGCTTTAAAAAACACAAGTATACATACAGTATATTACATGCATACTATTATTATTTTTAAATTGCATATCATGAAAGTAGTTATTGTCGAGAACAATGCATTTGCACATTATGTCATTATTTTACAGTTAGAAAAACAATTCTGATATTATTGTCTTTGTTCAAAGACATTTTATAAGCAGAGCACTAATATTCCCAGGCTTTCAATGGATAACAACATCCTCTCTCAGAGGACACACAGGCTGTCTTAGAGACTGATGGCCTGTTGGCTCAGGAAATGTGGTTCTGTTGTATCCGTGACCGCTTTAAAAATGGTTATGGGTGTCTGTCACTGTGGGTGGTCTGACAAAGTGTTTCTACAGTAAAGCACATTGTTTCCACAAATTATATAGGACAATTAATGAATTTACTATCAAAACTTAATCATTTTGCCCCATGTAAACAGTGCTTTACAGATACATAACCGTATCCTTGCATGTACATCAAAAGAAAATGTCCAAGATTACAGAATTTAAAATGACTGAATATAAAATACCTTTGTGAAGACACAGTTAGCATGCCTAGTAGTTTGAAATATGCCAAACACTGACCTATTCAACAATGTACACATGTACAGTCCTGCTGTAAAAAACAACCATCGATGAGTGTCCAAAATGTAGAGGAGAGGAAGCAACTGGAAAAATCAGCACGAGGAATTCCCCTCTGAGGAACGCTGCCAGAAAACTCCCCTGTCTAGACTCTTCCACCCTCCACCTCTGGAGGCCTGATTCTACGCCAGTGCATTGATCATCATCTTAAATGAAACAGGCCAGTGTTCACGCACACTCCTCCAATCTCTCACTCATTCCATCACTATTATTATCACCAGATGCTTGTGTTTCTCTTTCACATCTCTCCAGATCTCTCAATCTCTTTCTTGCTCTCATTCCCTTTCTTTTTCCTGATTCAGCGGTCATGGCAATTTGAGTTTAATGGTCCTCCTTGGAAAGACACACACAAACACTGACTGCAGGTCTACATATTAAGTACAGAAATTCAAGTAGTGGGATATAATGTTTTACTATGGAAGGCAATTTAAGGGAAGGAGAGACATGGTTTTGCTTTATTTCCACAATAGACTAAATCTATGTAAACTTGACCCTTATTCAATTGAAACAACCCTCCCTTTTTGGCTGTGTGCCCTTAGTAAGTCTGACTGCTTTATTCACAGCTTTAAAAAAAAAACTCACTCTGTTCCACTTGTTCACATGATGCTCATTTTTCATATCATGATCTCTGACCTACAACAAAGATCTATAGTATCCTTAGGAAAAGCAGATACATTATGTATGAGAGGTGACTGAGGTGGAAAATATATTTTATTATGTTCAGTATATTAATTTAGGCCTGCTGTACTTCACACAATATGCTACAACATAAAATCAGAACAAGTTTAAACCAACTATTAATCATTGTTATGAAGGTTCCATATAGGAGTAGCATTAAAAGATAAACATTTATTTTAAAAACAAATACAAATTTAATTACAATTAAAATGTATCATTTATTTTTATAATACAATAGTAATATAATCGTAAATAATAAAATTATAATATATCAGTGGAAAAAAATAAAACTGCAATTATATTCCAATTGAATAAAAAAATTAAAAAAATAGATATAGAAATACAATTGCCCACTTAAATAATTAATACACATACAACCACACCCACACCCACACATCCCTTATACATTAAGGTTATAATTTTTAAGTAATAAAATCATAATTAGGTCCATATGACATAATTTTAGCCTGACAGATGATACCCATATTAGCAAATATCATCACAATCTCACACTGTGCCTATATTTTTTGTTCATGCAAATGCGTAAAGGTATAGCTAACAACGACCTGTGGATGCTTTGAGCATCAAGTTGAAGAAGTTGCATTCAGGCGTGATAGAAAATAAAGCAGGTTACGGCAGCATATGTGGAAGAGAGAAAACATAGCAACAGCATCCTCCATGACGACGAGGGGGTTGGGATGATGATGATGAGGGAAATACAACACAGAATGACAGCAAATACGCGCGTCGCACCTCCCCCCATTCATCATTCGCATTTAAAACGCCAGATCGCGCTTTCTTTATAATATTAGGTGTGGTTTCACTCACCATTTCAATATAGTAACGGTTGTTGTTCCACAGATTCGATCCTGTCGTGCTGACAGTGCAATCGGTCGTTAAAGAGCCTTCAAGACCAGTCGCCGTCAAAATCGTTCCATCGGTCAGCGCGAATCATCGTTCATTACGACGGCGTTTCCCGGCTGTTTTTCTTATCTTTGTTCAATTCTAATAACCTGAACAGAATCTATATTCCCGCTGTCCTATTGCATTGGTAAAGGGTTGCCAAGATGGAGCCTTGTGTGTGCACCTGTCATGCAACATGCGCAGTAGCAGGCTGTACAAGAACAGAATTAATCACACAGCTTCCACAGCATCACTGGAATGCAAGGCCATCACACTCGCTCTGCCATTTCAGCACAAGTCGACCCCCGAAAATGATTATCACACATTCTGTATTGTGTCTATAGTGCTTGAAATTGTGCTTCTGTAAGAGAAAAAAAGAACAGAAAGAATGCATACAACAATTAATTGAACACAGTGATGTTTGTAAAAAGGAATAAATGCCAAATACAATAAATAATAATAATAATTTAAAAAAAACGTATGTGTAATTTTGTGTATGTGTAAATAATTTCAAGCTTAATACTGTATGCTATACGTGCTCCTAGCTGAATGAATGGTGCCTTTTTACGCTTAAACCAGAGTACTAATGTAACAAGCAAAGTAAAACACAAGTGTGCCAGCCAACAGACACAAGGTGTGGATGTCTGTATTTTTAAGCTCATCGAGACGTACCGGCTGCCCTGGGTGGAATGTAGCCATCAGGTACAGTCCCAAACTGAGGCTAAATACACTCATTCTCTCTGAGCGAAGTCAAACACTCAAAAGACAGCACAGACATTAAGATGTGAACCAAAAGCAAAGCTCAGACACATTTCTCTCCAATGCAGATACTCTCCAAGGGTCTTGCGTGAATGGTGTTTGGATTAAGTGAGAATGAAAACATAGACATTCACAAATTTCCACAGGGCACTCTGGGGTTTAGCAGAGGTCTAAAGACCTCAGGCTATGTTCATATGAATTATACGCAATACTATACCTCCTTCATCAGTTTTGTCAGGACAATGGACGTCTTAGTCTCTGCTTTTTATTGTAGCGGAGTAGAACGTATTAATAATGTGTGCGCATAAACTAAATTACTGATTAATACCGGTTGAATTAAAACCCCAACAATAAATGACCAAGAACAAAGGGAGGCTTGTTTTCAGAAAACGTTTAATGTTTGGCCAAGAGCCACCTAGCTGATGGACAATGCAGCACCGGTCCAAAAATATGTCAGTACATTCTAGCAAATCGAATGTGGTATTATATCTGGCAAGCAGACTCCACTTCGCTATCAGTCTCCACACACCCCTGTGCTGACACATTCTTCGTTTAAAATTAAAATAAAAGCAGTCATACGTTGAAGGTACCACTCAGCTTTCTCAAAGACAATTCTTTTTGCTGTATGATGGTGTGTAGCTCTCAAGAGGTGATTGACAAGCATTCCAGGAAGACCCTGATGGAGAACAACTGGGACTCGGGATTATTCATCACATACAGTATGGCCACATGACATCTAAGAAACTGTCTAGTTTGGACTGTCGTGTTTTCAGGCAGACAGCAAGTTGCATAGAAACAGTCTTCCTATTGTTTTACCTATACAGTAAATTGTGACTTTAAAAAAGTTAGTGTTGACTGAGAAGTGTAAGAAACGTCAGGAAGCGTGTTAATAAATCTGTATATCACAGATATATGTCTCACTTTTCCTGACAATGTCTATTTCAAGGATTTACACTGATTCTCTTGCCAAAAAAGCTGTGCTAGGAGCATGACTCATCCTATATAGACTCTCACTCATTCACTTTACAACATCTTTATCTGATCAAATCTGTCAAGTTTATCTGTCTAGTGAAGTATGGAGTGTGATAATTCCTTAGGTCATAATTGCAGCTTAACAAGAGATTGTTTTAACTTTTACTTTCTCTTTTATGTCTCTTGGAACAGACCCAAGTGAATCAAAGTGAGCAGGTCAATACCCTTTTTCTCTCATTGGAACAGGACCAAATCACAGACTAGAAGCAATTTACAAGGAGAGAATTTACTCACCTGACAAATTACATGGAACTTTAACAGCTACAAATGTTCAGTACAATACAAATAGAGATCAGATGTCAAATACAACAGGATTTAAGAAAAAAAAAAATCTTTACCGTGACGACCATGTCTGTAAGCCAAAATACCTTAAACGCAACAAATATCGTAGTGATTTGAAATATTTAATTGAATAAAATATAAATATTAGATTATAAACTTAAACTAAAATTAGAAACTAATTGAAATAAAAGTTTAAGATTGAGTACTAAAATTACTAAAACTGAAATTAAAATAAATTATAGCTAAATAGAAATATTTTTCAAGAACAATAACAAAAGCTCATAACAAAATTACTAAAATTAAAACCAAAATATAAAAGATAATTCAGAACATTATAAATACTATAACAGTATATAAATAATATTGAATTTGACAGAAAATCATCAACGTGTCATTGTCATGTCTTTACTGGTGATGCGATTCAATCCGTGTATCATTCGTTCAGTCGTTATTCTTTCAAAAAAACGGAAAAACAAGAATTCAGCCAGGTTTTTCGTTCTGGGATAGAAAAATGAATAAACAGCTTGAATATTTGATCTCTACATGAGAGGCAATGAAACGCCCCTTTCCTCTGATTGGTCACCCGAAGATCAAACCGCGCCGTCATCAGTTCTTCCTCATTTCCACGCAGCAGAATAATAGTCCTCCTCAGCTGTAGTTATACGGATTCTTTTACTCACCGAACAACCAGACTAATGAATGGCTTGATACAAACCATATCGGGGCAGAGCATAGACTTTCTTCTGTGTAGACAAATTCACCTATGGCTAACTCTAAACGTGTCAGAGAAATAAGTATAGGTGTTTATTTCAGAAATATTGCATCTTCTCCCACACATTGCCCATTAGTCTAATTATTTGGCAGAGAAAATAAAACACATGGTTTTGTTTGGCATCATTTAATACCAAAGTCCCTTTAAGACAAGTCATTTCACTCGGCGGCCATCTTTGAAACGCCTCTCATCTCTTTGAATGGGGAAACATCCAATTCTCCAAAAACGTTCGCCAAGCTTATGATTACATTTTACACTTGAAATCACCAATGAAATATGACAACAACTGTCTAATAAATTGTGTTGATAAATGCTCGAATCATGACATTTTTTCAGCCTGGACAAAGCTAATGCGCATGCACAATCCTAAACTTGCTTCTAAGAACTCTGCCTGTTTCTATAGCAACCGGAGATACAGTGAGGCGATGACTTTACTAATCAACGATTGGCTCTTTCATTTAGAAGGCAGGGCTTATTCGCCATATTGGGTGTTGCACTTTCTCCCATTCATAAGTAATCGGAGTGCACCGTCTTCCTATATATAAAGTCTTTGTTAATGCTCAATATTAATTAAATAAACTCAGCAAAAACAATGTTATGACTGCTGCATATTTACTGGTCTGCGCTTCACTATGTTTATCTGCTGAGAGATTAATCCTGAGAAAAAGATGAAATGCAGTTGCAATAAACGTGTTAAGAGTCCGTACAACTGCAGCTGAGGAGGACTATAATTAAAAGGGGTGTTTCATTACCTCCCACGTGTAGAGATCGAATATTAAAGCTGTTTATGAATTTTTCTACCCTACAATGAAAAATGAAAAATTGAGCTGAATTCTTGTTTGTTTTTTTCTTGTTTTTTGAAAGTAAAAATCTACTTTCAATACTAAATAAAACAATGACTGAACGAATGATACACGGATTCAATTCATGTTCTGTCCAATCTTACGTGTCACATCCTGCATGATGAATACTGCACTGGATTGAAGGTGACACAATGTTTGTTTCGTTTAGTTTCCTCTATGACCTCATTGCAAACAAACAAAGATTATGTTTTTGCTAATGCTACTGCCAGACGCTAACTCAGTGTTTGCTTGTCAGACCGGCATTGACCACAGTGACCTCTTCATCCAATCCACAAATATCAGCCATGTTTGTAATTTCACTGTTTATCTACTGTAGATTCAATATCAAAGTGACTCACAGGACCACCATGAAAGCATAAAACACTGTAGTGTCTCGAACAAGGCAAAATAGCAATCTACTGAAACCCCTCCCCCATATACAGACAGAGGGAGAGATTCTTTCTGGCAGAGGTGCTGACATCTGCTGTAGGTTTTGGGATGGAATACGATACTCTCCCATAGTCTGCACATGACCTCCAGTCTGGCAGCACCACATACTGCACCTTTCCATTTTCTGTTGCTGAGGGATCCATACACAATATTTCCTGCATGCCTAGAGGTAAATACTGCTACAAAAAAAAGCTAAAATAAAGTGTTACATACTCTTTCTGTGCTTTTGCTGCCCTGACTCTGTCAAAATGAATGTTTGCAATTATCTTTGTCCAAAACACCATATTTTCCATACCCCATATTGTATATTATATTGTATATGCCAATACAATTATACAACAATAAAATAGCAAACTTAGAAATATGATCATGTCAACTAGATTGAGATCTTCAGCTTCCACATGCTCCTGGTTTCAGATTTTTTTTCCCTTCCCTTCTGTAGTGGTCTGGGTCTGAAAGTGAATTGCTTTGCCATTGCATCATTTGTCTGGGAGAATCATTTCAGTCTGTGCCCTTCTCTGATTGTTTAGTCTGCCATATAAATCTACACCTAACAGGCACGTAAGGAACACGTTGACAACAGGGAGATGAGATTAACCACATGAAAAGACCGCCATGGGTTGATGCTTTGAGAAGGGAGAAGGAAATAACTTACACAAGGGGAGTAAGTGCACTGTCTGCAACTTTGATTTGACAAATTAAGAGGTCTTTAGCATTTCCCTTAAGATGCTTTAGGCATTGTTCTGACTTCACAATGATGAAATGCCAAACAAAATGATGAAAAGATTTAGACATGAGGACCGACACAGGCCACAACTTGTGATAATAATAGTGTTAGGCCTTGTTCCAAAATGGTCACACCCGTTTGGGAAGCCTTTCTATAAACATGTGAAGCAGTCATGAGCTAACGATTAATGCATCTTCAAGACCATTTGCAGTGCAACCTTAAATCGGCCAACCAACAGTACAAATGAGAAAAGAAAAAAGAAAAAAATCACGTTTTAGTATCTGCATCCTAATTCCTGTACTTCCAGAGTGTGTACTGAATTTGATGACAAGCTTACTTCCCATCCGTTTGATGAAGTATAGACATGCAGGTGTGTAGTTGCCATTCTACTACAACAACTAAAGATAATTTAACCACAATTAAGAACAACTTTCTTGTGATCTTTAACACAGATCTCCCCAGTTTTGCATCATCTTTTATTATTATTATTTTTTATAAATCTGACAGCTGACAAAATATGCATATTTGTACATGCATGGGCTCGTGTTTTACCCGATATTCAATACCAACTCATTAGTGATCACTGTAACTTATAGGTCTTATAACACTGTATATTCTGTTTCATCTCATATCCATATTTATTTATGCTCTAATCGTTTTTTTTTTTTTTTTTTTTTTTTTTTGTAAATCGTTAATCTACACACAATCGTTAATACATTTTGTATTTTCTTATATTTATTTATTTATGTAACACATTCACTGCCTCTGGTGCCATTGGGTTTTTAAATAAATATATAAATAAATGTACTTATATCAATATTTCTTCCTTTTATTTGCTTATTTGTGTATTTATTTATTTGTCTTTTTTCCCTCTGGACAGTTACACCACCTAAATAATTTTGACACAGCCCCTTAACATTTATACAAAATAATTTAAATTAAGAAATCGAAAACAAGTTCATCACAGAAGTATTTTTTTTAAATGTATTTTTGAACAGTTTATTGATCAACAGACATCATCGACCCATAAACATGATCTCTCTCTCTCTCTCTCTCTCTCTCTCTCTCTCTCTCTCTCTCTCTCTCTCTCTCTCTCTCTCTCTCTCTCTCTCTCTCTCTCTCTCTCTCTCTCTCTCTCTCACACACACACACACACACACACACACACACACATACTTGTGATGGCGATGGAAATGTGAGAAATATATTTCACTCCAAAGCGACTGCGGCGGCAGCACTAGCAGCAGCTTGCGAATGGTCCCCGCCTCTCCGGGGAGTTTCCTCCACGGGGAACTTTTACTTTATGTGCAGCACCTGTTGTGTCGCCAGTCGGCCGCTCGCTAAACACTAGGAACCACCTCAGGACTTCATTTCCTTCTGAAAGTTGGACGCGCAAATCTACAAGTGGTGTTTTAACCAGTGTCGGTCGCGTTACTCGAATGGACTAATAGTGTTTGCAAGGAACAGGTCTAACACTTTGCAAACAGACAAAAGTATGTTCCGCGTGTAAGCAGATCTTAATTTACAGCAGTGCGCGTCTCCAACTGTCCTCTTGAACACTCGTGTTTAGGCGAACAGGTGTGCGCTCACTAAGTTAACAGCAATTAATGCTTTTTGCTCAGATGCCTCTTGGGAAACTTTCCACAAAGAAGTAAGAAACTCTGCCCGGTCAGGATTATGTGGACTTCACTTTACGCGTGCCTCTTACAGATGTGTCCAAAGTTGGATACGCGTCCCACGAACAATATTTCTGCATGGTGATTGAAACAACACATACTAAGTGCCTATAAGCACCGACAGCCACCATTAATCCAAATGATTCCATTGCTTCTCTTGATTCTTATATCGTCTCTTCATCAGCATGAGTCGGTGGCGGAATCAAGTCACATCACTAAGACTCACCACGCCAACACTAAAGAGCAAAATGGTAAGTTCAGAGAGTCCTCGCATGATCTTTTTCTCTTGTTGGGGTGCGTGAGACTTCTGACAATGCTTTACAACTAAACGCAGTTTTTACCTTTATGAATGGCTATGGCAAGCTTTTTAACATTTATTCCTTATAACTAGTGTTTTTTTGTTTTGTTTTGTTTTGTTTTTAAACCAAAAAATATAGCTAGTAAAATAAGAAATGTTATTCATATTTATTATATGCCTACCAGTGCCATATATTTATGTACTAGATGTGTACTATACATACTAACAACTGTTGGTGTAGTACTAGTAAAACAGTAACAAATAGAAAACAGTGATAGTTGATATCTAACCCATAATTGAAAAAGTTAAAAAAATAAAATAAAAAAGTTACAATAGAGACTATATTATCAAAGTAGCATGCTGATGTCTGATGAATAATTAGCCTACCAATCAATCAACTATTTACATGAGTAGGGTAGATTCAGGTTACCCTAAATAACCTGATAACACCCCCCCCCCCCACACACACACACACACACCCCACCCAGCACTAGTATCCAATAAATAGTTGGTGAAATTTAAAAATATACAAGTCACTATTGGATAATGTAACCGAATAGCAAAAATAGTTAAAATTATTACATGTTAAAACAGCTTGCCATATTGTCTACAATTTATGGGGTTCACACAGCATTATGCTTAGTAGGAAGTTGAAGTTACCTTTGGCTTTCATGTGCATGAAACACACATCTGTATGTGTATTTAAGAGGAAAAGAAAAAATCTTTGGGTAACGGGGTCCCCTGGGAGGGATTTCTCTCTGATCGCAGAAAGACTCCATTCATGAAGAGTGGGGTGCCCCGGGGCCATGCAATTTGCTTTCCTTTTAATCCCACCAAAACTCACAGGTGAACTAAAATGAAACCGGAATGATTAAAAAAATGAAATAAAGCAAAAGTTTCCATTTAACTTTGCTCTGAAACTATAAGCTCAGTGTTATAAAGCAGGCGTTGGTGGGGACAGGCAAACTGTCGCTCATTTCGGATCATTAACAAAATGTAAACTACTACTTTTGTTGACTTAGGCGAGGGAGCGCCCCTTACTGTGTCAGGGGTGAAGCAGAGTGGAAACATCTTGCACTCAAACAGTTTCCCTGGGCCTAGTATCAGAGCTTTCATTGTGTTATCATTCTTTCTCTAAACTGTGGAACATGCAGAACATGTCTACTGGGAAGCCATGTTTATATGGAAAATATACTTAGTTTTTTTGTTTGGAACTTTTTGAAAGTACGAAACCTTCTCAGAAGACTATAAAATCTTAACATCTTTTGTCTATTAAAAAGGCAGGCTTAATTGAATTGGCACATCTGATGCAGTACATATCTAGTCCTTTTAGAGTTTAGAGTCAGAATTGTGTGCCAGGGAAGACCTTTGTGATTGCCATTTGATCGGGGTCTTTGGCCGTAACGCCACCTTTATTCCCCAGTGACTTAAGAATAGAGGTGAATTGGTAGTGTGCTCTGCCAAGGGTTTCTGAACGGAGAGTCTTGTTCTCTGGCTCACTTTAATTGCCAAAACAGTAGATGCTTTGTCGCAGCCATCTCTGGTTGGTGTTGATTGAGGCAGTTCTTCACCACCGATCTGAGGCTGGTTTTATTTCGCAGCTGCAGTGTGAGGTTAAGGTCAGGTTAAAAAGCTACTTGACCAACTTTTTCAGGTTAACCTCAATAGAGAGCTTGCCAGCCCAGTTCACTGAGCTGTTCAGCCATCTCATGAAGGCTTTTCTGAACACTTTTGAGTTCTTTTGGTTCAGTGGTTTTCATACAAAATTGATGGGAGTAGGCGGATGTAAGAAGGTGAAAGATGTTTCCAGTGCTCCGTCCACCTCAAATGGCAATATCCACACTGACCTGACCTTTAAAAACTGGTTCATGAAATCATTATAACTGACCGTTGCTGAAGGTTAGTCCATTTACAGTAGAGGCATGTCCAGGGTGTAATCTTGCATATCAATGTTTTCCGTAAGCCATATTCAAAGTCATTATTGTGTTAAATGAATAAATCGAATGATGAAAAGTGGCTTTATAAATCAATATAGATAATCCACAAAAATCCATTTTATCCTCAGTTTTGTAAGGACCTAAGGATCTTTCAAATAGGGCAAGATTTCTGCCATCTAAATTTATTTTAGAATTTAGATTAACAGAGGTCTTAAATATTATTGATATCTAAGTTTATTATATGAATGTTATCAGCTTTAACTAGATGCATCAATCAAAAAAATTCGAAAGAATCCTGACATGGTGAGAAGTTGCTCATTAACCCTTGTTGCAACAGTGTCCTACCCTAATAATGACAGAACTATAAATACTTGCACCATAGTCAGTTAGCACTTTAGCTGTGTCCATAAGTCAGATATATGGCAATGGAGTGGGTTCAGAAAGCAGCTGCAATTTTCTAATGGTGCCAGATTATCCACCATTAATCTGCTGTAACCCTATTGACATCCCAGGCAGAGACGTGTGAGAGTCAGCCTCAGTAACAAGCGAATGCCTTGCAAGGCTCTGCATTACTGGATTACTTAGTTAGGAATGGGGTTAATGTGGTCCACCAGCTAACCGGGAAATGCAGCCTGCCTCACAATCCAACAAGTGGTGGGTGTGTAATGATTAAAGCCCAGAATTGCTTGAATGCTCACAAGCAACACTTTCAGGCGCAGAGTTTAACTCTAATTCTTAACTATATTTTTCTTCCTATCAGCTATGTTAAGTTTATTATGGAATTTCACACTCTTTATGCAGCTTGAAGATATAGTTCACCTTAGATTTAAAATTCTGCCGTTATTTACCTGCCCTCATATACAGCGTTAGGTAAAGGTAAACTGAAAATGAGAAATTTGACTTTGGCAACTAGCTGAAATGTAATGTAAACATGAAAACTTAAATTATTTTAAGTAATTATAATAACCCTGCACTGTCATTCCAAACCAAAAGACATATTTTGAAAAATGTCTCGGTTTTGTGTTTTGGGGCTTGCAATGAAAGCTCTAATGTTGTTTTGAACCCCATTGATTTGCATAGTTTGGGTGAGAGAAATTGGAATTTTTTTTTTATTTTATTTTATTTTTTTTTTTTTAAATAGAGCTACATTTATACTATAGGACTTGTGGAGACATTAATACAAATTTAAAACAACATGCTTAATCGATACCTCAAAGGAGAACAACATATTGTAGGTATTACCTTTGTTGTAAAGGCTTCAGAAGGAAGTGTTTCCCAGAACTTCGAGACCGTGTGGCAGCTGGCAGTATTCTTGCTTGGCAAACTTCTACGTTACTAGCTTGTTGTGTTAAGAAGTTTCCATGGCATTTCAAATTTATATACTGCGATTGTGAATTGTGTATACACTGTAGCGACTGGCAAACTTAAACCAAAAGGATTTTCAGTGCCCAGTAGTCCAATGAAAAAGAACACACACACACACACACACACACAGAGAGAGAGAGACAAATGACTCCCTGTTAAAGTAAGAGTTTACCCCAGTCCTTTTTCACCAAGCCCTTCTGGCTGTAATACTGTAGGCATTGAAGTTTGCTGTCAATCGGCACGCTGTACCCTGCCAATGCCAGAGTTTCAAAAGCTCAATGGGGACCGTGCTTTTTTTCATTGAAACCTTTCAGATTTAAGGAGAAAAAAAGCTCTGGGAAGTTGAAGAAATTATTTATGCAATACTGCACAGTTTGTTTAAAGGGTAAGTCTCTTCTGTAACCTGTCTGGAATAGAAGATTGCATGGTTGGGATGTCCATGTTTTTGCTTTCAGCACACTTGAAAGGCAATGCGACCGATTTGGTAAGTAAGCAAGTCAATGCTTGTCTGATGTTTGTCATGACGGACAGTGAGTGTACATTCCTAACCCAAACAGAGCTCCAATTTAAAGGGATCAGCAGCAGGGCAATGGAGTTCCTCTGTGGAACTGGGTCATAGTCTTGGATTTTTTTTTTTTTTTTTTTTTTTTTTTTTTTTTTTTTTTTTCACCCTCCTGTAATTTCATGGCCTTTCTGTCCTCTGGCCTGGCACCTGTGCAATCATCAACTTAATACCCATAATCCTGTGAATGATATGTCCTCCTGTTTCAGTTAAATATGAGGTCAAGAAATCCATGGCTTGTGTACTGAAATGGTCACTGTCTGCAAGACCTCAGTAGTGGTGTCCATCTACCTTGAGGAGATTTGGGTCTGTTTTCCCTGGTTTGCCCATAGAATTCGGTCTAATTTGGCAGATGTTTTATTCAAAGCAGTTTACAGTGCTTTTGATTAAGCTTTCCCTAAGAAACGAACCCATGACCTCGGTGTTGCTTGTGCTGATAGTGGGATTAGAACAGATAGTAGAATTATTTTTGTTTAAAGGGGTCATGAACTGCATTTTTATTTATTTTTTTATGTTCACTGTCCACTTATAGGCCTGGTTTCACAGACCGGGTTTAAGCCAGGATTAGGCCTTAGTTAGAACATTTAAGTAGATTTTATAAATGTTACTGGTGTGCATCTTCTGACAAAACAACGTCCCTGACATATTTTAAGGTATGTCAGTGCAAGTTCCTTTGTTAGAAGCATTTTTGTCTAGGACTAGGCTTATGCCTTGTCTATGAAACCGTGGGATAAGATTTTTACATCAAAAAACAAAGTAATAAGCAATCTTGTTTTTGACTCTCTTTTTAAAGTTTTGTTGGGTGTGCCAATTCAAGAATTGGAAATAAACGCCCACTGCTATGATTGGGTAACAGTTTTGCATATTCAAATTTTCAACGTCAACACCATTACACGTGTGGAATTGTTTTGAAAACTTTCGATTTTGAAAAATATCTTGTTAAATAGTTGAAACATTTGGCAACAATGTGAAACATTTATGTGAATTGCATATGCTTTTAAGTCTTGGTTGTGGCAAATAAAGTTTAAGTACTTGGAGTTACCAATGAATGAATGAATGAATGAATATAGTGTTGTTTTTCTTAGTTCACCCTTTCACATACAGTGTTCAGTTTAATAAAATGAAACGTTGTAATTCCTGATGACAAAACATGTATTCTGGATCACAGTGAATGGCTTGGATCAAAACAATAACGAAAGCAGCGTTCTCTATGTGCTTGGTTCCATATCCGATAATCCAACGCATTAACCCCATAATTGCAATAGCAAATCACAAATTTTCACAGTTTGACTGCGGCGCTACAGTATAAACACTTAGTACATATCAAACAGTCTGTATCAGACAAAACAGTAATGACACATGGTAAAAACACGGTTACTCACACGACATTACTATAAGATCAATGTAGTCGACACTGCCTCATCTTTTATGTTCAGTCATAAAGCGAACAGACTAATAGTGTCTTACTGACATCTAACTGGAACTTTGTTGAAATTAAGTTAATCCCGTGTTTTCTTAATGTTAGGATCAGAAGGATGGCAATGCAAAGACAGTTGTTTTGTTTTGTTTTGTTTTTTGGTCACACTATGATATAATAATGTGACAATCCAAAACAAGTAATTTTCTGAATTAACAGTTAGTTAACAGGAAACCTGAATTCTGAAACTTGCAGGATATTTTTATAGTGCAATGGCCCCTTTAAATATTTATCTATTCACATACAATAACAGTATAAGGCATTTGGTCCACTGCTTCTACTGTAAGACTGTTTAAAAAAAAAAAGGTATCAGATTTAAAATACTGTAATTGTGCTATAGCTGCTTCCTCCTGTCTGCTTACGTCTCATTTGTGATTTATGCAGTGATAAGATAATGTCTAGGAGTTTGTAATGCTTTCTTGGCCCCAGGCAAGTCAAGTTGTAATGCTGAGCCCAGAGTTGACTTTAAAAAGAAGTAAATCTCAAGTTGCATTGACAACCAATATGATACCGAAGAGTTTTGGCTACAGTCAAATGTACATAACCACAAATGGGTTTTCTCTCTTTAATTCAAATCTAGCTTTTTTTTTCTTCTCCAGACAAAGTGTTCTCTTTAAAATGGAAGTATACCGTTCAAAAGTTTGGAGTCAGTAAGATTTGTAACAAATTTGAATGTCAGATGTGACCGTATAAAGACTTTTATATGAAAATACTGTTTCATATAAATGCTGTTCTTTTGAACTTTCTATCCATCAAAGTAACCTTAAAAAAATCAAGGATTTCACAAAAATATTTAAAAATGGTTCTTTTGAGCACCAAAATGTCGTCTTAGAATGATTTCTGAAGGTTCATGTGACACCGAAGACTGGAGTAATGCAGAAAATTCAGTTTTTGCCATCACATTAATACATTTATTAAAGTTATATTGTAATATTTCATAATACTGTGTTTTTACTGTTTTAATCAAATAAATGCAGCCTTGGTGAGTATAAAATATTACTTCTTTTGAACCCATAGCTTTTAAACAGTAGTGTATATGTATGAAAACAATGCTTTAAAAAGCCAAGTTCCAGCACTGACACTGACCATGACTCTATTGACTATCTGCACTTGTCTAGACTGGAGGAGCTGAACATTGCACCCTCAGGTCCAACTTAACTTGTGCCATTAATGCCTGTCAACCACTCCCTGACAATAACACTTCCTCAAGCATTTACTCATCCCTCACTTTCTCTTTGCTCCCTTTTTTTTTATTCATCCTACCGGTCACCCCCAGACAGTTTGAAGACCGATGTATCTGCACTTTTTAATAAAGTCATGCATTAGTGACTTAATGCAGTGACTGTAGTGCAACAAAAACCTTCAATATTGTACAGTATAGTGAAAGTTAAGTAATTTGTGTGGAATGTTGGTTAAATTAACCTGGATTTAGTCATCCCCACCAAAAACATGCCCCCCAGAGTTTAATCCTGTTTGCTGAAACAAGCAGATAACCTGTAACAGTTTCTGAAGGCTAGTGCTCTGCCGGAACAGATAATTCTATGCTCTTAGGCGTAAACTGTCTGTGGATATTGCCTGTTTTCAGAACAAACCGAATTCCAAAGGCCTTAGACTTTTGGCAGCAGGTAAATGTGATGACTTGACCTTGGTTCCTATCTCTTCAAGGCATGTCTACATACCTTGGCAGATGTCAGCACTTGCTGTCAGAGAGGTATTTTGGAAGTGCCCCTCCTTTTAAGTTCTTACTTATCTTACTTTGTCTCTACTACCTGTGTGACAAAATATATGTATATATTTATATAAATGTATGTATACAATGGTTTTTTTTTTTTTTTTTTTTTTTTTTTAAGCCTACTGCTGCACACATTCTTAGATGCTGAGGATTTTGCTTTAGAGGCAGAGTTGTATACCATGAGCATTTTGGGGCTATATTTTGAAGTATCCATGCTTTGTTTTGTAACCCCTTTTTTATTTTTGGTAGATTGACTAAAAATATACTTTATGTGAGTGTGTACCATATGGATTAGCTCACTAATTTTAATGTTTGTTTGTTTTTGTTTTTTTTGTTTGGGTGTAGCCAGAAATCATACAAAATCTGTTTCAAAATACCTTCCTCTGAAACATGTTAAATGATATGACATGTTTTGGACATTATTAGTAGAAAAAACACAAGGCTCTAGATTCATATCCAGGCATTGTTTTATAAGACATACAGTAGCTTGCATCTGGAAGAATAATTATCCTGGGTGTTTTCTTGGCTTTAACATGGTAATTATTAGCGACAAGTGACAAGTGACAAGTCAATAGTCTTTTGTAAAGTTTTACCAATATCCTGTCCTGTTACCTTGACTAACCTGCCTATTTGAGACATGACTCTGAAATTCACTCATTACTGCATGTCTCCTCGGCATGTTTATGATTGGGGAAGGAAATCACTGGATGATCACCAGCCCACATGCCAAGACACACACTATTAGCCAAATGATATGCCATTCTGACTGGTGTTTTTGTGCTGTGGCTTTGAAATGAGGAAATATTTTGCTGTCAACACTACACCACTGTGGTGACATGACCTCCGTCAGCCTTTCTCAAAAGGTCTCTGCTGACCTTGGGCTGCTGTTTTGCTCGAAAGGTTGAGAATCCTCAGTCCTCCACTTTGAATGGTGTGAAAAATGTCCTGTGGCCACTGAGGATTCACTGAAGACAGACTATAAATTTCCATTTTTATGTTGCCATATAATTTGTTTTAGAGAAATGGCACGACTGAGAGAAACATTTGGATTATGCTGTACTATCAGAGATGTGACATGGTGGGGAGTGCACGAGGTCCAGTGTGTTGCATGATGGTGCTTCTGTGCAGACGACCAAAGTCCACATTTTAATAGTATGGCATCTATAAATCACAATTTTAAAATTAGACCAGCTGACGTTTTTCAGCGCTTTCAAACCATGTGAACCTTGTTTCTTTTTCAAAAAAAAAAGAAACAAGGTTCCCCCCCCACCCCACCCCACATAACCAGCCAGTGTTCAAACGATCTCCTTACCTTAGCCCGATTCACAACTGTAAAGCCCAATTTACACTTCTGCGTTGAGTGTACGCTGTAGCTACGTCGTAGGCTATGTGTAGCATGCATAGACTCCGACATACCCTGACGTGCACCGCTCCAAAAATGTAACGACGCTTCGATTCGACGCGGACCGCAAGCGCTGTGATTGGTCTGCCAGAACCCCTCCCTCAGGGAGTTCTCATGCTCCCTCTGCGTGTGTAACTGCGCGTCGCCGTGGACAAGTACTTATCGCTCTATTCGTTTTCTGTTTTTATTCGTCACTCTATTAGTTTTCTGTTTGTCCATTTATAAAAATAAAAAATTGTTCTGTCCTATGTGTTCTGTGCTAGATTAACTGAGACTTGTTATAGCACTTGCATATTGTTGCCCTTGACTGTTTTTAGTTGCTTCTGTTGCTCTCGTTTGTAAGTCGCTTTGGATAAAAGCATCTGCTAAATGACTAAATGGAAGCATAATGAAACGCAGAAGTATAAATGAAAATCGACGCATAGCCCACGGTGTAGAGGCTACGGTGCAGGTCCGACGCAGAAGTATAAATCAGCCTTACGCTTATGTTATAATTTGAGTGGTACTGGTAGGATTTCAGCGGGAAATTCGAGCATTTCTTTGCGTCATTACATCACATCTGTATAAAGGAGTCCAACTAGTAGGCTATATCGCATGTGGTGATGCTGCAGGTGACGGATCATTTATAGCCTTTTCTGACAGCAGCTGGAATAATTAAACGTATCCTTTTGATGGCAGATTAGAAAGGTCCAAACAATAATCCAGATTTTTGGTTTGTTTCCCCTCTTTTGATCAGAACAAAAGTGGCAGACACTTGTTCAGATGACTTTTTCCAGTAAAAATTCTTATTACAGTCATACTTCCAAGATGTAGAATCTGTGATTCCGAAGTACAGTATCCACAACGGTGCGGTGACTGAAGGCCACTTATAGGCCTACTCCTCAAAGCATTAGATTCGTCCATGCTGAGGAGCCGTGCCGATGCACGACCCACGTAAAGGTTTCAACAGAGATGGCGACAAAGAGGCACAATTTACGTACTGCAGCTTTAACAAGCATTCAAATATTTCAAGTCATTTTGAGGCCCTCTTGGAAGTTTGCTGAGGCCTATTGGGTCCCGGCCCCTGGTTGAGAACCGCTGAGCTGCAGGGATGGGATGAGAAGGCCCAAAGCAGTCAAGACCACCTTGTTACTTTTCACTTTCAGCTAAATAACCATGTTGTGTCTCATGGAAAAGAATATAATATGAGGGTGAGTAAAAGATAACAACCTTTTAATTTTTGGTTGGCTATCCTTTTTCTATTTTAAGAAACTATTTATGATAAATAGTGTGTTTGATTAGTAATTGCTCATGCAGAACTTCTGATTTCTCTGAAACCGTAATCAGATGTGTTGGAATGTGGCATCCAACAGCTTCATCGTTATTCTGTCAGCGGTGCGCTGCACGCTGGTGAAATATGGACATTGTTATTTGAAATCAGGGGAAAAAGTGGCAGCACACCTGTCGTGGTACTCGCTGGCTGAGCACCAGTGCCCCCGTGCCGAACAGATTGCATTATGTTTCCTTGCACATGCTGCGATTTGATATACGACAGTGTGCCAGTCGCACACCCTAGTGTGTGTAACTCAATCACACATAGTATTCGGAGAATGTCTGGCTTTTTGGCGGAGCACAAATAGGTTCTCCACGCACACACTTACACAGATGCTGGTGTCAGGCGTGGCACTTTGGTTCTCCCTGGAGACTGGAGATCTATTTCCCAGCCTACAGATGGAGGAGCAGCACCAGCCTGGCTGTCAGCTAAGATGGACTCCATTTGTGATTTATAGCTATAGGAATGCAAGGCCAGATTCAGGAAAATTAGCTTGGACCGCCACTGAATCTTTTAACGTACTGGCTTTGTAGTGCCGTAAGTCTAATTCCTTCATGCAAGCTGGAGCCTATACGCTGACTTTTTAGTGGTTTTGAATGACTTGCGCTGTCTTTTCTCATCTGATAGTGCTATATAATCAGTCCCTGTGGATGAAGGATGCTGAATATGCATTTAGAAACCCATTAATTTAATGGACAATCCCTAATGGGCGGTTAAATTCTCATTGGCTTGTGACATAGTAGGACCATGGCATTGATAAGTGAAATGCATGCTGGTACTGACAAAAAGGCAGCTTCCATGAGCTTATCCACTGAATCAAACCCGGAGGTTTAGTCGGTGTGTATTCATAACGGACCATGCTTTTCTATGTCTTTTTTTTTTTTTTTGGTGTTCTCCCTCTATCTCTGTGTCTAGCTGTCATATACATGGCTAATGGGGAGGTGGATGAACCGAAAGGTGTGTCAGAACAACTGAGGTGGGATAAATCAGGCTTAAAGCACCAAAAGTTAAATTGTCTTGCCCCCCCCCAACCCCCTTGAATCGGACATCTGTTCAAAAGCCTATTAGCTCCTCGGAATGACAGCACTAATTCAGGCCGGAAGCCCCACCGGCTAATGAAATGCCAGGCACAGCTCTCATTCATCGCTGTGCCACCGCTGAGTATGTGTGCATGTTTCACATTGCATCAGTCACCAATTCAAGAGACCATCTCTGTCCCCACACCTGTGGCAGTAATGATAGAAATGAACTGTTAAAGTGACTCTATCAGATAATTTGGCAATGTTGCCATTTCCGTTCTCCTGCAATGCACCTGTGCTCACCTCATAACTAAACACCTGGTTTATATGCCCATACTTGCAGAAACCAGGTGCCGTATTGTGCTGAAATGTTCTTTTAAGGTGTTTATTTTAATTTTATCATGGATGGTTTAGTGTGGTGTTTTGCGTATTTCAATCTCGACATGCAGAATGCTTTTGAGAAATAAGGGTATTTTGTCTTTTTATTTTTTTACTTGCACAATTAATCAATGGCCTCTTTCACATTTGAGATCAATAAACACAATCAAGATGGGATTAAAGAGATTAGGAGGTTTAAAGCAATTTTTGGATGGTCTGGAATGCTTAGGAATGCAAACAATTTAAACATACCAGGGCGGTATTCCAGAAAGCAAGGTTAACTTACCGTCACACATATCTTGAACTCTCGGTTGATTTAACCCAAACCTTGCTTACTTGAGGTATGCTGGTTTCAAAAATGCGTCCGGGAGTAAATTCAGACAACTCCGCATACGAAGTATGCTCCCGGTTAACACTCAAGACATTCTCAACAGAGCAACGAATCGATGATTCACCATGGAAACGATAAGATAACGATAAGAAAAAGCTTGCCATTCTACTCCCTCCTCTTTTGTTTAATGGCGATTTACATAACCTACCTAGTGCACATCGCCACCTATTTCGTGGTTGTGCAATATATATATTTTTTTCAATATTTACGTTATTTACTGAGAATAAGGATTTATATTGTTTGTTTGATGCTGATTAATTGAATGCAGATCCATGTGTGAAATGACAAAATAAATGCATATGTTTTAATTAACATTTAAACAAACCTTGTTATAATGGTGCTTTATAATTTAGAATGAATATACATGTCACATAACCTGTTTTCTGGAATACCCCCCTGGGCTTGCATGTATAAACATTGACGAAGAGCCAATTTCTTATCAAAGTCTTAAAGTTTTAAATAAGCTAAAAGCTAAAAACGTAAAGGGGTACGTTTACATGACACTTCATTTTCATTTCAAACAACTGTTCTACTGTCGTTATAAATTTCTTAATACACAGATGTGTGAATTCAAACATTTTGAAAACGTGTTGTTTCTACAATGTGTAAAAGTTTTTTTCAATAGAGTTGGAAACCAAATTGAATTGGCATTTTTCCTTATGTCCTGTTTCCTGTTATCCTTTTTTTTTTTTTTTCTTTTACTGTTTAATTGGGTGGTTTGGGAATCTATCAGTCACACGTGATTGAGAATTTGTTTTGTTATCTGTCAACACTAACAGCAAGCGTCTGACAGATCAAGGCACTCTGATGCTTAATGGTGTGTAAAGGCTGTTAAAATGCAATCAGACACAAAGTGTTTAGGTTATTTATTTATATAAACCCTTTTATCTGTTATTCTGAAGCAGCAGATTCAGGAAAACATTACAATAATAAAGTAATCCAAGCTTTTATTATTCTGTCCATAGGTTTTTAATTGGTCTTAAATCATTTTCTGTTGGTCCGCTGTGCACATTAGGGAACCTTTTAATGTGCTTTGCATTATGTGATTTACTTGCATTTGCTGTATAACTGCATTGCAGATTTATTTCAAATGTAATGTTGCAATTTGGATCTGCGTGGAGGAAAAAAAAAAAAATCAACTTCAGGTTCATGGAACTAGGAAATCACCCCTCAAATGTACTTAGTAACCTACATCATCCATCAAGAAGTTCACTTGGTTCATTGTAAAAGTCTGGACCATCTTCCAGTGGTATGCATGCATGCTTGAGCAAGCAGGAGTCAGTGTGAACGGTATATGTGAATGGTATATGTTTAGCCATTAGCTGGGTTGGATTGTTAAATGCTTTTAGCAGTGTCTGATCCTCCCTCATGAAACGGGATGCTTATTTTGAAGGCTGTATTTAAGAGCTATTATGTATTTGCACCACTAGGGATTTAATGGATTATTTGTTTATCTTCCTAGAAATGCATACATTTTCTTTGGCTCTGCATCTGATATGTTAAACAAGTAGCTAGCATACACCAACAGCTGGGCATTGCATGTCTCAACATGTGATGTAATGAACAGTAAATACAGTATTTAAAGTCCTTATCTGTATCTTGGTTGTTATACTTTATAAATACTCAAGATCGCATAACAAACAAAAAAAGACTTTACAAGATGTCAGTCATTTATACCATCTTTCTTTTTCTTTTACAAATCTTGTCAAACATGTAGCTTGGTTGAAATATTTCTAGTATAGATTAGTCCCTGATATGAGATTTACATGAGATACAAGAATCTTTACGTTCCACCGAGAAACTGCATTCGCTCACAAAGATCTCAAAAGGTTTGCGAGTGAACACGCAGTTTCTTGGAGAATGCAAACAGTTTGTGAGTGAATCCAAAGGTTCTTGGGGAAACGTGAAATATTCAAAAGCATTGAAATATAATTTTTCCACCCATCTAAATGTTTCCCATCACCATGTCCCTTTAGGGGCTCTGTAGATTAGATAATAAATACAAGAGCTAAAAAAAAAATCAATTTGTACAAAATTACAGCTTTGTTCTGTTTTATCAGAATTTCCTGGCCATAATCTATGTTCTTTCTATTCATATGAAGTGAACTCATAAGCAGGATGCCTCAGTAATATAAACATGGATGTTGGAACCATTGTCTGACCCACCCACTTTTTACGACCAATGATATTGGACCCACTCACTTTTACTGTCTGTAATTCAGCACGTCTGTTTACCTATCCCTAACCGATAAACACTTATTATTAAACCTGTTAGATGCTTTATTTCCACTTTTCTAACATTTTTCTTCATTTTAATTGAAAATAAATGCCTTTCCTATCTGATATGTGATGGGAAAAGGAGTAGAGCGAATTCGGCAAAAGGCGGATTCGAAACCTCGGGTCGATTTGCGTCAAAACTAGATGCCATGCATCTTACCCCTACACTATAGCCACTCTAAATGGTTCAGTGATTTATGTAATTTTGTCTGGCCCAACCAGATGTTAAGTAAACAAAGCAGTATATTTGTACTTGGTGTAAATGGCATCTACTCCAGTAAAAATTTTCTAAGAGAGGACCCACCCACAATTTTTTTTTTTTTTTTTTTTTTTTTTTAATGACGCCCATGACTATAACCATATCAGGGATGTGTAAAATTAAAGGGATAGTTCACCCAAAAATGAAAATAGTTATTTACTTCCTTTCACCCTTATGTTTTGAGAAACACAAAAGATATTCTGAATGCTGGTAATTAAATGTTTTTGGTTAACACTGACTTCCATTGTATGGACACAAAAACAGACATTTCTCAATATATCTTGTTTCACAGGAAAAAAATAAATAATCATACAGGTTTAGAATGACATGAATTGAATTTAAAAAAATTTTATAACTATTCCTTTAAGAAAATCCTGTATAATTATGGCCCATCAGAGATCAATTTCTTTAGGGCTGTTTGCATGGAATGTTCTTGGTTTCAAAGACTGCTGGATGGTGTACAACATGGTCATGGAGCAGACTGTAGGGTCTTATACAGCAGTTTGTCATTTATCAAGACTTAAGTGAATTTAAAATGTGTTTTGAGATGAACCGTTATTGGGGAGAGTTGCATTACTGCAGTTTCAAATGAGAGCTCAGACACGTAGGCACATGCGCAGCACCCAAAATCACAGATGGGATTACAAAAAGCCCCACAGCCATTCCACAAGAGAACCAGCACAGCTGTGGTAGAAAAAAAAAAAAAAAAACCTTTAAGAGAAGATGTATTGTGTCTGAGTTTGGTGTTGGGCCAAATACAGATGTCTGTTTGTTTGTGTGTTTAAGAGAGAAGATTTGGTGGAAAGGTGAGCATTTGCTCTTAGCAGCAGACAAGGAATTCATCTCTTGTGGCAGCTGCTGTGTCGTCTCTAGCCGGCGATTTCTGCTATTATATGAAAGTTTATCCTCAGAAGATTTTCACTCTGGCAGGTCAATATGAGATTAGAGGGGTTTCAAGACATAAATGTGGCCACCCACCCTGATGAGAATGGATTCCCGACTAAGCATGAGCTGGTTTGTGTGGTGAAAACTCAGAAGCTGACACATGGTCCTTAATTAGCTCAGTCGTTTATGGACTAGCTCTGTACTGGGTAGTAAAGGCATTTTTGTTGTTTCAGAACTGGGACAAAATTGCACTCTGGTCCAACGGCCAGGGGTTTTTGGCACACCGAATAACTTGGCCTAAGGTGGGCCAACTGGGGCTTGAGGAGTGGTCATGAACAAAGGCAGAGTTGGTCTGGGTCAAGAGAGGGTCAACACCACTGCTCAAAGGGTAACAGTACAGTGAGACGGAAGAGATGATAGAAATGCTCATTCTTTCTAAAGAAGTGTGACGTAAATGTATGATATTTTATCGATATGTTTCTAAATGTGTAAGCCGTTGAACTTAAAAGCCTTAATGGAGATGCTATGCATTCCTGTGATCACAAATAAATTGAAGCAAGTGCATCTGAAGTAGTACGTGTTCTCTTTTTGTGAAATGATTATAAATACGGTTTGATTCAGCATAGCTGATGTGCATTTCTGACACCAATTACTGTGACTGTAGCATTTTTTTATAGCGTAAATCATTGGTCAAACATTGATGCTGGAGTTTTAGGTCTTTAAGTAAAGATCAAACACAAGTTTTCAGTCCGCTAGCTTTGCTGGTGAATTTGGGTTGTGTGACGACGTTCTTCAGTGGCATGTTGAGGGTGGGTTTTACGGTTAGCGCTTCAGGGCTACTGGCCTGACAGTGGAAATGCAGCTTGATTTTGGCCTCTGTGCTCGTCTGCTTGAGGTCCACCATTTGCCTCTCCAAGGCACATTGTTAGCCCTAGTTCGCACTGGCAAAAGTGAATAATGTTGCACAAAACCACATTTCAAAATTGTTAAAACGGTAAAATAAGCAGATAAATGCACTTTTGTTAATGCCAATATAATTAATATGTAATATACATTGGGCATACATTTGTTAAATGATTGTAGAATAAGAAAGATTGTTTTACTTATTTTCAAGGTAAGTATTTTAGAATATTTTTTCTTTTCTTTTTTTTTTTTGTATGCAGTATCACAATCTAATTTCAGCGAATGCATGTTATTCAAAATATAGATTCATATGTATGTCACAATATTCCATATCAGTGCATTTTTGTATTTTTTATTTATGTATTAGTGACTGATCAACAGATTTGTCCTGTAATTATTCTAGGGAATATATCATAGGCATAGAGACTATATACGTGTGTATGTGTGTGTGTATATGTATATGTATATATATGTGTATGTATATATATGTGTGTGTGTGTGTGTGTGTGTGTGTGTGTGTGTGTGTGTGTGTGTGTGTGTGTGTGTGTGTATATGTGTGTGTGTGTGTGTGTGTGTGTGTATATATGTGTGTGTGTGTGTGTGTGTGTATATATGTGTGTGTGTGTGTGTGTGTGTGTGTGTATATATGTGTGTGTGTGTGTGTGTATATATGTGTGTGTGTGTGTGTGTGTGTGTGTGTGTGTGTGTGTGTGTGTGTATATATGTGTGTGTGTGTGTATATATGTGTGTGTGTGTGTGTGTGTGTGTATATATGTATATGTGTGTGTGTGTGTGTGTGTGTGTATATATGTGTGTGTGTGTGTGTATATATGTGTGTGTATATGTGTATACGTGTATGTATATATATGTGTGTATGTATGTATGTGTAACAGACCTTGATGTGTTAAATATCCACCGCCCATTTATAAAGTTTAATTTATCAAATTTTATTAGCCAGTAAAACAAAAAAATGTTTAAAACCACCAATAACAAGAACACTTCCCTTTATAAGGAAGGATGCGGTTAAACTGAGTCTACATTTTATGAGAGAACCCAATAGCTACCTGTCATGGATACACTATTATTGTGATTGCTGACTCTTTTGTGCTATTTCACAGATGATGTCATGTCTAATTCAAGGCCCTTCTGGTTAAGCCATGTCTAACTATGTAAACAGAGCTCTGTGGTGAAAGTAAGCATGAGGCAGGCAGTACACCAGAAATTCATTAGAGAATAATACGCACACATGTTTTGGCTTAATTGATGAGCTCACCAAATTGTTAAAGGATGTGGTCTACATGCATTATGAGCAAGGTGTGTGTGTGGCCAGAACCACAAACACAAGTATGCAAGCAGCTAAATGTGTCAGAGTTTAATTTCAGTTCGTTTCACACGCACAAATGGACACACTTTGTTTGAGAAAAGCCTCAAAGATATTTTAGCATTGTTGGTCCTACTATTGTTGGCTAGATTTAACATGGACATTTGCTCTTCAAACTTTGTCTGAAATGGAGAAGTTAGGCTAAAAAGAGTAGAAGTGTTTAGGAAATCCTGTATGGAAGAAAAAATGTTTTGCAAATCCTTTTTGTTGCCACTAGTGGCACTTAAATTAAACCTGTTTAAAGGGATGGTTTGTCCAACAATTTAAATAATTTGCCCTCATGTCATTCCAAACCTGTATGGCTGATTTTCCACACAGTGAAAGTTAATGGGATCCAATGTTGTGTGGACCCCAATGTTTTTCTAAATATCTTTTGTGTTCCACAGCAGAAAGTCGTACAGGATGGGGTGGCATGATGGTTGAGTAAAATGATTTATTTTTGGTTGAATTATGTCTTTCACAAATTTCAGTTATTTAATTTTTTTTATACTCAACAAATAATAATAACAGTGCTCTTTACTATACATTTATCAAATCTTTCAGTGTTTTAACTTTTACCCTACCAGACATAATTTTACTTTCCCTACAAAAACAAGTCTTCATAGAACAGAGGTGAACGATAGATCACCATAATGGTTGTGGGAATCAGCATGACTTAGTGTCTCACAGCTCCGTATGCTTTTATTTTCCCAGTTGTTGCTGTTAATTTTAGAACTGGCATAAAGCGTGAGTAAAGTGGTCTTGAAGAAAGTCACACCATGGTGATACTTGATCTGATAATCATTTTAACAGCGATGAGCTCAATCTCACAGTCAGTGTAAACCACATGAAGTGAGACATTTGAAAAAGCTTACGGAGGGAGACAGAGGGAACAGTCATGCTAACTTCAGAATCAAATTTCCTGTCGGGCAAGTGCTTCCCAAACACATTCGTACACACTCACATTCACCCCCACCAAGTGGGTTAGTTCAGTGTCGATGTTTGGCCATACGATAGCATGTGCGGATGTTCCAGAGCTTTCAGAGAGGACGTGTTAATGGATGAGCCTCGTTCTGTGAGCTGTGGAGAGGGAAGGTTTTGGTGGCCTGTTTGGATCTTAATCAGGTCTTGGTGAAGAGCCTGCGGGATTCTGTTACTCCACATGTGATGACACAACAGCAACCTTATGCTTACACAGCATTTAAAAGGATTTAGTTTAGCCAAGCTTAACTTGAACTTGCTCTTTACCACAATTTATTTGTAATAAGTATACAATTTGTCATTATTGTGTGGGTAGCCACTAAACCTTTTAAAAGTAACATTTTCTTTTGGGAAACACAAAAGGAGAAGTTTAGCTTAATGTTCACTCTGCTCTTTTCCTTACAATGAAAGTAAATGGTGAACAAGAACTTGCCGATTACCAAAAGCAACATAGAAATAGACAATATAATATGTCTTTTGGAGCCATATTATAGATTTGTGAAAGTAACGGACTGAATTGTGGAATGTAGTGCACCAGTTGTATGAACTACTTATAATTGATTGTTTTTATTTATATGTAAATATAAATATAAATATAATATATTATAAAATGGATGATAAACCAGTGTAAGGGTGTGTACATAGTAAGCTTTCTCTTTAAGAGGCCAGTAGCACTATGAAATGACATGCAACATCACTATTGTTAGATTGTCTGTTAGTGTCAGAGGTTGGAGTGTGATTTGTGACCTGTGTTGAAAAGGACTCGTGTGTGACTGCCAATGTCATGGGGATCAGTCATGCTGCCAATCACTTGCCTATTGATTTTGACCTTGACTGAAACCATTTTCCTGCTCATTGCAGGAGGTCTGGAAGACAGACAGAAGTTGCTGTAATTACAGAATGGATGCGTAATATTTAAAATGAAAGGTCTGATGCTTTTGCATGACCTTATTCAATGTCTGGTTGGCAAGCATAGGCCTAATTGGTGTAAGCTTTTGAACGTAAACACTCATTTGTGAAAAGAATTCAGTATATTGGGAAAAAGGTTTGCCACTTAACTGATGCTAAATGTCCGACAGGAACCGACCAATTCATTGAGCCAAAGCTCCTGTGGTGAGTCTCCATACAGAGCATCTGCACGGCAGATTGAAACATTCCAAATAAGTCAACTCTTTTGAAGCCAAATTATTTTTTAATGGTATGATAAATTCCTATGCTGCGTTCCCCTCACTTGTCTCTCCCCCCTCACTCTCCTTTTCTATCCTTTTCTGTGCTTCCCAACTGTAAACCTTAAAGCAATAAATATGAAAAAGCCAGAACTGGAATTTACAGCACCTGTAGTTACCGCCGCAAACCCTTAATCATGAGCAGATGTAGGAGCAACTTAAAAGCAAGGGGGGTAAAATCAGCATGCACAGGGGGGAGAATGGTAAGCGTGGGGTACAGTTTCACCAGCCGGCTGCAGTCAGCTCCCGACATATGGGGGATTAAAACACAGACAGAGCCTGAACAAGTCCCTTGGAATCAGAAACATTAGCACTTTATGTTGTTAAATGCTGTTACGGGCACTAGCGTAGATCTCCAGCATGAACTTTCTAGAGTGAGATGAATACGGACATCAAGGCCTTCTGCCAGACAATTGGGACATATGAATTGAGTGAAATGTAGTGCTATTATGCCAAATTTCCAACAAGATGTTTGAAATAGTTTTTAGGTGCTCAATTGATTGTAATGCTCATTCTTGTGTGCAGTTTCTGAACCCCAAACATATTTTAACCTGATCGGAGTGGACTGCAAAAAGCATTAGGCTGGAGCTTTGATTTAAGTGGGCTTACTGCAACAGACCATTCAAAAGTAACTTTTTCCTCACTGCCTTTCTCTTTTACCGAAGTCTAAATGTTTAGTGTGCTTTTCTAAATGTGCATTGTCAAATTAAAAGGATAGTTCATCCAAAATATTATGTCGCTCCAAACCTGTATGACTTCCTTGCTTCTGTGGAACGTAAAGATATTCTGAAGAGTCTCATTGTGTCTATAATGAAAGTCAGTGGGGTCCAGGTTTGTTTGGACATCAACTTCCTTCAAAATACCTTTCATTCCTTTTAAGTTTCCTTTGTGGTCAATTTTAGCATTATTAAATGTTGCATATGTATGATAATGCATCATAAAGAGTTTTAGACTGTCGCTTTGTGTCAAAGAGCAATGTTTCTGTTTTTGTTTTTATTTATGCACATGACAACATCCAGAAGCACTCACATATGTCTGTGCCGTCTTTGTTTCTACCGCTGCCAGGTTAATATTTAAACCCCAGGCTCAGTCAGAGGTCTAACATGTGAACAAGGCACAATGGTAGCACTGTGAGCCCTTATTTATTCATGCTCAGCTTCCTACCTTAATCAGTGTAGCGTTCTCCTCAGGAGAGGGGTTAGAGGGGAAAAAAAGAGAAGTGGGTCAAGGAAAAGTCATGTTTGAGGTAATGCACCCAAGGGGCCAGCCTCTGATCATTATATGACATTATTTAACCCAGAGATGAGGTCATCTCAAAGAACAGACACAGAACCTCTCTCAATCCCTACTAAGCCTAAATTTCAAAAATCAAACAAGGCAAGTTTTAGTGACAAGGCTGAGGTTCAGTATCTAATGACCTTAATCGTTACTGTATTTGTGCACTTCATGTTTGGGGTGTTTGAAGCAAACATTACAAAACTTTTTTTTTTTTAGTTTTTTCTGTCACTTACATTTTGCCTTTAAAGGGTTACTTCACTGATTAGCATTAAGCGTTGTATCAGTAGAAACCCGGTAGTACATTCAACTGAATGACAGTGCAGCCGTAAATGTGTGTGCACTGTGGCCGTCAATGAATGACACTGCAGCCCTAAATTAATTCCTGTGTGGCCGTGCTCATTTTAGTTTTGGTTTAGAATTGGCAGCAATTCGGGGGCCGGGTTGCTTGATTTGTGTGTTCATTAGCTTATTCTTAATGAAAATCACAACAACAAAATGGTACAATGACAAATAATGACTTAAATAGGTGCTTTTACATTTCGCTTTTGAAACCAAATCTTCCGCGATCATCTTGTCTGTCAGGTCTTCACTCTCGTGATGAATGAAATCTGACTCCTGCTGTGTTTGTTCTCGTTCAGCTCACACTGTATTGAGCAGACACATTCAGTTTTTAATTCTCTAGTTCAGCTAAATTATTTTATTACTATAAAAATGAAAACGGGAGCGGTGCTGCAGTGGGCAAGTGTTGTAACCGGTAGGCGCTGTTTGGGAGTGGCCTTGTAGGGCAGCGAAGCAAGTGCATTCTGGGAGTTGTTGTCTTTTCATCCATATGAGCTAAAAATACATTTTCTGGCTTTTCTCAGTCTAGAAGGCACCAATTTCTAAAATAATTTCACATTTATACTACATAAATGCCCCAATTTAAATACACATTCATCTTTCCAGCGGTGAAATATCCCTTTAAGCTCTTTACCTACAGAAATCCCTCACACATTGTTTAACTTTTCTCTTTATCCCCCAATAAATTGTCCAGATTGTTTCTCAGAGGCATGCAGCGGTTTATAATCACCCTGTTCTGTTTTAAGAGCTCATTCGTTAAACTGATTGTAAAATTCACTGTTCCTTGTTTAAGTATCGGTCATAATGTATGCTGCAAGTAATGCTGTGGTCTTTATCTTTTTTTAATGGAAAATCTTAATGCAGAACAGGCTTTTATGACTCTTTGGTCAGTAGTCTTATTGGGATTTACTAAAACAGCACCGTTTAAAGTTCATACAGAATTCAATCAAACTGATTTTACAAATCCAGGGTTGTGCAAAATTCATTGGTTCTTTTTAAAAATGAGTGAATATGAATTGAATTGACCATGCACCTCAGAAAATTGAGTTTGATTTGAAATTAAATGCAGTCGCAATAGAGACAAAACACAATTAATTTGACAAATGCACATATATACCACTGATTCTTGAGATAAGGGACAAAACATGTCCCAAACAGAAAAGCCCTTTTTATGTTAAAAAGTAAGAATATCAACAAACTAAAAATACTTAATCTAAAGGAAATTTGTATACTCAGGACATTCATTGCTTATACTTTTAAAGGGGTCATGAAGTGAGAAATCAATTTTCCCTTGAGCTTTTTGATATATAAAAGTTAATCGTGGTATAAGAATGTCCTGTAATTTTCAGAGCTGAAAACTTCCTTGTTAAAGAAAAGCTTTTATTGACACCAGGCCCAGCAAACGATCGATCTCAGAATGTGCCACACCTTGACATCATCGTGTGGTGAAACACCGCCTCAACAAAAGATGAACACCTGATTCTGTAGCCCCGCCCACCAACTCGTGCCTGACATGACATAGGCCTACATAGAGCTAAACCGGATCAAACTTCTAAGCAATAAACATACCGCATAAGCTTCCTTTGGATTCTAATATTATGAATGCATGTTTGAACTTTTATTTTTAATGAAGATCCAGCTCACATGGGGAAGACATTGCATGTTTGTTCCTTCATTTCACCACGGATTTGTTTGTAAATGAGACTGGACTGGCAGACAGGATGAGAATGCTAATGTGAATGTAAATGTTTTTTATATGTGATAGTATTGCATTGTTACAGATTGTTTGGTATCTATTGTGTGTATGTGTCTAACTGAACATACCTTAGCATGCTGTCAAAGGCTGAAGAATTCTTTATTTGTGGTGTTGTTGGTTCATTGTGATTCGGGATCAGACTCTGGTATGAATGGGCCAGGGGTCACAAAGCCCAATGTCCCGGGGCTACGTGTTTTCCAAAGGGGCTACCAAAACGTAAGCCCGACCTGCCTACGGGCTATCTTAAATGGTGTAATAACATTCCTTTCTTGACGTGTTGTTCACTCTCTTGACTTGATATTTGAAGGAAAAATACAGTCGCAGAAGTTTTGATCATGCTGTCTGCAACGTACTTGGTGTGTGTTTGTGATGCACGGTTTGCGCTTACATCCACCGATTGGGCTGGCCTAGTAATAAAAAAAAAAAACATTTCAATCAATCGCGGGTGGATGAGAGCGAAATCAATGTGTTTGTTTGACAAAGACATTTTGTGAGCCCTGTGGGCAATTCATTCTGGTTACCATTTCTCCACACGCTTTTAAAACAATTCCCACATGTACTGACGAGGGAGCTGAAGCTCATTAAATATGCAAATCTTATCCAATCCTAGCCGTGGACATTTACTTCCAAGTCTTCAGTGCGGCACACCCATAAACAGAGCGTGCAGGAGAGAGCCTCAAAACCAGGGTAGAAAATAGCCTATTACTTATTCATTATGATGTTTTTGAATGTAAAAACCACGCAATCATCATAAATTGACCTCAGACAACAGTATAAAAAAATTTAAAAAGCCATTTCATGACACCTTTAAATTTCTTTAGTATTATTTTAAAATCTCACTATACTTGGAAACGCATGTAATTTATCTTGTCCTTCGCATGCTGTCACAATGTAAAACAAAGTGTTTAAAACTGCAACAAATATAAAAATACACAGTTACGTTAAAAGGCGGAGATCTTTAAGATATCAAACAATACAGAAAGTAAATATTTTCTAAAAATAGTTATAAAAGTTGTGTCCTCACTTTGCGTCAACTCCGTCAGGATTTTCTATAATTCTGAATAAATCAGTCAGTGTCATGGGCAGTTTCAACTGTGAGGAGCACTAACTATTTCTTGGTCATTGTGGATCTCACAGTAGGATACATAGTCCTGGAAGTTTATTTTTTTATTTTAAACAAACAGTATTGATGTCTCTATGGTCACAGCTCTATGTCAACATGTCATAAATTGCTCTGCTGTACAACGCGGTTAAGGTGGAAATTTTGTCAACTCCGTCAGACGTCAACTCAGGTTTTATGAATGATGGTTGACCAGTGCTCAAAAAAAAAAAAAAAAAAAAAAAAAAAACTGTATAATGTGATTTTGTTTTTTGCATATGGGGAATTCTTCTAATGCTGTGTTTTTTTTTTTTTTTTTATGATTCTATTTACATATACTGTATAGTTGGCCCCAACTGGACCTTTGACAACACCGTCGGTATTTGTCAACTCCGTTAGTATTTGTCAACTCTGTCAGTATTTTACACCGTCAGGTGAAGGTTTTTGTTAATTTTGAAAGAAATGTCGTCGTTTTTTTTTTTTTTTTTTTTTAAATGTGTAAAAATGTTAAAACAGCAATGGAACTACATGATATTGTGTCTTAATTACCTAAGAACACTGGTGATATGTGTTTAATATTAAAAGGCGGGAGGAGAATTAAGAAATTTAGAAACTGGATTGGTCATAATAGTATGAAAACAATGTATTTTATGACTTAGCTCCATTACTGAGCACCAGTATTACGTAACTGAACACTTTACACTGTTTTTGGATGGATTAAATTAGCATGTTTTTAAGTGTGTCTGACACATTATCTGAGACCTTTGTCTACTAAAATGCAAATTTTTAATAATGCGGCATTCGTTTTTATATTTTAACATCTAAAACGCATTTTGTGCCTTATCTCATTGTATTACTACATAACACCCTTAGCAACGTAGACATATGTTTGTCCTCATTGATGTTGTTCTTTGAAGCTTTTGAGAGAGAAGAGTATTACCTGCTTTTAGATATAGTATTTTTCTTCAGGTCAGTCTTATGTTCATAATAAAAATCTGTTTGAATGTCCACTGTGATATCTTGTCTTTTTAGCATGGGTTTCCATGTGACACTGACAGCACTACTCAAAGCATTTGTCAGTTGTGTCTTGCTCTGTGTTTACGAGTTTCAGTTCTTTTAATATAAAAGTCTTCGCTACTAACTGACTGACTCACTCATTTGCTACCATCTAATGGTATAATAATGTAACTTCTGTTGCTGTTCACAGTCAGGGACTATTTCTTTCCAGCGAAAGAAAGGATTTTACTAAGTTGCATTGATACCTTTTTTTTTTTTTTTTTTTTTTGGCTTTAATATTTGTATTTTGTGGTAACCATTTTATAAAGGTAATAAGGTACTCAAATTGGATTTAATTCTGAATGATGCCGATTCCCTGATTGAAGCCCATGAGGCTGATGATCCATATCTCTTCCAGTAAGAGACCAGCTACATCATCTCCGGTTACATTAGCATTTTGAGAACAGGAATGCACCTTATCCCTTTTTCCTAGAACTTCTATCAACTTGCAATCATAGGCCTCAATAAGAGAGGGACTACCTTCACCCCAGAAATCTTAGAGATTTATAAACATTAATACAGAGCTTGACAAGAAGCTGTCAGTCAGCTGGGCAAATGCTGTAACATGCTGAGGAAAGGCTCTTTCTTTCTCATTTCAAGGGACTTCAAAGACCTTGGCAGCTGCAGCCAACTCATGATCTGTTTATATAACTGAGTCCATAAAGGGTTTAGGCTTGTGCTGCAAACAGATCTGAGGTGTTCAACACTGTTCCGTGGGCCTCGGGCTCATTTGTTTGGATAAGTTTCACACAAAATGCTCCTCAACTCCGGAGAACATGAGCGATCTTGCTTTGCCTTCCTAACATTGACAAAGGTGTCTATTCTTCAAGTGGGCAATAGTTTGTGGGGAATGCCATGTTTCTGCGTGTCAAGCGCAAATTTTGGGGGGTTTTTTTGGGATGTGCACAAAGTTTGTCTGTTCAAACGTGACTTGCGTATTGTCTTTCACATCTCCTCCATTGAGTGCATTTAATCACAAAATGAGGAGGAGACATCAAAGCAGCCCGTGTCATGCTTACAGAGAGAAATGATATCACTCGTCTTTTTTCCACCGTAAATTTTTCCTCCTGCCTATTATAAACAAGTCACACAGAGTCTTAGTCAAACATATTGAATTTTGATGATCTAAACGGATTCTTTTATCTCCCTCTCTTTCTCTGTTCTCCTCCTTCCTTCAGTTATGGATGTCAGAGTGATCAGATTTCTATCTCTTGTGTTTGCAGACAAACCTCAGGGGTTAAAGCTGTTCCCCAGAACTTTCCAAAACCCCATTGGTTCAGTCATTACTCTTTCAGTGACTCCTGAAACATCATTCAGCATTAACTGCTGCTTATGATGGGACCTGTCATCTAGACTGTGGAGGGATAAATAGGTCATTTGCCAATCCTAATAAATAAAAAAGCAGAAGATGGGAAAAGATCGCATTCATGGTGGACATTTACCAAATCTACTACCTCAAATGAAAAGTCATTTACTCATCCTCATGTTGTTACAAATCTGTATAACTTTGTGAAGTGAAAAAAAAAAAAAAAACATTTTATTTTTGCATTATTTTTGAAGGTGAATAGTTCTAGTGTGTCAGATAGACAGGGAAGAGCATTAGCGATGTTGTACCATCACTGTAACAGATCAGGATACCTAGTGACACTGTGGCTTTTCCACACAACTTGGAGCCGTGTGTGTGTGCGCGTGTGTATGTTCTGGGACTGGAGTGTGAAAGAGAATCTGTGTGCATTTCCCCTGGGTGGGCTCTGAATGTGACAGGCCTGTAAAACCAGCACTGGTGTTGCATTTCAACAGCTGTCTGTTTGAATCAAACATCTTTTCTGAACCTAGTACAACAGGATAAGATGGATTTCAATCCACTTTCAGAATTCAATAACATTTTATTGGATGGGAAACAAGCATCCCTTTCTAAGAATCCTTTCTACCTATTTTGGAACAAGTATTTTCAGGCTGGTTCTTTATTAGTTATTTTTGCTATGATGTAACCGTTGTGAAATGTTGGCTAAAGTGCACATGTAGAAATACTTGTAGGCTTTTCTTACCTCACTTAACCCTGGCTTAACATCCTTTTAAAACCCAGGTAAAGGCTGGTTTTTACTCTAGGTTAGCCACTGATTCACACTTCCTTTGACCCGGGAATGTGAAATCTGAATGTTAAAATTATTTATCAGTCAGACATAACATTATGACCTTCCTAATATTGTGTTGGTCCCGCTTTTGCTGCCAAAACAGCCCTGACCCATCGAGGCATGGACTCCCCTGAAGGTGTGCTGTGCTATCTGGCACCAAGATGTTAGCAGCAGATCCTTTAAGTCCTGTAAGTTGCGAGGTGGGGCTTCCATGGATTGGACTTGTTTGTTCAGCACTTCCTACAGATCCTCGATTTAAACCTAACTGGTCTACAGCTATGCAGCCCCATACGCAACAAACTGTGATGCACTGCACTGTGTATTCTGACACTTTTCTATCAGAACCAGTATTAACTTAACTTCTTGAGCAATTTGAGCTACAGTAGCTCGTCTGTTTGATCGGACCACTCCAGACTGAGAACACCCCACAAGAGCTGCAGTTTTGGAGATGCTCTGACCCAATCGTCTAGCTATCATCATTTGGCCCTTGTCAAACTCAAATTCTTACACTTGCCCATTTTTCCTGCTTCTAACACATCAACGTTTGAGGACCAAATGTTCACTTGCTGCCTAATATATCCCACCCACTAACAGGTGCCATGATGAAGAGATAATTGTATTAAGTGTTATTCACTTTACCTGTCCGTGGTCATAATGTTATGCCTGGTTGGTGTACATTATAAAACACTGACATTTTAAATTTAATGGCATCATAAACAGTGGTTATCTTATTAAATATTCATTAACTTTTGTACATTCACACAACTTTGAGTTTCAGTGTCTGAAGGAAACCATTAATGTTGAACAATGGTAGCAAACGACCAGACTTAACAAGTACAGATATGTATGGCGACATTTCCACTGATGGACAAGTGGTTTTTAGGACAGACTGTGTGCTTGTTGCATGTTGTACTTGTCCAATCAATGTTTTTAACCTCATTAATGTGTGAATAAGCATATTAACTCAGTGTTTACAAATTCAGAGTGTGACATTTGAATCTTGACTATAGGATTAATTACGAACCCAGAATAACAGTGAGAAGTGTGGATTAAGAGTTGAAGGAACAATAGGTGATCTGGGAAATGCTAATTTTAGCCTGCTAGCATTGAAAGCATACGATTCCACCCTCCTCCAAAACACATGAATGCGTACAGACCAGAAGCAAGATGACCAGAGACAACATTATTGATTTTACGTCATGTGTCACTCAACGATGAGAACTGTCATACAGCACAGTGAGTAACTGTATTGCAATAAAGAAATAAACAACTTTTAAAAAAAACGTAATTGGATGCAACAAGTTTTCAGTTGTGTAGCAACACAACGTGCCAGTGCGTAATATTTCTTGCATGCCAGTGTTTCCACAATGAGAGTCTGCTTGGCTTGTAGATCCTTTGCCAGTGTAGGTTCAGTTAGGTTGTTGCTGTTTGCCTGCCATTCTTGCTCTGTCTGCACAACGTACGTGAACACACTGATGTATGATGTCTGCGTGAACAGGCTGCGCAGTGGTATCCAAACACACGTTGACTGACAGGGAACATATGCTATCATTTAATTCGGACTGAATGCAATGTTTGAACAAACATTTTATGGTCCTATTCTTCCACAGATGATACATTTATAAAAATAAATTTAGACTGCTTAACATAGTGATTGCTATCAGGATATGAGGAGACTTTCAACCAGCATAACAAAAAATGTTTCTGTAGAGAATCACCTATTGCACCTTTAAGCATGTCAGCATTGTGTTCTAGGAGCTCATTTTACTTTCCTGGCAAAGTGTTTTTTTATTTGTGCTGTAATTAAGGAAGCCATTATAGTTTATTCCTCTAGGGTGGAACATCTCTGTAAATCCTGTCATAACAGTAGCAAGTGAATCAGTATGTAATCATTTCTGAACTTTAAACACAACTTAAAGGCATGGCAAACCTCTTTTGCTTTGCTAGACCAGAATCACTGAGCTCAAAATTACTTGGTTTTCTTTCGCCTTGCATTTCTCTGAACTGTTAAACTATCAGAGCTCTTAGAAGTACAATTGATTGTAGCAGAATCATCTGTCTTGGTAGCCTTCACAAGTTTCCACCACCCAGTTTTTCGACCTAACTTTAATTCTCATCTTACTGCTACAACTAGGAATGTCATTTTTCCAGCTGTCGTGTCACTATAAATAACACTTTATAGCTACTGATTCATCTTTCTTATCTGGACCTGTAATGGGAAACTATTATGGTGAAGCAACATCCAAGCGCACTATTGCTTTGATACACAGAGGTTCATTAAGCATATGCTGTGTTAGCAAATAGTAGAACATCATTCTGCTGGTTTTATGGTATTGACATTGCAAAATCATTTCCATAGTTTCATTTTATCACTCCCTTAATGTGATTTTTATCAGGTTTGCAGTCAATCAATTCTCAATAAAAAAAAAAAAAAATTTGGTTCATCCTTGCGTTGTATGATCAATGATTTAGTATTCACACAGTACACTGCATAATCAATATTATTTGTGATGCAGTAGAAGCTACATCCAGTTTGGTGTTCATTTGCATTAAGAGAAAAAAATAAATAAAATTCACAAATGACTATGATCTGTTCTTTCTCCACTGTGGTGAGTTATGCAGGTTCAAAAATGTACTAATAAACCTTTCTTCTCTCTTGTGAAGGAGTGCATGAGTCTCAACACGAGAAGGTCCTCAGTGTCACTGGGGATGGAATTATTCAAAGTCCTGACTTCCCCAACACGTATCCCCGGAATACAGTTATAGCGTGGCGGCTGGTGGCAGTCACAGAAAGTTCCAGGATCCAGCTGACCTTTGATCCGCGCTTTGGCCTGGAGGACGCAGAGGACGGCCTTTGCAAGTAAGAAACCCTGACCCTTTGGTCACTTGCTAAACCTCGCATGCGCAATTAGAGGAACAGACAATATTTTAATATGGAGAAAGCATAGAAGATTCTCTAGAAAGAGAATAGAGTAAATTAAAAGAACTAAAAACATTTACTGTGGCAGATGAGTAAATCATTGGGTTTACATTAAAATGTACATATGCCATTCAAAATGCCATTGTTCTGTGGTACCTGACTTTTTTATTTTTTAATTTTTTATGGTTCTTCAGGGATGTGACCATCTAGTACAAGCCAAAGCTGACAGTTGATTTAAACAGGCGGGTTTCAAAATAGCATCATGGTTGGAACGAAACTGTAGAGAGGTGGTGATTTAGAAGATCTGAGAGCTTGAAAAATTGTTTCCTTTGAGGCGCTCAAATATTTGCTTAGTATTATGCGACAAATCAGCACTACTAAACAAGCAGCATCAGGCATCCATTGCACTCTCTTGACAGGGTCAGACGTAAGATAAAGCACCCATATACAATGAAGTAGTATAAGTGTATGTGGGAAGGGAGGGAGGATTACAGTGGAGATGTATGTGCTTGTTGTGACCACGTCCATTTTTTAAGATTTAGAGTCGAAAGGAGGCCATTTGGGAGATTGGCTGTGCTGCAAGAAGGCTGATGAATAATGAAAAGCCCACCCCTAGAGTGATTATGTTCTGTTATATATTTATTTTCTCCATGACTGATACAGTGACATAAAGAACAGCCCTTTCTGCTTTGTGCATATTTAGTTCCAAGTCTCCTATGTAACTCCACAGCATCTGTTTGAGATTCTGGAGGCGCATACAAACCCAGACCTACACATACACACAGTGTAGGTCACACACAGCTCAGCCAGCCAGCCAATCCACATTTAAGACCCTTTCAATTATAGGCTAGCTTTCCTTCCTTCCTTCCTTCCAGGCCTCTGTCCATGCCTCTGTTTTGCTGTATGGTGCAATCGATTACAGACGTTGCACATCTGTGCATTTTTACTTTCCAGAATCTAGATGATGACCTTCCCATAGCTGGTGGTTTCATGTGGAAAAAATGCTTGTAGACTTCTGCCAGTTATTGATAATAAAAAAAGTGGTTTTCTAGCATATTCTGTCTTAATGTCCTCTTGACTTGTGGAGATTACCTGTGAAAGGTTCCTCATTGTCTGCAAGCCTCATGTGAAATGATTTGTGATAGTGCTTTTGTACTTTTACAAGTTAAATCGGTATAGTTTAATTTCTTGTCAATAATCAATTAGATAATGTGAATTTCGAATGGGAACTCGCACTG
The DNA here is from genome assembly GCA_018749465.1 of Paracanthobrama guichenoti. Lineage (NCBI taxonomy): Eukaryota > Metazoa > Chordata > Actinopteri > Cypriniformes > Gobionidae > Paracanthobrama > Paracanthobrama guichenoti. The sequence goes on along the minus strand of CM031956.1, from coordinate 18,765,820 downwards.
TGTCCTAGGACACTAACGGGGAACAAATGAAGGAATGAGTGCTGTATGGCTAACAAAAGTCAATGACTTTAACTGAACTGATCCAGAGTAACCGTTCCCCATCCTAAGGGTACACACCGGCGGTCGTCGTGACTATTCCCTGGGGCCAGAAACCTGGCTACATTGGGCAGCTTAGCTCAGGGCCTGGTAATCAAAGAATACCTTAAAGGGAATATGGCCAAAGATAAAAATATATCCTGCCAGTTGCAGGTGAGTGGAGGCGCCCTTTTATACTCCAGTAGTGACGTCGTAGGCTGTCGCCGGCCAATGTTATTGTCATGTTTTGACACATGCTTCAGACACCGGTCATGCTGGAGGCATTCTCCATTAGTGTCCTAGGACGCAATCTGAGTTCCCATTTGAAAGGGAACTCTGGAGTCTTGCCAGCTGCATGTATTGCACCTCCTACTGGCTTCATGTTAACGGTAAATTAACACCGTTTTGGTTAATGGACCCCTTAGTCCTCTTTTTAAAAGTCTTATTGATCTTAGTCTTATATAAATTCAACAAACTGCCATTCGCAACCCATTTTACTTCCCTGATGAGACACTTGTTTTTTTTTTTGCAACCCTATTGCTTTTCGCTTATTGGTTAAAATTGTCCAATTGCATGTGTGGCCTAAGTGATGTCAGCAGGAAAGCAAAGTTGTTTTACTTAGATTAAGTATTCACAAAGAGTCTAAAACGCATATGAAGTAATCAGCATCCATTGATTATTTTTTTCATATTGACTAAGCTTTATTCCCTGCTCAGACATATCATACCGATAGGTGAACATAACAGTACCTTTTGCCCACATCGATGCTATGAATCTGTGCACAGTTGTCCACTTTATTTAAATCAGTAGCTGTGACCTTGAAGAACGTGGGGTTAAAGTTGGATTTTTGCCGTGAGTCGGAGTGTATTTGACCTGGAAAGAGTGTGTGTGTGTGTGTGTGTGTGTGTGTGTGTGTCATCTGTGTTCATGTATATGTTTTATCTACCTAGCAGGCATGCAGTGACTTGGTCTGTATGATTGCAACAGTAATGCATTAAGTCGTTATTGAGGGATGGTACATGCACTCACTCACAACTTTTATATACACAGTCACCAAAGGAATTGTTCCCCCCTCACATTCACGCACAGCATGCAACTTAGCCCTTAGCACAACATCCATGCCATCCTCCTTTACTGCTTTTCAATATTTGGTTGCTATAAATATTTTAAAGGCATTAATACACATTGGTATGATGATCTTATGCCAGTTAATGAAGAAAAAAATCCCCTTCTGTTTGGATCGAATCAAAGCACTGGGCTGGAATAAACTGTAATAAAGCTGCATGCTGAATCCTATCATGCTGCCTCCAGCAAAGCCCAGCCCAGAGCCGACAGGCCACTACAGACAGCTCTCATCATCCTGTGTGTTTGTTCAGACCGATAAGAGAACTGGGCCAGATTTTCTGGATTACTTAGGAAATTTTACAATGTTGATTCTGTCTTTGATGAAAAACTGAAAAGTGTTGAAAGGACATATAAGAAATAAGTATCAGTCATCGCAACGATTAGGAATTTGAATTGTGATCAACAGTACCAGTACATTTTCATCTCTACAGACTGAATTGTAATAGAATAAACAATCATCATAGTTTAATCTGTAGCAGAGGTTCTCAAGCTGTGAACCACTGACTTGAATGCATTATTTATAAACGATAACACCAACTTTTAATTAATGATTGGTGAAATATTGAGGTAACATTTGTGCCATGATTAGTGTTGCTGTTGTCTTCTGAAGTTTCCTATGAAGCATGCTGAGGGAGAAGTATCAGCTTTTTGTTATGAAATACACTAGAATTTTTTTTTTTTTTAAGAAGCTAGGATGTTTTGAATTGATCAAAGGTGACAGTAAAGAAAGAATGGTAAGAAGGGGGAATCTTTGTTTCCACAAAGATTGTTTTCAACATTTGAGGATAATCAGAAATGTTTCTTGAGCATAATGATTTCTGAAGGATCATGTGACACTGAAAATTCAGCTTTGCCATCACTGTAATATTTAGCAGTACTATAATTTATTCCTATATAAAATAACTTTCCATTTTTATAATTTTCTATTTTATTGAATGTTTGTACTGTATATTTGACCAAATAAATGCAGCGTAAGACTACTTTTGACTAGTTGACGTTTCAACATCCGGTGTTAAAAAGGAAAACTGGGTGTTTTCTGATGCTGTGCCATATTTTCTAAAAGATATCTGCTGCGCTTTCATGCTTCTGTCCTACTTGAGCTTCTGTGGAGTGAATGTATGCATGTAAACCTGGTAATAGTGAAATTATTACATTATTGATGAGCCATCTGCCTAAAGTGTTACTGGGAATGAGACGAACCCCTCTGCTTAATGAGGTAGAAAAGAAATATAGAGAGGAAAACCGATCACACCGTATATACACACCGATCAGGCATAACATTATGACCACCTTCCTGATTGGTTCATCAGACCAGGCCACCTTCTTCCATTGCTCCGTGGTCCAGTTGTGATGCTCACGTGCCCACTGTTGGCGTTTTCAGTGGTGGTCAGGGGTCAGCATGGGCACCCTGACTGGTTTGCAGCTATGCATCCCATATGCAACAAACTGCAATGCACTGTGTATTCTGACACTTTTCTATTAGAACAAGCAACTTCTTGAGCAATTTGAGCTACAGTAGCTTGTCTGTTTTATCGGACCACACCGGCCAGCCTTTGCTCCCCACGTGCCTCAATGAGCCTGTTGCTGGTTCACAACCCAGCCCTCAGATCTTTTGTTCTGTGTTGTGGCTTGGTGAAAATCATACCTGAATGCCTCAGAAATTCAGGTGTCCAATGTCTGTTTAACCAGCAAGTGTCTTTTACTTTCTTTTTTCCTTTTTAGTGCAGTGCGTGACAACCTGTGTTGCTTTTATTGAATGTGGTTTGAAGCATTAGTGTCAGACTGGGCAGAGAGTAAACAATGACTTCAGAAAGCCAAACGGTTGTGCTGGCACATGGAAAATAGGAAAAATATTCCTGTCCAATCAAATTATTACTACCAGGCTTTGGCTGCGGCCACTGAAACCAGCCTTTATTGAACACTGCAGGAGCATTGAGGCCATGCAGGCAGGAATAACACAACCTCAACGCTGCTGTTTTTCTATTCTTTATTTTATTATTTTTAAATGCTCAGGCCACTGTGTTCAGGCCAAGTTCTATCAAAAGACTGTACTTTAGAGCCCAAAAGAGGGCCATGAGAGAACATAAGGGGTGAATTCACTTAAGATACACCACTTTAGGATTGTGGTACTTTAGTGCAAAAACACACAATCTAGTGTTTAGTGTTTTCTAGTGGGTGGGTGGGGTAGACATATAGACATAAATAAACACAATTGACATATTGTGAATTTGCAATTTAAAATGCAGACATTATTCTAGTCTTCAGTGTCAGATTTTGCGAACATCTTTGCATCATTACCATAATTCCTTTAGTGAACCAAGTGCTAAAACAGTTTATAGACAGTTTAAATAAATGATGCCATTACTTCAGCAGGTGCTGTTCATTCTTAGACAGGTTCCCCATTGTGTCAGTATGTGAATTTGATGTTGGTAAAGTACATGCATGTAATAAGTTACTGTATAACCAGTTAAATCTCTGCCATTTTTAAGAGTAAATTAATTTTTTTTTCATTTGATTTAGGTGTGAATTATTTATTTATTTATTTATTTATTTATTTATTTATTTTTTTTTCCCCTGAAGTAGATATAAAACAATTCTTCAGTTGCTTTGTTGCAATTTTGGATAGCTGAGGAATCCCAGAATCCAATATGTTTTTAGACAATCATAATAACAGATAGATTTAGCTCTCATGTTCTCTGTGGACTGCAGTTCCATCAGGGTGATTGAGATAATACACTTAGCCATGCTTCGTTTTATAGCTTATTCAGTTCATTGAATGCTTGTGAGAATGGATTTCTAGGTCACAGCTATTGTAGCTTATGTAAAGCCTAATGCGTTAGCATATTAGCTTGAGATCAAATACAGATAAATATAATTTATGAGCTTACATGTCTGTAGTCCTCCTTTAATCTTATTCACTCTTCACTTTCTCTCAAGCGTTTTAGCTAAATTCTTCACTCCGTATCCTCCTCTTTTTCAGTTTTCTCCCTCTACTTTTCCCATCTTTCTTTGCTGCCTTTGTTTGAATGTCTGTGTAATAAGGTCTCCGTAAATAGCTTAATTTCCATAGTTCCCGGTGTAGGCCTTCAAAGAATTAGACCTACACTTAGATGCCTCATAGCCGTTAGCCTTCCCTCACACCCGGTGATGAGGGACATTGCTCTGTCACAGCTATATAGTTAATTCATCAGTGTCAACCTCCCCTCAGATCATCTCTCACCAGCCGTTTCCCCTCGTTCAGGCATGTGACAGAAGCTGCCTGGTGGCCAACAGGAAGGACATGATGCTGGATTTATGGCAGTGGCGATGAGGCACAATTAGCATCAGGTGCGCTTCACATGCTACTGGCAGGACTGGTGTCAGTCCTGCCAGTGTTTTATTATATCTTCACTATAATAAAATTAAATGACACAAAACACAAGCCTGTCTCTTTAAGTCAGTTTTAATGATCAATAATAGCCATATAAGTAAAACGTATAAGAAGCTATACAATAAGAAATAAAGCAAAATTTCTGTCAAACATACAAAGTCAGCACCCTAGTAGGATACAAGATGAAATGAATGATAAATGGACTGCATGTAAATAGCGCTTTCAACAGACCCATGGCCACCAAAGCGCTTTACATATTGCCTCAGATTCACTGACTCACTCACTGACTGACTGACTGACTGACTGACTGACTGACTGACTGACTGACTGACTGACTGACTGACTGACTGACTGACTGACTGACTGACTGACTGACTGACTGACTGACTGACTGACTGACTGACTGACTGACTGACTGACTGACTGACTCACTGACTGACTCACTGACTGACTGACTGACTCACTGACTGACTCACACTCACTCACTGACCGACTCACTGACTCACTCACTCACTGACTCACCTCACACCGACTCACCACTCACCACCACTCACTCACCACTCACTCACTCACTCACTCACTCACTCACTCACTCACTCACTCACTGACTCACTCACTCACTGACTCACTCACTCACTGACTCACTCACTCACTGACTCACTCACTCACTGACTCACTCACTCACTGACTCACTCACTCACTGACTCTCAGCCATGCAAGGCACCACCCAGCTCATCGGGAGCAGCTGGGGTTAGGTGTCTTGCTCATAGACACCTCGACACTTGGTCAGGTGGAACCGGGATGGAACCGCCAACCTACATGAACCACTGAGCCACTGCCGCCCCTTAAAATTAAATAAATTTTTTTTTCATTTTGTTCATATTCATATATTGAATTTCATTTTATTATAAAGTTATGTTATAGCCTAAATATATAAAGTTATGAAACTTCACTTTGCCCTCAGCCAAAATGATTTGCCTAGGGAACAAATTATAGATTCATAAGACCAGAGATCGCCTGTTAGATGAATTTATATCATGTATAACCACTACAGAGACATCAGAGCCAGCAGCAAACATCAGAAGGACTAGCCGAGGTAAGGCTTCTCTCGGCGGGGTTAATGAGCTCTGAGCGCCCAGTGACTGACTGGATCTCATAACGTCAGATACAATTTTTAAATAGGCGCTATCTTTATAAATAAACCACAGATTTGAGCTTTAAACAACTACATTCTTACCTGAAAAACTCTTAACTAAATTTTGTGGCACAATAACAGTACACTATAAAAAATGCTGGGTTAAAAACAACCCAAGTTGGGTTGAAAATGGGTTATTTTAAGCAAACATTTAAACCAACCCATTTACTGGTTTAAAATAATCCAATTGCTGGGTTAGTCCATTTTCAACCCAACTTGGGTTGTTTTTAACCCAGCATTTTTTTAGAGTGTAGTATTTTTAAATTACATGGGTTTTCTCATCAGCTATTGACACTTGCTGGTTGGTGCAAGATGCGTTCTGGGATACCTGGCTGTCTCAAGTCCGCACAAGTCACATATCGATGCATCCTCGATAAAAGGGGTGGAGCAAGAACACATCCGGTGATTTGAACTGCACTTGACTTGAATTTTGTATTGGAGCAGTACTTGGGCAGTGACTGATGATGTTTCACAGGTCCACAAGAATACAAGTACAGAAAAGAAAGCATATTGAGAAAAGGCCTAGGGCTGCGTCTAAAATTTAGGCGGCTGAATTGTTGCCTCGCTGCCTTATCGGGCAGTTACTTTGTAGGCAGCATTTGTGCATGAAGGTACCTCACAAAAACAGAGGCAGTGTAATTGTTTAATGATCCACAGCAAAATAAAGCAAGCTTTAGCGGTAGCTAAGCAAATATTGAATTACTACAATGGTAATTTCGCAATCTAAATGACATCAGAACTGGAAAATGTTGGTCAAAAACGTGCATTTACCCATAAACTAACCACCAATTGCAACTTTCAGACGCCATCTTTATTTTTAGCTCAACTTTCACAGAATTGAAAACACAGGATTGTGGGATGTCAAAAGTAGCGAAGAATGCATCTATGCTTCCTTCAAAATCGATCAAATGAAGGCATCTCTGAAGACAGGAAGTGAGGCTAACATTGGACTTGGACATGTCTTTGTGCCATCCAGCATCCACATTTATCAAAATCCAATGACCTGTATCCAAAGGACTCTTTAATATGTTGACTAAAATAATTAACATAAGTAATGTTTTATTGTTGTTAATTGTCACAAAATCAGAGACCCTTCTCTTGAAATTAGATTAATTTGTCACAAGTGCCGATTTCTCCTACCCAACCACCCAGATCAGTGTTGCCGTACTTCCCGTATTTACAGGCAAAATGATGCATCCCGTATCAAATCAATTCATTAATCTCTGTACTAAAACAGTGTGTTTGCTGTTGTAGGTATGATTATGTGGAGGTGGAAGAGCCTGTTGGAGGGATAGTGTTGGGTCGTTGGTGTGGCTCACAGATGGTTCCAGGGCCCCAGGTATCCAAGGGGAACCAGATCCTGATCCGCTTCGTCTCTGATGAATACTTTCCCTCAGACCCAGGATTCTGCATCCGTTACACTTTGCTTCAGCAGGTAAGAAATGACTTGCGCACCATGTTTTTCCTTGTGTAATGCTTATGCAACATTTATTGAGAGGGCTGGCTGCATTTTTGTTGAAAACATTTTGTTAATTTCTAATGGCCCTTTTCTAAATTATCTTAAATATACGGTGTGCAAAAGATAATTAGCTGTTTATGAGAAATACAGTGAGCTTTGTTGAATAAAAAAAATAAAAACAATGAAGAGATATGTACTTGAAAAAACTGGGGCCAAAAAAGAAAAGGATCTTAAAGCTAAAAACATACTTCCATTTTTATATTTACGATGCATCTGTTGCTGTAATCACCATCCCCTTCCTCTGAAATGACCTGGCAACCTTAAATGGCACTTACTAAGTTGGAAATTTCAAGTTCTAATCATATTCCTACCTCAGAGACCTTCTCAATGTTTCACTTTATGTGGTGGTGAAAACCACAGCGGGCGTGCTACGGTGTTTTCCACCTTGGCCATGGTTCAGATTTCTCCCTTTAATTTACACCCTGACAGGCGTCACACGGCACATTTGAAAAGGATTATTCCCCTGAAATGATTTAATAGACATGCTTGCCTTTGATGTGTGATGCCTGTCAAAGTTTTATGACTCCACTTTCCCTTGCATTTGTTTACTGAGCCTTCAGAGCGTGTCTGAACGCTTTGCTACGTTGCGCGAAATTTGCTCTCATTGTATTCCAATGAACAAAGGTGTGCTTTATCTCCTTGATGATAATGGCTGCATCTATTCTGTTGAAACATAATTATTGTAGTGTTGATTGTGGTAAGATAGGCCACCAAAATTAGACAGGACAAATGCGGCTGTGGATGATTAAAAGGCAAAGAAAACTGCATATGGCACTTCCATATGCAATTTCCTTCTGAACTCCTAGTGCTTTTTCATTGAAATTGCTGATGCCGATCTGCAAGTCTTTTTCAGAACTGACCTGCTTTTCTGTTGATTTGAGAGCTGAACGATGATGGAACCGACTGTGCTCTTACAAAACCTACCGACAAACAAATATTGCACATCACTTTCTTTGCTTGCGAGCTTTAGGAGTTTTGAGAACATATTTTAATATCCAATCACAAAGATATACACTACTGTTCAAAAGTTTTGGGGTCTGTAAGATATTTTTTTTTTTAAAGAAATTATTTCTTGTATTCCGCAAGGACGCATTTTAGATTAATCAAAAGTGAAGACCTGTGTTTCCAAAAAAAAAAAAGTGTTTCCACAGAAATATTATGCAGCACAACTGTTTTCAGCATTGATAATAATAAGAAATGTTTCTTGAGCAGCAAATCATCATTATTTTTAAAGGATCATGTGACAATGAAGACTGGCGTATCTGAAAATATATTAAAACAAACTATTGTTAAATTATAAATAATTTACAATCTACCGCTTTTTTTCTAATCAAATAAATGCACCCCTGGTTAAGCACAAGATACTTCAGACCCCATTTGAACGGCAGTGTAAATGAAATTCATATCAATTCACACATTATTAGTACCTAATTTTATTTATGCAATGTGACATGAAGGAACAAGATGTCGGTCAACTCGGTACGTCCTCACCAAATTGATTTATAATTAGAATTGTTTAGTTTTGTGATACATTTTTGTTTTGTTTCCTCCTTGCATGACAACTGTTCATGAAAACTGTGTTATCTATACCTTCTCAGCCGCTGGGCAACTAGGTGGTGTGTTTTTCTTTGAGCAGTGCTCTATTATTGCAGAGGAGGTGGTGTGTTATGGCTGCTTTCTGGACACACAGCTCGCATCAGAGGTGCGGCTGAATCAAGCTCTATTTATAGTGTTTGTGGAGGAGTATGTCAAGCTGGAACCTACAATTCCAACACTGACTCCTCCAGCCCTGACTCACAGTGCACATTTTTGTTTTCTTGCTCACCAAACATTTGTATTCAGGAGGCTTGTGGACTGTAGTTGCGTTTTGAGCATTGCGTGCCCATGTGCATCAAAGTGTTCAAAATATTGTGTTGTCGTCATTTCAGAAAGTGTGGCAGAACGTCTTCCACAAACCAAAAACATATCATTTGTACTTTAATGAAACGTTGTTTGACAGTCCTATAAATATTGCTATTTCGACATAATTATGTGAGCATATATTTTGTGATAATTGTTAAATACCAGGTGAATACAATTTCATAGTAAAAATGAAAAATGCACATGAAACTCCTTTTCTTGCTCTTAAATGCTTAAAAGAGCCTTTATTTATTTATCTTCAGTGCTGTTAAAGTCAGTTTCTCTCTGGTTGCATGCCTTAATACCAAGTTTAATTTGCACATCATGCACCACCTACTGTCAACTAAATTATATAAAAGCAGCAGTGGTGTTAATGACACGTTAATTTAGTAGGAATCTTCCTTGGATTCCCTTACAAAGGCTGATTAAGTATGTTTCTGTTTCTTTTTTTTTTTTTTCTTTTTTTTTTTTTATGGCACTGAATAATTCAAAATGTGTGACCTTCTTGAGTACTTTACCTTAGTAGGCCTGGGGTTTTAAAACTTGAGGCTGGAAAAAGCTTTCCTGTAGCTCCAAACAATAAGAGCGTGGCGCTAGCAACACCAAGGTCATGGGTTCGATTCCCAGAGAAAGCAAGAACTGACAAAAATGTAAAAATGTGTACTTTGAACGCAATGTAAGTCGCTTTGGATAAAAGCGTCTGCCAAATGCATAAATGTATAATATAAAAGGGTGCTAGAATGCCTCTGAAGAAAAAGCTTTATCAGTGTATGTAGTGTGGCAAATTTTGATTTTGGAATATTTATTATGAAAAGGTTTACAAATGAATTTTGAATAACATTTAAAAAAATAATATTGGGTGGAATAATTTGTATTACTTAATATTAAGCCAATAAGTAGCCTACATAATTTCTCAGTTAGTATTTAATCTGTCACACAAAGTATGAATGGGTCCGTTTGCACAAAAAATATAGCTGCTTTTATATTTTAGAAAGGGAGTCATTTGGGGGTCCTTGACATGTAAAAGTTTGAAAACCTCTGGCATAGGCTGTTGCTTATACCATATTTTATCCATCTGGCTTGTGCAAATGTATTATAGGTTTGCTAAGGGAATGACGTATAATCAGCCTCCTCTTTGTTAGTGTAATGAATGGAGCTGAACATTTCTCAGACTATAAACCTGGATGAAATATCTGTCAATTAAGCCCAACTACACAAACAGATAAAGTGGGAATGCTGATCTCTGCAATTTTCTGACCGTATCCAGTTTATGCAGCATACAGTTATTGTCTGTTGAGCAACACCATGCATCTTGGAAGTGTTAATTCACCTGACTTCACAAATCCAGTGCACTTCTCATAAAACACTTAATGGTGTAATTATAGTGTTTACCCTATCTGTTAATTTAAAAAAAATTTAGCTATAATTTCCTTTGCTGTCCATTGATGCAAAGCGAAGTGATGTGCTTCAGATCTAATGGTTTAAGGTTCTGCATTTAGTCCCACTTATGACGCAGTTTAGGGAAATGAGTGGCCTAGCCGGCTGGCTGTTGGCTTTGTACACCGTGGCATTGGGCTGCCATGTTGGAACAGCCGAATTCTGTTTCTCTGTGGTCAACCTCAGCTACTGGAAACCCAGGATCACGGGGGCAGCTCTGCACTTTGTTTAAACAAGCGATCACTCCCCTTCACCACTTCCACGAGAGAAGGGGGAAAATAAGCCCCAGCTGCAATTCTCAGGAAGAGAGTTTGGGAACTGGTAAGGGTTTTGAGGGAAGAGGTCATTAAGACTGCACCTAGCTGGAAATAAGAAAAGTTTTGTGATTTTTATCATGGGAGTCAGGAACTGGACTGCTGCTTTTAGCTCCCAGCTGAATTTCATAGATGTTTTCCCCCTTGAACCTGGAAGATGCCTTTTGCATGTGCTTTCTGATTTCTAATGGTTAAATATCTAGTTCAGCCATGAAACCCTAGAGGGCGCAGGCTAAGGTCTAAAAAACAGAGGTGAGATGTTTCTTGCCAAGCAGAGTAACAGGTTTGATGGGCACCAAAATTGAGACATGGTTGCTGAGGCTAAACTAAATTCAGGCCAGGTTTTTATTTTTTATAAACCATTTTAAATTGGCAACAGCTTCTCTTCAAAAGAGAGGGGTTAACATGCAGTGTGAACAGTGTGCACTTGTATATAAGAACCTTTGAAGTTGCCACTTGTTTTTAAAGTAATTGTAGATGGCGGTTTTGTTGGCCTCTCAGCAGCATTTGTTCAGGACAACCACATGGATTATTAAATTACATTAGGCATATCATTTCAAACACAATACCCATTCAAAATTCAGAGTTAGATGTGTGGAAATGACTCCAGTCACTTCATTTATCTTCTCCTCTTCTTACAACCACTGTGTATGATTGGCATGCCACCAAGCATGGCCTTCACCAATAGTATATCCACAGTGAATCACGTGCATTTTTGAGTGAGACCACGGCACTGTTATTTGGTTTTCTACAGCACTGACTGCTCTCATGTGTATTCTGATGGGCTACTGGCAGACATCTGAGTCTGTGCACTCATGTCCATCTGGTAAGCCATTTTCCTTGTAGTCTAATAGAACCCCACAACCTGCAAGCCATTTGAAACATCATGTTGTCATACTGCACAACATAAATGAGGCCATTATTTTTCAGATAATATTTTACCTTAAAATCAATGCATCTGTTATGAAATTTTATTACATACAAGAGGAATGTAGGAGGAAAAGTACCTTAAGTGTGACTGATTTAGTTTTTTAAATATGATTTTAAGTTCCTGGATATGTAACCCTTATTCATCAATTTAAAAGTTACTCTGAGGTCCTTTAGAAGACAAAAATGTCAGTGTCAAAAACTGTCAAAAAAATTTTGGGAGCACAGACTTAAGTTTGGTCTCATTTTAAAGACCCTTGGCAGATTATTGTTGAATAAAAAAAAAAAAAGTTAATTCTAGAAGTGTTTAGTTTATGAAAAGGATTTATGAACATTTATTTTATATAAAATAAATATTTTATGAAACCTGTTAAACTGCTAGAGAATCAAAGCCATAAATCTAAACAAGTTGTGTTCTAAATTTGAGGTTGATATCTCAAAAAATGAGCCTTCAGTAAGAGCTTTTCGGTTTTAATTAGATGCCAGCAAAGTTCCACTGGTACACACATTAGAGTTTTTCTCTCAACACACGTGCGCACACACAATATTTTTATTACATACAAACCACACTCTGACATCCATACCAACACTCCCACATAATTATATCTGTATAATTTGTCCAATTGGCTCTATAGCATGCTAAAATGAGTGTTTGCTTTACAGGCCAAACCGGAGTAAATGGCACCATCTGGTAAAAAACCTTTTTAAAAAATTTAACAAAGACTTCATCGCTTTGTAGTTAAATGGCCCTGGAATTAAAAATTGCAGTTTGGGTTTCAGTGGGGACATTTTTGTCCTTAAGGTCCTAAGTGTAACCATTTTGTGTACCTAGTGTAAAATAGATTTATTAAATGAATTGGGGGTGAAATAATAGTAAAATTCCAATAAAAATAAACACTTGTGCCAAAATGTGTGCAGTTGGCATTAACAAAGGCAATTTTTTAATTTATTTTTTTAAATGGCAAAAGACAAACATTTTCTTAGTTTTAAAGGCGCGGTCAGAATTTCCTCAATTAAAAAGTTGAACCAAAATAAATGTCTGTGTGAATAGTCCATTTCTACAATGGTATCAGTTAGTAAGTACACCCTTAAATAATTTTTATGTCAGACTATACCTGCATAATAGAATTCTAAAGAATGGTGAAAGAATAATTTTTGTGTGTTAAATTTCAATATATGATTCTGTGTTTTATGTCTGAAAGTCTCCTAAATATCTTGTCTTGTAAGTGAAGTTGCACAAGCGCTGTTTTATCCACCTCATAAGGGACATTTGGCTGTGGCTTTAAAGACCAGGGCTCAGAGGATCTTTTAATTGACAGATTGAAAGAGTGCCTCACATTCACAAGCTGTTAATGGTTTCCATTCCCCACCACTGACTAGTTCCAAAACTGGAAGCCAGTTTTCTGCATTGGAGGATATGTGAATGTACAGGTTTTAGGAGGTAATTGTAACTGCTCTGGAGAGCTTGCAGGAAAAATAAAATAAATAAATTTGATGTGTCCAGTTGATTTACATCTTCAGTGAATTATGACTAAAGATATATTACAGTGCGCAACAATTTTAGTTCATGTCAGACGCGAGTGAAAGAAATGGTGACTTGGTGTTCAGGGTGTCAGATGTTAATTCACTAAAGCATTCATTAGAATGATTCAAACGGGTCACAAACGGGAGTTCCTGAGTCCTTTTGAACAATTCAAAGGACAATTAAAATAACTGGCTCATTAGAGTCATACATTTACTAAGACTAAGCTGTTTGTTTTTGCATGAGGACAAGGCAATGCAATGTGTTTTATTTAAGTACCCTATTCTTTTACTCCTCACATTCATGTGGGTTTATACATAAAAGTATCATTTGGGTTTCTTAAATATTAGTGACCTCAAACTAAGAAATACTAAAGAAGGCTTTTCATTCCTTCCCATAATGTGCACGTACAGTATTCTTGTACTGACGGCATGTTTCCAGTGCTTGACTCTGATGCTCTCAATCAGTCTGTCTTGGTGACCTCATTTACCACTTTGTCAGGTTTTTATCACTGTAGAAATCACAGGCCCTCCATTGACACCTTGTCCTTTACACAGTGGTAACCATGCCAACTCACTCCTCACTTGTTACCTGGTTTTAGAGTGTGGCATTGGATGTGTCATTCATGGGGGGATTATGTTAGTATGCCTGAATTAAGCTTGTGGAAAAAGGACATGCTGACAGATCCCACAGCACCCGAGGCAGTGGAGCAGAGTTGAACTGAGTGCAGAAATGTGGCTTCCTGCAGGTTGCCCAACCCCAGAGGTATCAGTGTTGCCTCCCTGGCATACAGTACATCAATAACCCTTAAATGCATAAATGTCTCAACCGGTATCTATATCTAACACGGATGGATCTCTACCTGTTGCGATTAATATAAAACTCTCCTGATATTAGAGTAAAAATTACAGAAGAATAAAATAAAGCATATTTTGTTACCCTTTGGAGCTCCATTCCGTTTGAGCAGATGTTTTATACCATCATCGCTGTCCTCGCCAGAGCTCATTTCCCAGTACATTAAGCATCTGGCTCATATTCGCCATCTCAAACATATTCTCAAAACTGTCATATTCAACATTTTCTAAATCAATATTTTGATTGCTGACAGCTTCTTCACCAGATCCATCAAGTGACAGTGCAACTAATATTTTTATTCTAGATTGCGTTCAGTACTTGCTCTGCAGTAAATCACTGAGCCATTTCAAGTTTTGCTGATGATACTTCCTACTCTTGTTTTCTGCCTGCGGTAACTATGAGTGAAACGTCACTTAATCACTGTGTATCAGACGTTGCCACTTTGTGGAAAAGAAGGTTGTCTAACTTTTAAAATATTAATGAGGAGGAGGGTAATGAATGATGTCCAGGGCCACAAAAGACCTGAGGTATGCATTTAAGGGTTAATTGTGTGTTTGAGTTCAAACAAGGTGGACTGGTTAATTGAGTCTGTGGATAAGCCAGTCAAACATTAACTCATCTAGAGAAACCATGCAATCCCTTATTAACTGGTAATTTGGTAATACAAAAGCTCAAATTATGTGTGTAATATACAAATAGAAATAAATGTTGATGTTTCTATCAAGAGATGCATTAAGAGATTGATGTTAATTTCTTCTGCTGAACATAAAATATATTTTGAAGAATGTCAGTAACCAAGTTGATTGGCCCCATATTTTTTTCCATACGATGAAAGTCAATGGGGCCCATCAACAGTTTTGTTAAGCATATTCTTCAAAATATCATCTTTTTTCAAATGAATACAGGTTTGGACCAACTTGAGGGTGAGTAAATGACAGAATTTGTATTTATTAATTTATTAAATTTATTTTTATTTTTGGGTTAACTTTCCCTTTAAGTGATCTTTTCCTTGGTTTTGCTTTTATTTCTTCACACATCACAGCTAATCATGCAAAATTAAAGTATTAAACGGTTCTAAAAATAAACCAGGCTGCTGCAGAACACTTTTAAACATGTTAAAAATGAAATGTCCCCTATGGAGTGGCTGCAGTACCACTGATTTCTTGTTTGTTTGTGTGTTCAGAAACAGTCAGAGCCCGAGGCCCCTGCAGTGATGCCTGCATGGATGCAGAGTGTGGATGTTCTGAGGGAAGCTGTAGCTGGTTTCAGCACAATGGAGGAAGTGATGAAATACCTGGAGCCGGATCGCTGGCAGGTGGACATGGAGGACCTCCTCAAGCCAACCTGGCAGGTGGTGGGCAAATCGTTCTTCCATCAAAAGAAATCCAGAGGTAAAGATCCTGTATTTGGAAATCCTTAACATCAATTGAAATATTGGAACAGTTTTATTTAAACCTGCTGTCTATTTTTTATTAAAAAAATGTGCGTAGGAGTGGTGGACCTGAACCTGCTTCGTGAGGAGGTTCGGCTTTACAGTTGCACTCCACGGAACTTTTCTGTCTCATTGCGTGAGGAGCTGAAAAGGACGGACGCCATCTTCTGGCCCAGCTGCCTGCTGGTGAAGCGCTGTGGAGGGAACTGCGCATGCTGCTCTTACAACTGCTATGATTGCCAGTGCTCGCCTACCAAGGTGGTCAAAAAATATCATGAGGTAAGCAAAGATCAGAAGGCCTTCCATTACACTCCAAATTTCACATTTTGGATTTTTTTTCACTAGTAACTTGAATAAAAAAGATGCATCTCACACATTCAATTTAACGTCGTTTTGATGTTGATCATTTCAGATTATGACGAAATGGCACGTCCAACAATTAGATATTGTCATAATACATTCCAAATACTCTTAAGGTTTTTTTGTTTTTTGTTTTTTTTTGTATACAGTATAGTAGACTTGACAGCATGTCATCTGCACCGCTTGTCATTTGTATGGTTGGGGGGGATGCTGTAGCATATAAATGTTATTTATAAATATATTTATAAAGAATATATATAAAACAATAATGCATCTAAATGTATTTATATCTATTTAGATGCATCTATTTATTATTCATACGTTCATGTTTATTATATTTGGATTTTATTTCGGTTTAAATGCATTGTATATATTAATATAAATGTTTGTGGCACATTTTATTTGATTTGATTCTAAAATATATCCTGAATTTAGAGAAAATGTAAGTGCAACTTGTGAAATGTACATGGTTAGTGAAATGAGAGCCTTTGAGTGTAAAATGGTAAAGTTATGTTTAAGTGCTTGTCTGTCTGTGTGTCTGTGTCTGTCTGTCTGTCTGTGTGTGTGTGTGTGTGTGTGTGTGTGTGTGTGTGTGTGCCTGTGTGTGTTGTACAGGTTCTGATGTTGAAACACAGGGCAGGGGGTCGGGGACTGCAAAAAACTCTAACGGATGTCCCCCTGGAGCACCATGAGGAATGTAGCTGTGTGTGTAAAAATGACTCAGACTAAAGCAGTCCCAATGAAAGAGAGCTACACTGGCCCCCCACAGACTCACCCAGGGAAATATTTCTTGCTTTGTGCATACATGAGTGAAAGTTTTATTTTTTTTTTTTTTTGTTTTTTTTACCCTGATGTTGCAAACTAATGAAACCCAGCACTGGATATCTTTTTTTATCTTGACTTATCTAAGCCTGCGGTTCCATTCGGTTTGGGCTCGCAAATCCATAAAGAATTGACCTATGAAGAATTTTCCAATAGGCCTATAATAGCGTGGAGTATTTGGAGGAAAATTTAGGTATTCCAGAATAACTAGAGCCCGAAGTGAGGTTGCTATTACTTGATAAACAAGTGGATTTTCTTTAATTCTTTTTTTACAAATTAAATATCAAAGGGACCTTGACTATGCATCCACTTTCAGCGATCCAAGGACATTTTTGAGGTGGCCTGGACATTCTCCTCAATAGCATCCCAAAGAAACTGATTATGCTGTGTCATAAATCAGCATGCCGTCACCTACTCGTCAGTGAATAGAAATTAGACATTTTCATTAAGTCATAAAGAATATTCCAGGAAAGATAAGGATGTCCATTTTTTTTTTTTTTTTTTTTTTTTTTTTTTTTTTTTTTTTTTTTTGTGCTCATTTACTATGAACTAGACTCTGAGAATGACTTCATTCAAGAGAGAACACTAAAATACAAAAGTGAATCTTGTGTAAATACATTTCAAATTGTGATTTTGTTGACTTTTCCTGTCATTACTGTTTTTGGTACGAAGATTTTGGCATGTAAGAATCATTTTTCCCCTTTCATAATCACTGTAGTATTATCAGTATTAGTCACTCTTTTGTAGAAACATTCATTGTGGTTTTTTTTTTTTTTTGGAATAGTTTGTTTTATTTGAGTAATAAGATCATTTTGACTGGAGACAAAATATTCTGAAAACTGTTAGATGTTCATGTAAATAGACTTTTTAGAAGTTAAAGGGACATAGAACTGCCAGTAACATATTCCTCTACCATTAAACGATTAAATAAATTGTGTTTTTTCCAAATGGCACTTAAAGCATTGGTTTGTTCAAGTAATCTGCAGTTGTCACAAAATTGCAAAGCGCTGCCAGGGAACCATATAACCATGAACTATTAATTGCAATCTGTCTTCAGCCATTGAGAGCTTAATTAGATGTAAAAGATCCATCTCTGCATTAATACAGTGATCTTGCTCACGTTTGCTTTTCAAGAGCAAAATCATGTGATTGACAGTATTACTCAACATTCCTTGAATAGTGACATTATATCCTTTTTTTGTGGGGTGGGGGGTGATCACATCTGCATGGAGATGATGTGAATTCTGAAACAATATAACAAAACATGACATTGGTGTAAAATGAATAAAATGTGATTTACTGGGAAAAGGAGCTGAGTAAACAAGACATGCAGCATTATTCACATATTTTTAATCTGCCTTAAATGACCTTTTCTGCTGTCATTTTGTCAGACTTTTATTCTTTGATGTAATATTTTTGTGACTTGTTTTCATACTTTGATCACAGATTCCTCACACTTGGCAAACCAATTTAACAAGCCACCTACTGTAAGCAGGCTTTGAGATCATCTTTGTCAGAATGCACAAAAATGAGCCTTTCTTCTTTTAGAGGGGATGAGAATCTGAATGTGTCGTGTTGGAAGTGAGAGTCCCTTGATGTTGTTAAACTGCACACGGAAAAGAAAATCATGAAGTTTCTCTTTAGGAGACTCATTTACAGTTCTGAGAGATGCTAAAAAGAATGCTTGGTAATGGGTATTCCTCATCATCTTGATGGTTTACATTGAAATGTGTGTCAGTTTAGATCAACGTCATATGTAACAAGGAATCTTAAGTGATGCTTGTATTATAATTTTTTCCTGTGTTAAAATACTTTCTTCTAACCCATCTTAATTTGGAGACACTTAACCATTCATGGGTTGATTTTCCCTGAAAAATGAAAACGCATCGGTTGTGTTATGTTATCAAAGCTATTGCTTTGTTTTTTTGAGCATCCCGACCAGCCTGACACAGTAACTCGTTCAATGAAATGTGATTTGGCCAGGGTTATTTGTTTGTCTGACCATTGGCAGATGCAGGAGTGTTTCAGAACATTTTAAAATAGGCAGTTGAAAGTCATTTTTGCAATTCAGTTTGGTCACATTAGTGGTGTGGAAATATACACTTTACTGTTAATACTTTGTACAAGGTCATTAGTAGAGGAGTTATTAGTTCATGAGCATGATAACATGAAGACTCTTAATATACATTAGCACAGGTCTGTTTAATTTCTACAGGCTAGGGAATTTCACTGTCACAGTTAATAGTAAAAATGATTGTCTGAGAACAAAGCATTAATGTATTTAACCAGATGTGCGTATATGAGTATTGCCCTGTGCTGTGGGCTTGGTCTTATTTAGATAATTGCAGGGTGGTTGCTCTGTGGTTTTCCAGGAACTGGCTGTGGTTTCTGGGTAAAGTAATGACCTGACATCTGAGTGGCAGTTTGCCTTTCCACTGCTTGTCATTATGTGACGCAGTCACGTTTTAGATAAACAAAAATCTTACACTACTGTTGTTGTTTTTTTGGCTTTTTTTTTTTGGGGCTTTTTAAAAGTTCACCAATGCTGCATTTATTTGATCAAATACAAAAAAAGTAATAGTGAAAATTTGCAATTTAAATAAACTTTTCTATTTTAATATTTTAAAATGTAATTTATTCCTGATGAAGCTGAATTTACAGCATCATTACTGCAGTCTTCAGTGTCACGTGATCCTTCAGAAATCAACTTTTTTTTTTTTTTTTTTTTTTTTTTTTGTAGAAAGCATGTTACTTTTTTTAGTATTCTTTGAATAAAGTTCAAACAGCATGTATTTGAAATTGCAATCATATGTAACGTCACTTTTGATTAATTTTATGCATCCTTTCTGAATAAAAGTATTTGTTTCTTTAAAACTAAAATCGTACTGATCTAAACTTTTGAACTGTATATACACATTATTTTTTTACATCCAGACTAACACAGTTAACTATATAATTTACCTAGATTGCATACATGGCAAAAAAAAAAAAAAAAAAAGTCTAACAAAGAAAAAATTATTCTATGCCTGATCTTCCTTGTTTTATACATGTGTATTTATATAAATCTAAACAAAGCAGTTTCCCACAAGAAACAGCATGCCCACTGAAAAACATTTACTCCACAAGTCCAAGCTGTAATTGTACTAAAAATAACAGTCAGATGTGGTTTGATTCCCTTTAGCACTGAATATTCATAACTCTTAAAAGCAGGGTCTCTAATCTCTTTCTAGAACATCCAGTGCTTTTTACCACACAAAACATTACAATCACATTGTCTCACACTGCGTGTGTGTGTGTTAGGGTTGATAAGCTTATTCCAAAGGGGCAGGGAAAAGGCCATTTGTCTTGGAAAACCTTAATCTGTCATGTCCAATTAGAACAGATAGAGGGCAAAGTGTAGACTGTACTGCATTTGCCTCTAGTCTTTGAATAATGCATGTACTTCATAGGCACATATATACGTATTCAAGGTCTTGCAAGGTTAATACGTCTAATGCTGTTTTCATAATCTAAACTAAGTTAATATAAGTGAGCTTTGACTTTCTGAAGTGTTGTTGTAGACAAGATGGCAGAGCGGTCAAGGTCACACTCTATAATCCACCGTGTGTCGCACATAAGTGAAGATCACATTTTCCTCAGGTGGTGGGTTACGGTTTTGGTTAAATCTCGAGCTGGCATGACGCAGCAATTTAAAACTTGAAAGTGTGGTTCCAGTCCTGCTACATTTATCATTTAAATTTGCATTTCCTGAAATACCTTAATAGAAACGATGTGATTTTCATCAATAAACAAGTTTTTAGATACATCTTAGTGTTTAAAGTCGGCATAAAAAAACTAAAGTTGTGGTAACCTTTTCTTTAAGCAGCACAACTATTTTAAACATTGGAATATTCTGATATGGTGCTCAAGAAACGTTTCTTAATCATTATCACCAGTGAATTCTGAAGGATCGTGTGACACTGAAGACTGGAGTAATGATGCTGATAGTATGTGGCCTAATAGTAGATTGCTGATAGCAATGATAATACATAAAAACAAATGTAATTATTTTGAATTTATACTGGTTTTATTGGCTTTAAAGTCACCTTTATTTACATAACATTTACAATGCAGATTGTTTCAAAGCAGCTTCACAGTGTTAACAGGAAAGTAATGCAACACAATTTGATTTGGCTGTACAGCCGGTCTGGAGAAAACAGTGATGTCATCCAGCTCAGTTCAATTATCATATAGTGTCAATGTGGGCAGATCAGTAATATAGTTGAATATTTAGTGTCCCCAACTAAGAAAGTCAAAAGCCAAAGACAGCAGAGGTGACTGTGGCAAGGAACCAAAACTCCATCAGGTGACAGAATGGAGAAAAAAAAAAAAACCTTGTGAGAAATGAGGCTTAGTCGGGGTGCCAGGTTTGTTGAGGATCAGTGCCATTGGATGCCGGGTCGGTGACGCCGTCACAGAGGAGAGTCAAGTTGACACGGTCTCTGCAGACACTTCAGGGCTGCTTCGGTCACGTCTAGGTGCAGGTCCACCATCTGATCTGGATACGGCCAGTAAACCTTGGGATAAACCGAGAGAACATTAGCGTAGATGCCATTCTTTTTATGATGTAATGAGTACATCAGGTGTTATGGGAAGTGTTCCTGGTTCCGGTAGACCTAGTTAATGCAGCCTAAAACCATAATTTAGCTGATTTGAATAATATAAATTGATAATTTTCTATGTATGCCATAGTAAAGAGATGTCTTTTTAGTTTAGATTTAAACTGACAGTGTCTGCTTCCCGAACAATGCTAGGAAGACTGTTCCAGGGTTTAGGTGCTAAATAGGAAAAGGATCAACCGCCTGCAGTTGATTTTGATATTCTACATATCAACTGGCCAGAATTTTGAGACTGCAATAGACGTGGAGTATAATGTGTCAAGAGCTTGCTGAAGTACTGGGGAGCTAAGCCATTTAGTGCTTTGTAAGTAATTATAAAGACTTAAAAATTTATAAAAATGTTTAATAGGGAGCCAGTGCAGTGTTGACAAAACCGGGCTAAAATACTTCCTGGTTCTAGTAAGAACTCTAGCTGCTGGGTTTTGGACCAGCTGGAGTTTATTAAGTGAGCAGGGTAACCACCCAGTTGAGCGTTACAATAATCTAGCCTTTAGGTTATGAACGCATGAACTAACTGTTCAGCATTTTGCATTGAAAGCATGTGCCGTAATTTATATATATTTTTAAGATGGAAGAATGCAGTTTTACATATGCTAGAAACGTGGCTCAGAACACACTCAGGTTCCTAACTGACGATGAGGATTTGACAGAGCAGCCATCAAGTGTTGGCGAGTATTCTAGGTTACTAAATGCGGATGTTTTTTTTTTTTTTTTTTTTTTGTCCAATAGTTCAGCTTTTTTCAGAAGTTGTAGGAAATTACTAGTCATCAATTTTTTTATATTAGCTGTGCATTCCATTAATCTTGTAAAATGGTAAGTTTCGTCAGAGTGCAGAAATATAGAGCTGAGTATCATCAGCATAACAATGAAAACTAACGCCATGCTTCCTAATGATATCTCCCAATGGTAACATGCATAGGGTGAAAAGCAATAGTCCTAGCACTGAGCCTTGCGGTACTCCATACTGAACTTGTGATCAGTGTGACATCTCTTCATTTACTGTTACAAACTGATAACAGCCAGACAAGTATGTTTCAAACCATGCCAATGCAATTCCACTAATGCCAACATAATTTGATAGTCTATTCAAAAGAATGTTGTAGTCGATAGTATCGAATGCAGCGCTAAGATCAAGTAACACTAATAGCGAGATACAACCATGATCGGATGATAAGTCTCAGTACTATGATACGGTCTAAATCCTGACTGGAAATCATCACAGATGCCATTTCTTTCTAAAAAGGAGCATAGTTGTGAGGATACTGCCTTTTCTAGTATTTTTGACAGAAAGGGTAGATTTTAGATTGGCCTGTAATTGACTAATTCTGTAGGATCAAGTTGCTTTTTTTTATTTAATTTTTTTATAAAAGGTTTAATAATAGCAAGGTTAAAGGTTTTTGGTACATATTCTAATGACAAGGATGAATTAATATTAAGAAGAGGATCTATGACCTCTGGAAGTATCTCTTTTAGTAGCTTAGTCGGTATAGGTCGAGCATACATGTTGTTGATTTTAGATGATTTAACGAGTTTAGCCAATTCTTCCTCTCCTATAGTAGTGAATGAGAGTGTGATACTGTAGTAGATGCATAGTTATAATTTTTTCCCTAATATTACCAATCTTGCACGTAAAGAAGTTCATAAAGTCATTACTGCTGTGCTGTTTACAAACGTCTGAAGTTGAAGCTTTATTTCTTGTTAATTTAGCCACTGTATCAAATAAATACCTAGGATTGTGTTTGTTTTGTTTTTTCTAAGAGAGTCGAGAAATAAGCCTTTCTGTACACAATCATGCTCTCTTTCCACGAAATGTAAAAAACCTTCAGTTTTGTTTTCTTCCAACTGCACTCCATTTTTCTGGCTGCTGTTTTAAGGGCCTGAGTGTGCTCGTTATACCACGCCGTTGGACTATTTTCTTTAATCTTCAAGCGCAGAGGAGCAACTGTGTCTAAAGTGCTGGAAAAGAGTCAATAGTTTCTGTTGCAACATCTAGTTCCTCTAGGCTATCTGGGTGCTGAAGAAATGGAACTAATGAGGAAGATTATTTACAAAGAAATCTTTGGTGGTAGTGGTGATTGTCCTACCATATTTGTAATGAGGGGACAGCTTTGCAGCCTTGGCTATATTAAGTATACACGATACTAGATAATGATCTGTGATGACATCGCTCTGCTGCAGAATTTCAACAGTATATTCCATGTTACCAGTATGGTTATGACGATGAGTGGGTCCTGACATGTATTGCCTAATTCCAATAGAGTTTAGAATGTCTCTAAATGCCAATACCAATGTGTCTCTTTCATTATCTACATGGATATATAAAATCACCAACAATTAGTACTTTATCTGCAGCCAGTACTAACTCAGTACAAAATCAGCAAATTGTTTGATTAAAGTCTGTATGGTGCCCTGGTGGCCTGTATACATTAGCCAGCCCAAATGTCAAATGGGATTTATCATTTAAATTAATTACAGCAACTCCTCCCCCTTTTCATTTCAGACATGGCTCATGTTTATAATAATAATCTTGAGGGTGGACCCATTTAAAGTAATGTAATCGTCAGGTTTTAGCCAGGTTTGTCAAACACAGCACATCTAGGTTATGATCTGTAATCATATCAACAAAAAGCGCTTTTGAGGGAAGGGATCGAATATTCAGCAACCCAAGTTTTATCATTTGTTCATATGTATTATATCTGTTGTTTATTTGTTAAACTTCAATAAAAGAATTTCCCTTAAATGGGTTTGAGAGTTTTTTTGTATTTACTAATTTGGGGAACAGACACAGTCTCTATGTGATAATATCTAGATGAAAGAGTCTCTATCTGTTTGGGATTTATCTGACAGTTAGCAGACGGTTGGTTAAGCCAGTCCATCTGCTTCATGACCTGGGCTCCAGTTAATCAAGGTTCAACTCTAAGACTGTGTGTCAAATTACTAGAGAGAAGAGTGGCACCACCCCAGGGGGGATGAACACAATCTCTTTTTAACAGGTCAAGTCTGCCCCAAAAGCTTTTCCAATCGTCTATGAACCCTATGTTATTTTGCGGACACCACTTAGACAACCAGCCATTAAGTGATGATAGTCTGCTAAGTATCTCATGACTCTGCCAAATGGGGAGGGGGCCAGAACAAAAAACTTTAGCTGACATCATACTTGCAAGTTCACACACCTCTTTAAAGTTAATTTTGGTAATCTCAGACTGGCGAAGTCGAACATCATTAGTGCCGACGTGAAAAATAATCTTACTATTAGCATTAGCCAACACTTTAATGTCAGACGCTCTGGCTACCGGTAAACATGTGACTATGGTGGCTGGTGTCTCTATTTTCACGTTCCGTGTAATAGACTCACCAATAACTAGGGCACTTTCAACAGGATTCTCAGTAGGTCAGTCACTGAGTGGGGAGAACCTGTTTGCTGTTCAGAACGGAAGAGCAGTGTTTTGATCCGTGACTAGGCTATGCCATCTCACAGTCACCCAGTTGCCCCGCTGATTGCTCTTCTGCCAGAACCGAACAATGTACAGAGTTCACTAAGCTAGTCACATCCAAAGCAGAGTATAAAGCTCTTACATTATCACTATCCTCATTTAAAGTTTGGATGCATGTCTCAATTCTGAAATCATCTCCGTCAGCCTGACTATCTCCCTGCATTTATCACATGTGTAGTCCTCACCACTGACAGAGAAGGTTATGCTAAACATGTGACAGGCAGTGCAAGTGACAATAACAGGAGAAAATGACATGACTCACTGTGTTTGTTGACTAATCGAAATCACCTGAGTTGTTTGATGGACTCAGGAACAGGAGACCTGGATACACGGATGGCAGGCTAACAGGCTAGTGAAATGCTAATGCGTTGTGATAGTGATTTAGATTAAAAGCTAGCGATGTCAGATTTAATGTGATAAGCAATATTAAACAATATATGGTGATGAGTAAGTTATATTTAGTAGTATAAACAGTATAGGGCTTTTGTTCATCTTTGGAACTCATATTAAGATATTTTGAATAAAATCTGAGCAATTTCTGCCTTAAACAGCTAAGCATTTTGATTCTTATCAATGGTTTAGTTCAAATTTTCTGAAAAGACACGATCGCTTTATATGAAGAACAGATTCAATTTAGTCTTTTATTCACATATAAACATTGATCAGCAAACATAAACAGCTCAACTGAACCTGATTGACGCACAAGAATGAACCACATTGGTTCTTGCGGAAGCTCAACTGTGCTGCGTAACACACGAGAATGAACCTCATTGGTTCTCGACGTTAGGCAAACATGCAAAGCGATTGTCTTATTCTTATGGATTAGTTTTACGATCTCTTTATGAACTTTTTGAAGCATCAATTCTTATGGGTTAATTTTACGATCTCTTTATTAACTTGTGTTTCCGAAGATGAACAAAAGTCTGGGTTTGGAACAACACTAGGGTGAGTAAATGATGACACAATTTTCATTTTTGGGTGAACTAACCCTTTACTAAATGTTCATATTACTAGCATATTGGCTGTTTATTAGTATGTATAAAAGAACATATTCTGCATGACCACATTCTACATCCCTTAATTCTACCCATACCTAAATGTAACCACTACAACAACTACCTTACTACCTATTAATAAGAAGCAAATTAGTTTGAGACAAAAGTCATAGTTAATAGTGAATATATGTTCCCCAAAACAAGTGTGACCAGAAAAACTAATTGCACACCAAAGGCTGAAAATGTCTACATGGAAACTAAATAAAACGTTATGCTTTAAAACAATTTGAGCTGGATTAATTGCTGAAGCTCAGTGTTTAATGCTTAAGGGTTTTCAACAAACTCCTAACCAGAATGTTTGAGGAATATCAATGCAGCCTTGCCTTTAAGCACTACAGTAAAGATCCCACATACTTGGTAATAGCTTTGTGTTTTTCTCAATCGATTTGGTACATTTCTCCAAACTCAGTTAAGTGCTCTCAAAACATTTAACACCGTAATCTGTACACTTTGTAATTGTCCTAAACAAATTGTAAATTCTCCTTCATTTCATTCAAAAGCATAATTTTCTCAAAACATTGTGCACAAAATTCCCTAATGTTATCACAGCAGTTCATACAGCCAACCAAATCTTTAATATATCAGGAAAAACATTTGCAGCTTTTTCATTGGTCTTCACAAAGATCACAAGCATTTTTGGACCATTTTCAAAACACAACAAACAAAACTCTGTGAATTGTAAAATAGTCAGTTGCACACCTTATGTCCTAAATTAACTCCAAATTGATATCTGGTGAGTTAGTAATCCACTCAACACAATTTCCTAGTTGTTCACACAGCTGTCTTAATTACAACAACTACAAAAGGGAAAGAGAAAAACAACGACGACGACGAAAGAGGAGAAAAGACAATAACAAGAAGAATGAGCAGTGGAAAAGGAAGAGGTGTAAGAGTGAGAGGTGGTGGACAGGGTAGAGGGAGAAGAAGAGAAAGGAGATGGAGAAAGAGCAAGAAGAGCTAAAGATGTAGGAGGAGGAGCAAGAAGAGCTGAAGATGTAGGAGCAAGAGAAAGCTGAGGATGTAAACTGTAACAAATCAGTAGTTGCCTTAAAATTGAGTTCATTGAAATTAAAAATTTGAGTTAATACAATGAACATTTTTTGAGAATTGACATCACCCTTTATTCAAATAGTATTAAAAGATTTTGTAAGCGTATTGTGTAATTGTTTTATTTGTTATAATGCAGTGAAACATGCCAAATTGTGCTATTTTCATGATTTATAAAAAAAATATTTTTTTATTTTTATTTTTATTTGTGGTTCATATACAATAATATTTTGAGTTTCTATTTATTAAACCCATTTCCTTCATTGCATTAACTCAAATGAACTCAACATTTTAAGGCAACCAGGTTACTTACTTTAAGTTAAACCAACAATATTTTTTACAGTGTAGGAGAAAGAGAAAGAAGAGCTGAGGATGCAGGAAGGGGAGAAGATAGAGGAGTAGAGGGAGAAGAGATGGCTAGATTTGGAGGGCAATGGTATAGTGGAAGAGAAAGAGTAGAAAATATAAGAAGAGATGGACAGAGAGGATGAGAAGGGCAAGGTGTGAGAGGATGGAGGAGAGGTAGAAGGATAGAGTTAAAAAAAAAGTGAAATCTGTCATAAATCATGGTCTCTCACTGAGAGAAGCTGGGCAGAGAGTTCAGCCCAATATAAACAGATCCACAGTGGCTTCAGTTATCCACACATTTCAGAGGGAAAACCGGTAACTATATAATTCTAATTCTACAATGAGATTCCATGTAGTCTTGTTTGACATAGGTCTAGATTTCTACAGTAAATGTTCCTGCTTGTCCAAACATTTTTCAGAATTGAAGTTAGAGAACATTCAGGTGGACGAGCAAGACTTCTGTCAGTTGAACCATGCATGCCATTGTTGATATGGTGGTCCAGAACAACACCCTACGCCTCAAAGAAATTCAGCAAAGAATAACACAGGACAATCAACTGTTCCACAATAATGCAGTCTCTCCACAATTGATCGTGTTCTAAGGAGAAATGCAATCCGAATGAAGCAAGTATACAAAGTGCCCTCTGAAAGGAACTCCGTTAGAGTGAAGGAGTTGCGGTTCCAGTTTGTTCAAGTATGTGCAACCCAATTACTGCACTTTTATTGTCAACACAAAGATATATTTTTCCTGAATTTTAAGTATGTGTCCATAAACTATTCCATGCTGTTGCTTCAAAGTGTGAACTCAAACTTCAGCAACAGTTTCACAGTAGTATTGACTGCAATCAATGCCATTACTGTAAAACAGTAACTTACTGTATATGGCATTTCAGAATGTTCGTAAACAATAGGCACCCAGATACTTCCGGGTGGCAGAACGCAAGCAGCTTCTACTGACCAACTGAAGAGATCCAGCCGGATACTGTAAACGGTTAATGTTACATAGTTAAAAACGTTGTTGATCAAAGTTGAAACTATGACGAAAACGTGTTGTTTGGGGTTACGCCGCCAGGTATAGAGCAAAAGGTGTAGGATTTTATCGATTTCCTTCAGAAAAAAAGTTAATATATCCAACGGAACCTGTGGGAGGAGGTTAAAGCGAGTGGACGTCGTCAAAAGTAGTGCTACAGAGAAGATGGCCTCTTGCTCTGATGCGTGTACCACATCGGTTTCATCATCACCGTGAGTTTAGTTTGAGTGAATGCCTAGCTGAGTAGCGCTAGTCTACAGCTCGCTATCCTTTTCACCGTCAAAAGCTCACATCTAACAGGGTAACTAGATAACAGGGAAATAGACCATCTACCATAGCCTAACATATTGTGAGTCAAATAGCAACAGTCACTAAAATAACTACTCAATGGTAGGCTGAGGCTCATTTCAAAATTATGGTAGTAGACTAGCGCTAAGTTATATCTACTAGACCAAGGTTAGGCATTTCAAGTATTGCTATCTCCTGAATTAATTAATCAGTCCCTCAATGATCATGTTAACTGTCTGAATTTCCACCACGTCTGTTTCTGAATTAACTTATCTGTTGATATGTAGATTAGGCTACTGTCGAGCCCCGACGGTGGGTCTCCCTTCCAAGCAATTTACTAGAGTTGCCATAGGAACGCTTCGGCTTTTGCCACCCGGAAGAACGTCTATTATTGTTGTGACGTCATGGTGAATTGTCGTTTTGTACCTTGTGTTCTTTTTACTCTAGAGAATCTAGAGAACACCACATTTCAGGATGGTGTTCCTTCCACCATATTCTCCTTTCCTGAATCCAATTGAGGAATTCTTCTCCTCTTGGAGATGGAAAGTGCATGATCGCAACCCTTACAACCAAGTAAGTCTTCTTCAAGCGATGGAAGAGGCCTGTGGAGATATTGGGGCACAAGCATGTCAAGGATGGATACAGCATTCAAGGCATTTTTTCGTACAATGCATGACTCATGAAAATATTTGCTGTGATGTTGACTGTCACGGTGGAAGCCGGTGACTAACACACATGCACACATACACCCATGCCCTGTTAACACTACCCACACCGGCATTGACAATGTTAAATGTATTGTCTCTAAATGTATTGAGCATTGTTGTAAGAACCACATTACCCGGTATATTTGATCCACCATAATTTATTGAGTAAATGGTCAAAGAGGTCTTTACCAAACCTTTGTAGTTGAGAAGTCTGGTGTATTTATGGATTTGGATTGCCGCCATTTGGTGGTGTGGCTCACTTGCGTATGACATCACAGGGGGTTTTATTTGTTGTTTGTAAAATGTATATATTTATTTTTGATTATGTTGTTTTTGTATGTCTGTACTGTTATGTATTGCTTATTGCATGCATGTGTTTGTTATTGTTTATTATTATTATTACTGCATATGTGGTTATGTCAAGTATGTGTCTTAGTATATTTGATGTTAAGATGGTACAGTCCAGGGGAGGAGTTAGGCCTATAAAATGGTTTCAAGGGCACAGTATGGGGGTAATGGTAGTTTGTCTTGGCTGTGTGAGCTGCGGTGACAATAAAAGCTCTTAAAGTTGAAACAACAGTTTTCCCAATGTCATTTGTTTACCATCTGCCGGTCATCCTAACATTGACAAAATTCTCTGGCCAGATAATTGCGAGGCATGATTAATAAATTAATTGATTCAACGAATGCAGTACATTTTTATTTTTTTATTTACCGATGTACTTATTTTCATTATATATTAATATATTATAATAATATATAGAAGGGCACAGGAAGGTGTTTTTATTATTATGAATTATTTTTTTTATTTTTTATTTTTTTTTTACTGATAAGTGGTATTAAGTTATGGTATTTTTCAAGATCCAAAATAATTTTTTGAATTAATAAATTCCAGTACAGTCACTTAGTTTAGGTATGGCTCATAATAAAAAACTTTTTTGGGGAGGTGACAACTCATTGTTATACACCTGAACTCCTCATTAAAGAACTTGATGAAAAACATGTATTTTCATTTATTTGTTTGTGTATCTTCAGCTGAATTTGTTATCAAATCAACAGAGAACACACTTTTAGTTTTGATGTCAATATTGAATTTTAATAAATTACTAGAATAAAATGCTGTGTTTCATTGTGCAGTGAATACTTAACTGTTTCGCCAACATGAGAGTGTGTTTAGTTTGCGGTGTTAACTGTTTTGAGAGCTTTTTCCTGAGTTTGAAGAAATGTACCAAATCAATTGAGGAAAAACTGTAACAGTTGTAGATCAATCAAGTGCGCTTGGGATGATTATAGCCTGAGGTTTAAGGATCTCTGTTAACGAGGTCTTAAATCTGATGGGAAAAAAGAGGTTTTGCTTCAGAAACTAAGAAAATGTATATAATGGTCAACTACAAACAGGAGAAGCCTCATTTTGATAGTTTGTAATTGCTTCTAAACACACTTGTTCAGTAGGCCTAGTCTAATTCTAGGCAGCTAAAACAGTCCCTATGCAACTGTGAACATCTTAGTTGCTGTTGCCACTGTGACGTATCAATATGCAACTGAAAAAAAGGCATCTTAATGCAAAAAAAAAAACATTAAAGGGATAGTTCATAGTCATCATTTACTCACCCTCAAGTTGTTCCAAACCTATTTATTTGTTCTGCTGAACACAAAGGAAGATATTTGGAAGAAAGTTACTTACCCTTACTCTCTTCTTGGTTACAAACATTCTTCCATATATCTTCCTTTGTGTTCAGCAGAACAAAGACATTTATACAGGTTTGGAACAAATTGACCGTGACTAAATGATGAATTTTCAGGTGCAATTAACAGAAAAATGTGTGATTAAGTAGTTCATATATTTTTACAGTTTTGTGTAGTTTTTTTGGTTGGCATGAAATACAAAAATATTGAATGTGAATAATTATTTATTAAAAATAAAATAAAAAAATAATAGTTTAGGTATGCCTCAATAAAACAAAGTGATCGTACTGGAATTTATTAATTCAAAGTCAAATTATAAGCAATCATTTTTCAAATGTTCATTACATTTGAAAAATGATTGCTAATTTGACTCTCTGAATTGTTCATGGACAAACTATTCACAATTTGTATTTTTTTCCCCAAAATTATTTTCGATCTTGAAAAATACCATAACTGAATATCGCTTATCAATAAAAAAAGAAAAAGAAAAAAAACCTTCTGCGCGCCCTTCTGTCTGACAAGGTGATGCATGAAAAAGCGGATGTGAATAAGGTGCCTGGTGCCTGATCTCACACATTCACACATTCTCTTCCCCATATGCCCCCAAGGCTCAGAGAGTTCAGCCTCACTCACTCCACAAGATTCATGGATAATCAGTCTAGAGGAAGTCCCTGTTGAGCTGAGCATACTGGACACTTACAGTCCTCTGACACTGACAGATGCTGTTTCACCCTTACACACAATATGCATAGTGCTGACCAGAGAGTATGCACTCTGCTTACCCTGCTGCTATTTAATAAAAGTAACTTTCAGAAATAAAGTGAATGACTGAGGGCACAAACTCCTCTAAATGTATTCACTACACTTTAGATCATGAAAAGGGGTAAAAAATGTAGACATAAACAACTGCTATGCCTTTCATCTGATGCTCTGAATAAGTGGCTTTCAAATAATATCACAAAAACACACACATAAATGAAAAGAGACCCTATGTGAACGAATGTAGCCTGAGATAAATTTTTTCCAAAGAGGAACCGGCACCTAACCACAACTTCCTTGATGGTATTTTCACCCCAGGCCATCATTTATCCCCTTTGCCTATTCCACTGACATGACTGGTAAGGATTTTATATTTACACATGGTTCTGCATATAAAAACAAAAGATAGAAAAAATGGCTTTTAATTGAAAAGGACAAGGTCAAATCTGTCTCCACCTAACAAAGGATATAAACACATTCACTATAAACACTAGGCTATATTATCACCCATCATTATATTCAAAGTTGGATATACTGTACATCCTGAATACATGCGTAAAGCAATACTGTATAGTATACACCACAATTGAATTCTGTTTGCAATCGTTTTCCTGTTTAGCTGATTTGAAACAATATCTATTGTATAAAGCACTATGTAAAGGTAACGACTTAACTATAGCAAATCTTGGCTTTGTGATTGTTTTTATTGTCACAAACCCTAACCGATCATCATAAAAAAATGTATCAAAAAGTCAGTCTGACGGTTTTCTTTAAAATAAGCATTTTTGTCAGGCTTCTATGTATAGGTCTCTACCTAAGTACCAGTACTTCTGAATGGGCTGAGGCTGGGATTTAGTGGGTTTGACGTTAAAGTATTTGATGAACTTATACTATATGTTGAGAGCCTGTATATGTATATGTATATGTATATGTATATGTATATATACATATATATTATATATATATATACATATATATTATATGTATATATTATATATATATATATATATATATATATATATATATATATATATATATATATATAATATCCAACTTTATCCACATTATAGTACACACATAAAGGAATATGTGATATATCGCAAATCTCAACTGCTTCACTTTTTTCAATGCATTTATATAAAGTTGATATATATATATATATATATATATATATATATATATATATATATATATATATATATATATATATATAAAATACAGATACAAAGACTATTTATTCATGTACTTCTATGCCAACAAATACTGTATATTAATTATTATTAATTATAATCATTAATGTTAATAAATATTTTTACACCATTAAGGCTGAGCTTTTGCTTGCTTTATTGTTGATATGCATTATGATGATAATAGTTATTTCAAGCTAGGATACAAAGAACCTTATTGACCTTGGACTGTGCCTTGAATCAGGTCTTTGTAACAACAGAGAAACATACAGCACAGTGTAGCTAAAGAAATCATGAGATGGTGGAGCTGAAGGGGCATGTGCCTGGAAAATGTTCACTCCTTCAAGAAAAAAAAAAAAAGTTCATTATTGAGTTCGACTTTTGGACATCGCTGTCAAATGAGTCAGTTTTGCAATTACTCATGCTTGTATAAGAACAATGTTTTATTCAGACCACCCAAATCCACGGAGGTCATTTTAGAAGCAGCCCAAATGATGAGAACATAGTCCCAACCCTTCAGTTCTCCCTCCCTTGAATTGTGAGGGGAAAACTAATAAGAGAACACCTGAGAGAGACAGAATGCTAGAAAGCAAGTGACCCTGTGTCTTGTAGTTTGACCCTAGCCGCCTTGCATTCGTGTTTTAGCCTGCACGGTACCCGCCATTACAAACAGACCATCTCTTTGTTGGTCATACAGACCTAATGGCGCTGGAGAATGGTGCAGGCTTCCTCCATTTTCCCCTCATTCCTCTTTGACCTTACTGAAAATAGGGTCACAAACCACATGTAAAGACTTCCATATTACAAGTCAGCAGTCCACAAAATGTGCCATTCACATCTAAACACCACTTTCCAGGCTCTCTAATCCACATCAGTGATGTGGTTGTTCAGAGAAGCGAGAAAAAGGGGGAAGAGAGGAGAAGAAAAAACAACAGCTGGGGTCAGTTTACTCTTTAATGGTTGAAGGTTTACAAATTTAGGAAACCACTGATGCCTAACACAGTGGAAGGATCTCATTTTGAAAAGGAGAAGTTTCCGCCCTTTTCCAAGCCAGCTCCTGGAAAGTTTTAACTAGACGTCCCTCTTCATTAGGAGACTTCCCTGTGAATACACCATGTGCATTCAGCACCCATTGCCCCAGCTGGAGTCTAATGTGAGGAAAATGTCTGTTTGTCTTGGCATGGGGACGACCGAGTGCATGGCATACATAGGGTGTTAGTCTGCTTTTATAGCTCCCGTGCTCTTTGTAAACTGCCGAAACGGAAGGAAGGCTCTTAGTAAATCCCTTCAATCCTCCGGTGTTAAATAATCTAAAATATTTCCTCCTTTCATTTTAAAAAAGGTATTAGGCGAATATGACAGCCAAACTATTGGAATTAGTTTGAGGAACAAGGCATGTATTATAGCATGATCAATAAATCCTTAATGTGTGTAATAAAGGACACTCAGGTCATGGTCAGGCTCTGACAGAATCTGCTGACTTTTTCCAACATAATTTTGGTTATATATAGCTGAAACCTGAGGGTATAATCATTTTTAATCATATTGCAAAAAATATTTAATAAGCAACATGAGGGAGGTGGATCTGTAGAATTTTTTTGGTTTTGGTAATCATACATTTTACTTTTACATTTATTATTACTTTGCCCATGCTTGTGTTTTGGTTTGTTTGTATACACCATTATGTATTGTATGATAAATACTGTGATGTTTTCTGAAAGGCTCTATTGTAAATTAAATCTAAATTATGTAAATTCAGGTACAGATTTTGCAAATGTATAAACACTTCTTTAAATCATGAATTCAAGTGTTTAAGTAGCATAAAATGCCCTCTCCTCTTTATATAATACAGCACATAATGTTTAAAAGTGCAAACCAACTACTGTAATTACATAAACAAAAAAAAAGTACAATATACTTATTGTGTTCATATTGTATTGCTGTACACTTTTGCTGATATTGAGGTGGATACGGGTAAAGTTAGGGACAGGTGTGGTGGTATGGGTAAGTTTAAGGGTAGGGTTAGGTGTAAGGGAAGGGTCAACAGTGTAATTATAAATGTAACTACAGAAATTAATTACAGATATAATTACATGCAGGTAAATTTTTAAATGTAAGTACAATGTAAAAACATGTATGTACACAATAAGTGCTTTGTATCAAATGATTAATTAAAATGTTAGTACATAGTAATTAAGGCCACCTAATATAAAGTGGGCCCATTGCACATACTGTAATTCAGTGGTCTCGCAACTGAAACCCATGGACATCGACTTTAATTTTAATACTATTGTAATAATGTTAGTGTTTATCTCATTGCTACGCTGATTATTTTGTACATTGTAATGGACTATTTTGTCTTAGCAGAAGCTTTAAAAATAAAGATTATAAAATAATTTCTTAAATTATTGAGCAGCCATAATAAACAGCATGATAAGCCTGTCAATCTAAATACTAAATGGTTTTATGCATTATCCCGTACTTATTATATCTTTATTTCTGACCAAAATGACAGCATTATCCATTTTTTGTGATCTCAGTCATGTTTTAGGTCAACGTACACCCATCTCTTGCTCTCCCACTTTCTCTGTGGGAGTCTGAACAGGTGGAACTTGCTTGACTTCACTCAGATGGCCTCTGTCCAAGGCAAACGGTCTAGATTCTCCAAGGCAGGGTGCTGCTCTGGGATGTCATTGACCTAAATCACTGGTCCGCTCCATGGTAAGAGGTTACAAAGCCTCACAATGCCTCTTTGAATTAGTTTGAACACTAGCGGTCTTTAGCTGATGTATACCTCCAAGCATTTGACAGCCTCGCCTTCTTATACTGTATATCAGGGTTGTGTCCAATTTCACCAAGAACAAAAAGTATCTACATATAAACACAGTGTCTCAGAATTTCAAAGCATCTGTTAACAGTATTTCTGAGCTCTTTGATGATAAATTGTAAGGCTTTGTAGTGAAAACTTTGATGGTTTTTACAGATTGGATATTTGGAATAGTTTTTAAAAGTTCTTTGTAATATCAGATGCCTCTTTTCTCTGTGCTGTCTCACATAATACCTCTCAGCACACTTGATTCCACGGTCTTTTATTGCAAATCAAACTTCTCAGTCTACTCTCAGCAGGCCTTTGAAGTCTGTCTTCCATTTTTAAGATCAAACAGTTCAATATAAAAGAATTACCATGTGGTCATGTTAGAAAAGTTATCTATGTGCATTACCTAACTTCCAGCAACATACTCTGGAGTTTGGTATGATGGTCACAGACATTCACAAACACTGTTTCTGCTGTAGGTTTGGTCAATGTTCAGCATTTCTGGCTCGCGTTAAAGCTGTCGGTTCAGTGGGGAGTTTGTAATCGATCCTAATAGGGTCTCCTTTGCCCGTCTGGAGCTTCTCTTTCCTAAATTCTTTCACTTTATTTTAAAAAGAAGTCTCATGTCGGCAGTACACAGCTCATAACTGCACAGTGAGAAAGCCCACAACAGTTAGGTATAAATTGTCCCTTTGTTGGCTTTGAAACTCTTTGTCCAGCAGTATCTGGAGATCTGATAAAGGACTTTTAGAAAAGAGATTGCAAATTGTACTCCAACGTATAGGCCGACTCTCCACACTGGCCTTAAGACACAGAGAATCATGTGGAAGTTAACAGTGTCCCCCAAGTCATGAAAAAGGTAATATCTCACGTCAGCTGCAGCCAGTCAGACAGCCTAATGGCAGACATTTATCCTGGGTGGGAAAATAGTCTCATTTCTGCTGGATTTATGTTGACTGCTAGGAGCAAGTCAAACTGTGCTGTTTTAATGCAGAGTCATATTGCATCGAGAATAAATAAGACAAATGGACTTGGGTGCATAGTACACAATTGCTAGTCATTATGCTCCAAATTACATCATTTCATATGACAGAGTCATAATGCAAATGAAAAATGGTTGTAGCAGTGGTGCAACACAAGCAGCATCAGAAAGATGACCTTGAGGATTGTGTTTTCCTTTTATTGTTTTACGTTTGGGGACCATCGGGGAAACTAAACATTTCCGCCTTTCAAAACAAGTAAGATTTTGAAATGAACAGATCGCAAAGACGTCAAATTTTCCCTGACAAGCAAATGGCAGAAAATGGATGGTTTCTTTTTATCCTAGAATAATCAGGCATCCTAATTGTTCCTTGACTCCCCACCATCCCCACCTCCCAACCTAAGATTCCCCCTAAGGAGAAGATGGAAAGCAGGATGTGCCAGGGATTATGTGAGATCAGACTGTTTCAGGCTGTCAGTGAGAGACAAATGAGTCATTCCGATTCTTATTCATGTTGAGGTTTGATGATAGAGCTGATGGAGGAACTCTCAGAGGAGGGATAGTAGTGTGCTGTGAAGACCCTGGTTTCTACTTAAAATACAAGCTAAAAGCCAGATCAGATCCATGCACGTCACTTTGATTCAGTTCTCATGACAGTCAAAGCAGTATATCATGTACAGTTCAGCCTGGTGTCGGTTGGCTCTGAGATTTAGCTGAAGGTAAAGCACTGCTCAGGAAATGTTATGAGGCTGTTAACTGTCACTGAATAAAAAAAAAATATATATATATATATATATATATATATATATATATATATATATATATATATATATATATATATATATATATATATATGATACAAACCGATTAACACTGTTCCCAGGTGATTTTCATTTAGATCAAAAGAATCTAGCCCAAACAAAACAAAACAAAAACCTTTTAGCGGCCTTAAAACTGCTGCAGTTTACAAAATGTATTCACAGGATGAATATGAAACATTTTTACATGAACAAAACAATATTGGGAGTTATCATAACATATAATGACTGTGCCCTTTACTTGCAGCAATTAAAGAATAGTCATACTCATTATCACTTCTTGATGAAATATGTAAATGTTTCACTTCATGTTAAAAATTATTCTAGTGGCATTACTCCAGGGAAAACACTGTGGTTCAATATAACACAATTTTTGTGATTGGTCTGTATTAGAAAAGAAAAAGTAGTAATTGCACGGCCACATGCTTCTGACTGTAAAGTGAAATTGCCAGAAAAGCTTTCCTGTAGCTCAAACAATAAGAGTGTGGCGCTAGCAATGCCAAGGTCATGGGAAAAGGTCCCAGGGAAAGCAAGAATAAATGTAAAAAATGTAAAAAAAAAAAAAAAGAAATGTGTAGTAGAATGCAATGTAAGTCGCTTTGGATAAAAGCGTCTGCCAAATGCATAAATGTAAATGTAAAAGCGTGCAGACCAAACCCCAGGAGAAGAGTGAAGTGGAAGGCAAATATAAATTAGAGGATAGCTTGAAAGACCATGCATGGGCTATAAGATCTGCATGGCCAGCCTAGCCACAATGTCTTTCCAGCATGCAAAGGGCTCAGATGGGTTGCTTCACTTTCACCATCCTTTGCTTGTTGCCCAACTGCTGAGCTTAACTTATGGCTAACCATCCGATACTAACAGCTATTCCGAGGGTCTTTAATGTCTTTTCTCGTCTCAAGCTGTTCAAATGTGCAGCATATGTGACCAGTTTCTGATTCTCATTCTTTTCTTCTCTCCTCTAAAAGAACTCGAAGACGCCCACAGCTGGCATGGGTGGCCTATTTCCATTAGAGGTGCCAGCCAGTTGTGAACAATGCCAGGGCTGAGGAAGATCAAAGTGATGGCACTCCTAGGGCATGGGTCACCAGAGGAACAGCCTGCTCACACTACAATGAGATGTGTGGGAATACACTTGTGTGTGAGTGTGTGTTCATTCTCTTTGATTTTGATACAACCGATTAACACTGTTCCCTGGTGATTTTAATTTAGATCAAAAGAATCTAGCCCAAACAAAACATCTGCTACAAAATACCAAAACAATTTTCCTTTCCCTCCTCTCAAGCTGGACATCCTAGCAGATCCCCACACACCGCACCCAGCTAGTCACAGCTGCACTCTTTGTATTACTGCTGATTGTTATGTTTCAATAACTTATTATTATTGTTTTTGGCCTTTCTACAGATTCTCAAAGAAAGACAGGATAGAAGAGAGGGGAATGGAATCAGAAAAGGACTACAAACCTAGCCTCAAACTTGGATCGCCTGAAGCTCTGTAGCTCCATGAGCCAGAGCATTGCCCATGGAATAGCATACTATTCTTACTATTTTTACAGTACATAGTATGTACTGTTGTCTGTGCAGGAAGTAAATAAAAAAACACTATATATTGTGGTTTGTTTGTCAACCGCCCAAATTGCCATATATATTTAGATATAGCCAAATTAGTTCATAAATCATTATTATAAAATGGCTAGTTCCAGTCCTTGATTCTGATTGGTTAATAACTGTTTTATTCACAATAAAACATGGCTATGACCGCTTCACCCAACAGTTCTGTGTATCAGTGCACAACACCCTTAGAAACCACTCTTAGCAACATAAACATATTCTTGTTCTCACTGATATTGTTCATTGAAGCTTATTGTATTATGTAGAGTGTTGTGTGTGTGAGAGAGAGAGAGAGAGAGAGAGAGAGAGAGAGAGAGAGAGAGAGAGAGAGAGAGAGAGAGAGAGAGAGAGCGAGTGAGCAAGTGTATTAGCCCTGTAGCATTTTCCTTCAGGTCAGTCCTATGTTCGTAATAAAAAAAAATCAGTTTGAATGTCCGCTGCGATATCTTGTCCTTTCAACAGTTTCCAGTGCCCTGATACTGACAGCGCTAGTCAAAGCATTCGTCAGCTGCATCTTGCTCCATGTTCACAGCCGTTTTCAGTCCTTTCAATATAAAAGTCTTCGCTACTGACTGACTTAAGACCGTCTTTGCCGCTGTCTAGAGGCATAATAATGTAACTTCTGTTGCTGTTCACAGTCAGGGACTATTAATTCCAGTGCTTTTACTAATTTTACTTCATGAAAGTAACATTGATACATATTCTTTGGCTTTAATATTTGTATTGTCTGGTAACCATTTTATAAAAGCAATAAGGTACTCAAGGCTAGTGCTGTATCGTGAATAAGTCACGGCTGAAGGGATTGCAAGGCACTCCGCTTCACCCTTCAGCCCTGACTTATTCATGATACAGCACAGCCTCTCATACTTTATTGCTTATATAATAGTTTCAACAATAACGAGAAAGACACTAAATTCCTAAACTCCGGTCTTTAACCATTGTACCGCATCTTGCTGCTCTTTCAGCATCTTGTGCATGAGCGACGTGCTTTTAAGATGCAGTGTTAAGTTAAGTGTTGTTCAACATTTAAAAACTTGGCTCAAAGCATTGCACATTCCATTCTTTTCCACTGCATCTTGAATTTTTTTTTTTTTTTTTTTTTGCAAAATCACATTCTGTGTGACCAACCAGTAGCGGTGCATTCATGTATTCGTTTTAGCAGATTTTCTTACACAGAACTGGTTTGTTTTTGGGCCTTTCCTCACCCTGAAGACATTTTATTTATAATTTTTCTGCAGTGTATTTCTTTTCACAAACAAGATACAAAGCCATGTTCTATAGCTTTCCAGTGTATTTTTATGTTACATTCCAGTCCCTTAATGGGCCATAATGTTCCAAGTACATGCATTCACTGGAAATCAAACCCACAACCTCAGCCATGCTTTACAAAGAGAGCTAGGACTGCCCTCATGTTAGAACCCTTATGATATGATTAGTAAACCATTTACACTTTATAAAGTAAGACAGCTGAGTTGCATGTAGCGTATAGCAACAGGAAAATCTGACCACCCACTCATCACATTGTCTAGACCCAAGATTTGATCAAAGCTGTCATAAAACTTGAGCTTTGAGGCTGTGGCTGCCATAACATAGAACATATAAGACAGAAATGAAACTATGGGATATAAAAAGGAAAGACAAAAAGGACAAGAGTAGAAAAAGAGGCGACCAAGCTGGACAGAATCTGAGCTAGGAAATGACTAAATTGTTGCAGTCCCATATGTTAGGCATTCAGTATAATGAGCTGTGGTTACAAATGCTTATGCAGAATGTCAGGTTCTATTTCAGTGCTCTTTTAAATGTTAAATCCTTAAATCTGTGTTACTCAGTCAGTATATCTTATATTAAATGTATGTCTGTTCTGTTGATCTAACAACAAATGTTGTTGTTGTTGTTGTTTTCTCAGAGTAGCCTGGAGAGTAGGGGCAAGGTTATGATTGGATATGATTGGTTCTTGCGATAAATCCCTGCCTCCTGTTTTTGTGCGTGTTCCGCATTCACGAATCAGTCTGAATGAAAAAAAATTATGCCGTTAATGGGAAGACTGATTAAAAAGTAATTAAACAACTCACCCATTTAGATATCACTATAGATATAGATAGATAGATAGATAGATAGATAGATAGATAGATAGATAGATAGATAGATAGATAGATAGATAGATAGATAGATAGATAGATAGATAGATAGATAGATAGATAGATAGATAGATAGATAGATAGATAGATAGATAGATAGATAGATAGATAGATAGATAGATAGATAGATAGATTAAAAATTAAATAAAAACTATAAGGACTTTATATTAGGCCCATGCAGTGTTCATAATGTATGCTGATTGAATGATGTAGCGGTCACATAAATCCCATAACAATCTGAACATAAAATGCTTCCTTTTAGTAATTTCAAAGGAGGTTATTTTAATTTCACAGCTATTGTTTTGCTTTTCTCTTCAGTTTATGATGTCAATGAGGAAAAAATTACTTAACTTGTTAAATCTTGATTACACATAATTACCAACCTTGTATCTTTAAATCCTCCTAATTATTTATTTTCTTTTAAATGGAACGCCCAAGGTATGATTCAAGTTTTGAGTATGGAGTTAGCCGCCTGTGGCTCTTGGCTCCTTTCCCTCTCTTCAGTATGAGATGAATGATTCTGCTTCAAAGGCAGCAGTGAACCCACTTTAAGTAAGGAGATGATTTCTTTTCAGCACGACCCTCATAATGCCAAACCTACAGTATGATCTTCGATGGCCAACTCATTTTGACTGGCATTCTTGTCCTTATATGCCGAGCTCAAAACTAAAGGCTAACAGTCCATGAATCTATTAATATGAATTTATTTTCACAGTGGTTTATGTTTTTATGGATTTATGGGGCTTGATGTTGCCATCTGTTTTACTGTATTATAAATATGCCTATTAATTCTAATGGATTTTGTTTGTGGTATAGAAAATATAACAGTTTCCATAAACATAAAAAGTCTCACTATGAGTACATTAACTTTACAAATACAATTAGTTTACAATTAGCATTTAATGAGCCTTGATGATGGAAGCTTTATTCTTAATTTTTCAGTTTTATAATTCTCTCTAGTCTTCATGACCCCTCATTGGATCAACATTAGTATCCTCATCTGTCACAGCTTAATCTAGTCTGGGCAGTTTGTCAAGTATGCACAGCCAAATTAATCTCTGTGAGAGAATAATCTGTCATTTTTATATAGTGCTGGTCAATTTGTGTGTGTCTTTGGTCACATATACTGGCAACCATTAGTTGCTGATTAAACAACTTTGGACAAATGCAGTAGCACATACCCGGTAACTGCATAATTGAGTTACCTACAACTGTATATTATGTGAAAATTTTTGCTAAGAGAAAAATAGTCAGTTACAATGAACAAAACAATCGGCCTAAAGGAGCACCACAATCAGTCTATTAGAGTCATATTAAAAGGATATGCCATTCAACTGTACGATATGAGAAGCTTTTGTGTCAAAACTATATACTTTAAGTGATGGTGAACATTAGAGAATATCTGACCACTGCATGCAGCAATCAAAATCAAGCATTCCATTACACTGAAATGCAGCTAATTCTAAAAATTATTTGGCAATACTTGCAAATATACTATCACACAGTGCAAAATCATCCTGAAGATCAGGTAGAAGCTGTTTTGTGACGTGATATGTAAGTTGATCAAGGGGTAAATAGACAGACAGATGCTGCACATCTTTAAGTTTTCATCTTTAAGGCAATTATGGTGCACATTAATGAACCCTGGAGTGGCAGACAGAGGTCTTCTATCTCAGTCCAAGGTCAGTAATGAAAGCTTCTCTCCCCATTATTTTTGTCTTATTTCTTGAATGAATGCCAGATGTCACTGGTACAGAATAGCACATTTTATATTGATGTGATCAGGTTTGACCTTGCTATATGGTTAGTGAGTTCGGAGTCTCTTAATGGAACATGGTGATGGGAAAATATGAGATGGAAGGAAAAATTATATTTCAATGCTTTTGTGTTCGCTTGCAAAACTTTTGCATTCCCTCAAGAAATGTTGTGTACTCACAAAACTATCCCCAAGGAAGTTTGTGTTTGCTTGCAAAATTATTGCGTTCCCCAAGAACCTTCCTCATATTATATCTTTTTTTGCATTTTGCAAGCAAACATAACGTTTCTCTGGGGGTGCAAACCGTCACGAGTGAATGCAAGAACATTTAAATGTAATTTATAGGATCTCCATAGAAAGGTATTCAGTTGGTTTTTCTGAGT
Source organism: Paracanthobrama guichenoti (assembly GCA_018749465.1). Lineage (NCBI taxonomy): Eukaryota > Metazoa > Chordata > Actinopteri > Cypriniformes > Gobionidae > Paracanthobrama > Paracanthobrama guichenoti. Next base: position 18,722,207 of record CM031956.1, on the reverse strand, counting down.
ATAGAATTCAGAAAGCTACAGTGTTGAAAATGTGAAGTCCAATGAGATACCATACTCATAAATTAATAAACAGTATAAAATTTCAGTCAGATTAGGAAGAGAGTGACTTTGTATAGAAGCACAATGTTACGACCATGTTAGCTGTGATCTGTTCGTCTCTGAAATCCTATTTAAATGCAAGTGCTTCCCTCGTACATTAATCAATCCATGTTTAGTAACTGAAAAAGGGATTTTGAAATGGATTGAATATTTCTTTTGTTTGCCTATGCCACTTCTGAATGGATTGACACTCCTGTCTATATTCCCCGGCCCAGGAGAGATTGATTGTGCAGTCTGGATAATAGAGTTCTAAAATGAAAGGCTTTATTTCACTCTTTCTGCCAAAGGCATTTCTGAGTCTGGCAGGGCATCAGCTGTGCTTTACAGCCACTGGCTATTTCAGTGGCAGTATTGTTATACAACCTTATCCAGAGATACGCTTGCCCTCTTTATTTCAGGGGATATGGAGCTCAAGTTAGACACCAGTCACAGTACCGTTTCTAGAAGCTACTTTCATCGTTTTTGTCAGACTTTGTCGCTCATATCTGCAGTATCCTTCTACGAATCTCTATGAACATTTTGATCCAGCTACATCTAAAGAGTCTCTGTGCTAAATTTAGATTCTTTGTTATTAGGGAACACTGAGCTCTAAAAGTTTTAATATTGTATTTTTGGCGATGGATGCAGATGGTTTGCTTTTGGCTGGGCCTCAGTAAAGGACAGTTAAGTGCAAAGTTATTTACTAGGCCTCTCGGCACATTGTCAGATCTTACATTAACTCTGCTAAGATAAAATTTACTCCTGGCAAGAGCAACTTATGTCTCTTCTGACTTAAAATGGTAGTTTACATTCACAAACAGCAGGAATCAATGAATATAAAGCTCCATCAACACTATCTTGCATTCTAAAGAACATTCAGAAATATTAAGAATGTCTATTGGCGTACTTTCCATCCAATATCATAACTGAAAGTTTGTGGCATTCTACAAACCCGATTCCATAAAAGTTGGGACACTGTACAAATTGTGAATAAAAACAGAATGCAATGATGTGGAAGTTTCAGATTTCAATATTTTATTCAGAATACAGCATAGATGACATATCAAATGTTTAAACTGAGAAAATGTATAATTTTAAGGGAAAAATAAGTTGATTTTAAATTTCATGGCATCAACACATCTCAAAAAAGTTGGGACAAGGCCATGTTTCCCACTGTGTGGCATCCCCTCTTCTTTTTATAACAGTCTGCAAACGTCTGGGGACTGAGGAGACAAGTTGCTCAAGTTTAGGAATAGGAATGTTGTCCCATTCTTGTCTAATACAGGCTTCTAGTTGCTCAACTGTCTTAGGTCTTCTTTGTCACATCTTCCTCTTTATGATGAGCCAAATGTTTTCTATGGGTGAAAGATCTGGACTGCAGCCTGGCCATTTCAGTACCCGGATCCTTCTTCTACGCAGCCATGATGTTGTAATTGATGCAGTATGTGGTCTGGCATTGTCATGTTGGAAAATGCAAGGTCTTCCCTGAAAGAGACGACGTCTGGATGGGAGCATATGTTGTTCTAGAACTTGGATATACCTTTCAGCATTGATGGTGCCTTTCCAGATGTGTAAGCTGCCCATGCCACACGCACTCATGCAACCCCATACCATCAGAGATGCAGGCTTCTGAACTGAGCACTGATAACAACTTGGGTTGTCTTTGTCCTCTTTAGTCCGGATGATATGGCGTCCCAGTTTTCCAAAAAGAAATTCAAATTTTGATTCATCTGACCACAGAACAGTTTTCCACTTTGCCACAGTCCATTTTAAATGAGCCTTGGCCCAGAGAAAACGCCTGCGCTTCTGGATCATGTTTAGATATGGCTTCTTTTTTGACCTATAGAGTTTTAGCCGGCAACGGCGAATGGCATGATGGATTGTGTTCACCGACAATGTTTTCTGGAAGTATTCCTGAGCCCATGTTGTGATTTCCATTACAGTAGCATTCCTGTATGTGATGCAGTGCCGTCTAAGGGCCTGAAGATCACGGCATCCAGTATGGTTTTCCAGATTGTTTCAGATTCTCTGAATCTTTGGATGATATTATGTATAACTTCAACTTCAAACTCCTTTCTGATATTGCTCCACTATTCATTCCCTTGCATTCCCTTGCATTGGGGGAATTGGTGATCCTCTGCCCATCTTGACTTCTGAGAGACACTGCCACTCTAAGAGGCTCTTTTTATACCCAATCATGTTGCCAATTGACCTAATAAGTTGCAAATTGTTCCTCCAGCTGTTCCTTATATGCACATTTAACTTTTCCGGCCTCTTATTGCTACCTGTCCCAACTTTTTTGGAATGTGTAGCTCTCATGAAATCCAAAATGAGCCAATATTTGGCATGACATTTCAAAATGTCTCACTTTCAACATTTGATATGTTATCTATATTCTATTGTGAATAAAATATAAGTTTATGAGATTTGTAAATTATTGCATTCCTTTTTTATTCACAGTTTGTACAGTGTCCCAACGTTTTTGGAATCGGGTTTGTACCTTATTATTCTTTTTCTTTTATAAATTCAGTTGTTTTGTATCCTTCAGTAGAGTCACATTAATGTATTGGTACAGAGTACAGTTATGTACCTCAATGTTATGCACTTTTACACCCCAATGCATTATGAGGTAATTTTTCTAGTGTATGTATATAATATATCACAGAAATCATTTTGCAGTCATTTTGCAGCCCTGTCTATGGAAGCAATGTGCAACATTTAACAGTGACTGTTGGTAATAGTGGTTATTGGGGGGTAAATGTATTCTCTGTGCAGAGGTATGACAGTGATGAAGTATTCCTTTCCTCCCAGCTGGCTTGGCAGCATTGCTAACACCTGGATGATCAAACTCTTAACTGGGTCATCTCCACAGGGAGCAGCACAAGTGGCCACTTACCTCATTAGAGCTCCCTCTCATTTTCAAGCCTTCATCTCTCTTTTCCCCTTCCACAACACTATATTTGGCAGTCAAAAGCAGGTTGTAAAATAAAGGGTAAATGATAAGTTGTAAGAATTCTGAAATCACAAAATACTTGAATGTTAGGTAGCATTTTTTATTAAAGGTAGACTATGCAACTGCAAAAAAAACCATGCATTTTGTGGAAAAACGTTTATTTTGGATATGCTTCGGCTCTGTGTGACTGTGCGGATGAACCCTTTACAATAGGTAATGTTTCACAATGAACTGCATGTGGCAATTTAAATAAAATACCTTACTCGCCTATTGAGTAATAAAAATGTCATCACCACGTCGCTTTTACAACATTTCAAATCCCTCAGTTCTCTGCATCTACGAAAAGCCAAGCCGATGTTGATTCTCATTTTATTACAAGTTCTATTGCGTTCTCTTTTTGCCAGCAGACTCTCCTCTGTTCTGCGTGTTTTTTAAATGGGTGATTCCTTTATTTATAAATAAATAAAGAGCACATCATTCAAGATATGGTGGAAAAGACAACTGTTGGTTCAGAAGAATGACATCTGCCATCAGACATTGTTAGTTACAAATTTACTAATTAAATGAATTATTAAGAAATGCAAAGGAAAAAAAATTTAAGAGAAAAATAAAATTCAAGATCTGGAATCTTAATGTTGGTTCTGGCTAGACATGTGTGGGTCTGTCATTCTACTTGTCAGGGATATCAGAACCTTTAAATAAAACTCAACAGTTTTTAAATCTGTTTGTGATTAGACCTATATGAAATTCTGCTGCAATACCCACCCAAATGTAAAATTAGTCCTGGTGTGATTGTATGTATATTGTGTTTTATGCAAACTGTGGTGCAGAAATTTGTAGTCTTCATACTAATCTTCATACACTATTGACCATTTTAAGAAGAATATTAGAAGACCTACTGTACCTCAAACCATTTTAGCATGGAACATGCAACCAGAATCCCTTCTCTCTTTTAAAACTTGAGTTCTGGAGGTGGATCAAAGGAGGAGTGATGTGGAGCTTTTCTTTCTCTCTCTCTCTCTCTCTCTCTCTCTCTCTCTCTCTCTCTCTCTCTCTCTCTCTCTCTCTCTCTCTCTCTCTCTCTCTCTCTCTCTCTCTCTCTCTCTCTCTCTCTCTCTCTCTCTCTCTCTCTCTCTCTCTCTGCCTCTTCTTCTCTCAGGGGCTTTTGACAGTGGATGATAAATAATGGAAGTCATATGTAGCCTAGGGCTACACAGAACACAGCATCTGTAAAATCAAGACTCCCAGATCAAAAGATTAAAATGTGGAAACTAGTCATGGAAAACACACCAACATTAATGACTGTGTGAGCATCTGTGTGTGCATGCTTCTTATATGATATGGCAATCAACATGTGAATATTTTGTCTATTGTTGATTCATAGCCTAGATTGATTCATCCACTAAGATTGTGAAATGTGACTGGTTATGCTGTCAATCTTATGCTTCAACAGACAATTCTATTATCTTTGGATGCCATGAAAAACCTTTCCTCCCTCCCTTTCAGTGGCATCTGAACTCCATGATTAGAGCAAGGCCAGTCCAGATTTTTCTTGACCCTTGTGGCCATTCCATGTACTGCTACAGCAATCTTTATCAACAATTTGTAGGTTACAAATGATTACCTTTTATCTTTTTAAAGAGCATTCAAAAATAATTGGAAACAATATTATAATAATAAGGAAACTAAAAGTATCTGTGGTGTCTGTCAAAGGTTAGTAAGCAGCAATAAAGCACATGAGACAGGAGTAGCAAACTTCATCCATCTTGGGCTGCGTTTAAGTCCAGTTTTTGTGTTTTAATTGAACACCTAGCCCTTGATCCCTTGGAATCTGCTATGGAGCTGATTTATAGGTTTTTTTTCTTATGAATTTGTTTTATGCACCATTCTATAGGCCTGTATGTATACTTGGGCTGTTAAAAATTAAATGTAAACAAATATTAATTATGAACATATTAATATATTTATATTAAATATAAAATGCCAATTAAAAACACAAAAACAAAAAAATGAGAATACAATAAACTTTTTTTGTTTTTTTTTTTTTTTTTAAATCAGCTTATAGCTGCAAACATTAAATGCAGTTAAATGTCAAAAAGGAAAAGTTTGTTCCTGCTGGTAAACACTTTTGTACTGCCATTGGTCCGTGGCGATTCTGCAGTTCATTTCTTTTGCTCAGTCCGTCAAGGTCAGACATCTGTGAACATGCTGGAGAGCCGCTTTATTGTAGAAAATGAAGTTTTCTTTTTCTTTTTTTTTTTTTTTTTTTTACTTCTGTTGAAATGAGACACTGACACTGTTTTTCCATGTTTAATACTGTGAATCTGCTTGTTTTGTTTTATCTACTGTATATATATATATATATATATATATATATATATATATATATATATATATATATATATATATATATATATAAGACTTCAGCTGCAAAAGCCTCTAAATCCGTCTGACGTTTTTCTTTAAAATAAGCATTTTTGTCAGGCTTCTATGTATAGGTTTCTACCTAAGTACCAGTACTTCTGAATGGGCTGAGGCTGGGATTTAGCGGGTTTTAAGTGAAAGTATTTTATGAACTTGTACTATATGCAGAGAGCATTCACTCAGTATCGTTATCTCATTTTTGAAATGAGTGAAGTGGCTTTTAGAGGCTTTTGCATCTGAACTCTTCATATATATGTGATGTGACTTTACTGGGGTGCTGAATTGCAGAGCTTGTGCAAACATATCCATGTTGCAATGATTTTTTCCCATTTTTGTTGACTGTGATTATTTTGTTATTGAGAGGAAAACTCACAGTAGATTTACATATTCACAGATTTACATATGTGGACGGAGTCGGGATGTTCACTAAAAGTATTTTCAAACTTCTTTTCACCCCTAAGCGAAGAATGGTTTAAAATGGAGTTGGCCCACTCTTTGCAGCTATAACAGCTTAAACTCTTCTGGGAAGGCTTTACACAAGGTTTAGAAGTATGTTTTTGACCATTTCACTGATGTTGGACGAGAAGGCCTGGCTTACAGTCTCCACTCTAATTAATCCCAAAGGTGTTCTATTGGGTTGAGGCCAGTCAAGTTCCTCCACAGCAAACTCGCTCAGCCATGTCTTTATGGACCTTGCTTTGTGCACTGGTGTGCATGCAGTCATGTTGGAACAGAAAGGAGCCATACCCAAACTGTTCCCACAAATTTGGGAGCATGAAATTGTCCAAAATATCTTGGTATGCTGAAGCATTAAGAGTTCCTTTCACTGGAACTAATTGGCCAAGCCCAACCCCTGAAAAACAACCCCACACCATAATCCCCCCTCCACCAAACTTTACACTTGGCACAATGCAGTATGGCAAGTACCATTCTCCTGGCAACTGCCAAACCCAGACTCGTCCATCGAATTGCCAGACAATTCAAGAAGTGTGATTCAACACTCCAGAGAACACGTATTGACCATAGAATATTTTAGCGGTGAGGAAATTTCACGAATGGACGAATTGCACAGGTGGCGACCTATCACAGTACCACACTTGAATTCACTGAGCTCCTGAGAGCAACCCATTCTTTCACAAATGTTTGTATTTTATACCTGTGGCCATGGAATTGATTGGAACACCCAAATTCAATGATTTGGAGGGGTGTCCCAATCCTTTTGGCAATAGAGTGTACTTCAGTAACACTTTATAATATGGGTGCACTAATATGCATTAATTCATACTGAACTAAAACACAAATAATCATGTGTTAATGTATGACTCATTAATTAATGATTACTGCATCAGCAACTAATAAAGATTCAATAGGATTAATAGATTAAGTCATATTTGAATTGATATTAATTAAATGTGTCATAATATATTAATTCCTTAATAACATATTGAATCATCTAATAGTGTCAATTAATGAGTTAATTACTACAATTGAGTACAAAAAGCTGTGTACTTCAACTTCCAGCTGTGCGCTTTAATTAAGCATTAGCTAATGACTTGCAAAGTTATCATTATGTTATGTTGACGTTGACTTTTCTTGTCAGGGCACATGACTATTAACTTATTGCTAAGTAGTATGTTATTTTGGTTTTGACATCCACATTAAGCTATGGATTTAAATTTCCAGCCCTCTACAACTGGGATTCCACTGTGTCAGATGAACTGTCGCATCCAGTACCTTATTCATGGCACAGGAATATTTCAGGTTAAGCTTGAGGTCTAGGATTCAAAGGCGGAATACTGAGAACATGCGGCCGGGCACTTCTATTTTGTAACACTGTGTTTAGACCAGACAAAGACAATAGAACTCATTATAATCAGTGATACTACTCTGGATGAGGTATGACACAACACAAATCAAATCAAATCAAATCAAATCACCTTTATTTATATAGCGCTTTTAACAAGTCCAATTGTTTCAAAGCAGCTTCACATTGTTAACAGGAAAATAATGCAACAGAATTTGTACAGCCGTTCTGGTGAAACGGTGATGTTATCCATGTTATCCTAATTTCAAGTATCATATAGTGTCAATGCGGGCAGATCGGTAATATAGATGAAATTTAGGTGTCCCCAACTGAGCAAGCCAAAAGCCAGAGGCAACGGTGGCAAGGAACCAAAACTCCTTCAGGGTCAGAATGGAGAAAAAAACCTTGGGTGAAACCAGGCTCAGTCGGGGTGCCAGTTCTCCTCTGGCCGACGAACAAATAGTGTATGATTATAATTCTGGCAACATAGCAGGTCTTAATTCATATTAGGTAAATAGTATGATTATTCGAAAGATTATTCGAAAGATTGGAGTCATCACGCCGAAGACGGGTTTAATGAGGATGTCGTGTCCAACACAACACAACACAGACAGTAAACTGATGCCTCATTCTATTTCTGATGTATTCCAAGCTCTTGCGCTACATCTGTTACAAAGGAGAAATGTACTTGCAATGGTCTGTCATGTCCAGTGTTGACAGCTGTTGCGGAATGACTCAATAATGGCCGCGTCCAGTTTAAACAGTGTAACAGCGGTCAGTAGTTCAGATTCTGGTGTGCCGATATGTGTGTGCAGCCCAATTTACCCATCCTACCCAACAGATTATCTGACATTACATTCACTGCATGTGCAACTGCCCCACAGACCTTTAGAAGGGATGTCCAAACACATAACCATGATGACATATTACCTCAATAAGTAAAGTCATAACATAATGATACATTCAATCATTAGCTAATGATACCATACTTCTTTTGTCACACTATTTTTCGCCTACTATATACATAATAGGGAAATATTCAATTCAAGATTCAAGAGTTTTATTTGTCACATACACAGTTATATACAGAATATACAACCGGCAGTGAAATGTAAACAGGTCCGCTCCATGGACAGTGCAAATTCACAGTTAAAAACACAAGGAAGAAATTATAATAGAAATAGGATATAAAAAAGTACTATATATATATATATATATATATATATATATATATATATATATATATATATACTTTTTTTTATATCCTATTTCTATTATAATTTCTTCCTTGTGTTTTTAACTAATAATTCAGATTCTGATATATATATATATATATATATATATATATATATATATATATATATATATATATATATATATATATATATATATATATATGTCTATATCTGTAGAATTATAAATAATCAAGTCAAGAGAAAAAAAAGGTAACAAATAAGGATAAAGTGGAATAAAATAATTGAAGTAGACTTTGCAGTGAGTAAACTGTAGACTTATAAATATGTGGTTAACAAATGTATAAGAGTATAATGTGCAAACAGGTTTATGACAGGTTGTTACACAGTAACAACGAGAACAGAAAGTGCAGTGCAATGTCAGTGTATCGATGTTTATCCTGACGTGAAGTCACGTGATGTTAAGTTCAGGAGTCTGATGGCCTGGGGAAGAAGCTCCTCCTGAGTCTCTCAGTTTTGGCCATCAGGCTTCGGAAGCGCTTACCAGATGGTAGCAGCGTGAAATGAGGGTTTGCAGGGTGATTAGAGTCCTTGATGATCTTGGTAGCTCTACCTTTGCAGCGTTTGGTGTAGACGTCCTGCAGAGACGGGAGAGCTGACCCTGAGATACGCTCGGATAAGCGCACTACTCTTTGCAGGGCTTTGCGGTCATGACTGGTGCTGTTCCCATACCACGCTGTGATGCACTGAGTTAAAACACTTTCTATCGCCCCTAAATAGAAAGTTTTCAGGATAGCTGGTGAAAAACCTGAATTTCCTCAGCTGGCGCAGGTGGTACAGTCTTTGCCTGGCTTTTTCACCTGTGTCTGAATGTGAGCAGTCCAGGTCAGGTCCTCGGAGATGTTTACTCCCAGGTACTTGAAGCTGCTCACTCTCTCTACTGGTGACCCGCTGATCATGAGGGGGAGTATGTCCGTTGCTGTCTCTTCCTGAAGTCCACAATCATTTCTTTGGTCTTGCCAACATTCAGAGAGAGACAGTTGTCCTGGCACCATGATGTTAGATGCTCCACCTCGCCCAAGTATGCCGTCTCATTGTTGTTGGAAATGAGGCCCAGGACAACAGTATCATCAGCAAATTTGATGATAGAGGTGGAGCTGTGTGTGGACAAACAGTCATGCGTGTAGAGAGAGTAGAGCAGGGGCTCAGGACACAGCCCTGTGGAGCTCCCACACTCAGGGTGATGGAGGTGGAGGTGGACTGGCCTATTCTCACCACCTGAGGCCTGCCAGTGAGGAAGTCCTCAATCCAGTGGCAGAGAGAAGGATTCAGGCCGAGATCCAGGAGTTTGGAGGTTAGCTTGGTGGGAACTATGGTGTTAAAGGCTGAGCTATAGTCAATAAATAGCAGTCTTACGTAGTTCCCACTTTTGCTGTCGATGTGAGTGAGGGAGGAGTGGAGGACATGAGAGATGGCATCTTCAGTCGATCTATTGGGACGATAGGCAAACTGAAGAGGGTCCAAAGTGTCAGGAATGAAGGCGCAAATGGTGTTTTTAATGAGTCTCTCAAAGACCTTCATGACAATAGACGTGAGAGCCACTGGACGATAGTCATTTAGGCAAGAGGGTTTACTGTTCTTAGGGACAGGGATGATGGTGGATTTTTTGAAGGAGGTGGGGACCACAGATGTAGCGAGGGACTCATTAAAGATAGATGTAAACAACCCGGTGAGCTGATCAGCACAGGACCGCAGAACACGACCTGAAATACCATCCGGCCCGGCAGCTTTCCTAACGTCCACACGCTTGAGTGCTCTCCGAACTTCATCCTCTGAGACAGAGATCACGTGATTGTTGCTGCTCTGAGTAATTTCCTCTAACGCGTCACTTGGCGGAGTCGCGTTGCCGCGGTTACAGTCAAAGCGAGCATAGAAAGAGTTTAACTCGTTCACGAGCAACGGATCAACGCTTGCCTCTGCAGAGGATTTAGATCCAAAGGAGCAGATGGACCTCAGACCTTGCCACATGCGCCGCGAGTCGTTGAGTTGGAAATGAGACTCCACTCGGTCTTTATAACAGAGTTTTGCGGCTTTAACTGCTCGTCTGAGAGCATAGCAGGACGATCTGTATTCATTCATATTCCCTGAATGGAGACCGGCGTTGTAAGCAGCAGTGCGTCGCGTTCACTGCCGCTGCTGGATTGAATTGTCCACCCACGGTTTCTGATTTGAGAAGGACGTTATTGTTATTGTTTGCGTGGCTTGCTCTGTAAGCGTGTTGATGAAGCAAAGCGCCACGTCTGTGAACTCGCTTACGTCAGCTGAACTCGCTCGGAACATGTCCCAATCCACATCGCCCAGAGCTGCCTGTAGCGCGGTCTCTGAGTGGGGTGACCAACGCTTAACTTCCCGCCTCACCGGGGGTTCCTGGAGGAGCTTTTGTTTGTATTCGGGAGTGAGGAAAATGGCGGCATGATCCGATTTGCCAAACGCTGGAAGTGACCGCGCTTTATAGGCGTTTAAAGCGGAGAGTAGCAGTGATCCAGTGTGTTTGCTCCTCGTGTGGGGCAGGAGACGTGCTGATGAAAGTTTGGCAGGACTTTCTTTAGGTTTGCTTTGTTAAAATCGCCCGCGACAATGAATGCCGCGTCGGGATGTTGGTTTATGACGCCGCTGGCAACATCATGAAGGCCAGATAAAGCCAGCGCTGTGTCTGCCTGCGGTGGGATGTAAACGGCGGTCGCGACAACCGCAGAAAACTCCCTCGGCAGATAGAATGGACGGCAAATGATTGTTAAATGTTCCAGATGAGGCGAGCAGGACCGCGAGAGAATGGTGATGTTCCTGGGATCGCACCATTTCTTGTTGATCATGAAACACACTCCACCGCCTTTGGATTTACCGGCCTCGGCTGTTCTGTCCATCCGAAAAACAGAGAAGTTCTCCGACGGCGTCACAGCTGTGTCCGGGACCGCGGGCGTGAGCCATGTTTCGGACAAACAGTAGATATTACAGTCTCTCATGTCCCGTTGAAAACTTATCCTGGCTCTAAGATCGTCCATCTTATTATCCAAGGATTGAACATTTGCTAGAAGAATGCTCGGGAGAGGAGGTCTGAATGCCCTTTTCCTCAGTCTGTTACGGATACCAGCACGTTTCCCACGGTGTTTCTTTGTTCTTCGCCACCGACTCTGTCCATTGTTCAACTCGGCATTGCGAAGAATCTCAGATGGCCACAGAGGATCGGCGAAAGTGTCCTGAAACAGTCCAGTGTAGAGGTAACCAATGTCCAAAAGAGTTTTGCTGTCGTAGTAGATCAATGCAGATGATAAGTTTGTAAAAACTGAGAGTAAAAGAAAGTAAAATAGTAAATAAAAGCACAGTCTTCGCGGAGCGACCTGAACGGCGACCAAACACAGCGGCGCCATTTCCGATGAACGGCTGCAGCCTATGGACCCCTCCCTAAACACTCGCACCCTAAATCTCTGAGTCTGCACTTTTGTGACGTAATGCCGCTTTGACTGTCGGGAAGAAGTCTGCTGCGGAGCAAACCCTTCTGAAACCTAAAATGACTAAATCTGACACTCTACAGTCTCATGGACTTAACAGACACACGTACGCAGCAGCCATTTTAGTCCATGCACAAGACCGAAAGTGCATATGAAGTGTGCTATTTTCCCACACTGTTGCGAGCTCCACATCAGACTTCTTCCTGACAAAGCGAAATTACGTCACAAAAGTGCGGACTCGTAGGAAGACCGCAAGTGTTTAGGGTGCCATTTGAGACAGCAACACTTCAAAATATTATTCACTAAAGAACACATTATTATTCCTATCCATTATGTTATAATTCTGCTAATAGGAGAGGAGATCGTTGGAAAGAGCTGGAAAATAGCTTGAATCACTCAGGTTAGTAAAAATGTTAAGCAACAAAGTTTACTTTTCGGTTTCTGAATTCTGAAGTGAACAGTATTTCCCTTTCGACGAAAGTCTGTTCACTCGGCGGCCATATTTGCAACTGCTTTGGGCGGCTATTTCAGGCATCCTTTGAATAGGGGGGAAAAAATCTCAAAAACTGCTTGCCAAACCTAAATAACATATCCAGTCAGCAATAAAATTTGACATGAGCTGTCCCATAAATGTTGTTTCTTATGCTCAAATAGCGTTTAAAAAAAAAAGAGTGGAATTTCCGCTGAACTGGTCTGGGGGGGTAAAATCATGCTTATTTTTCAGGCAAGACCAGCCAATGCGCATGTGCAGTCCTAAACGGGAGTCTCAGGTTTCTATGGGAACCGGAGTTTCTAATGGCAGCTGCAGTGATACAATAACTTTACCAATCCGTGATTGGATCTTTAACTTAGAATGCGGCATGTATTACATGCATTGCAGTTTCTCCCACTCATAAGTGATAGGAGTGCAGCATATATCAGTCATATAACAGTATCAACTTTTGTTGTTTCAGCTGGGTAATCGATTATGCTTATTTCTTTTAGAATTATGAGAATAATTTCATAAAAAGAATAAAGAACCTGAATATATATATATATATATATATAAATTTTTTTATTATATACAAGATAAAGATTAAGTTCATCCTCAATTAGCCTACATTTAAATTCAAACTGCTTTCTAGAAGAGGAAATCTATTTAAAAGGTCCCCTTTTCTGTATTTAGGTTTCTTAACTTAAAAAGTGAGGAAAACATCACAGCTTTGTTCAAACAGAAAGAGAAAAATGTTCCAAGTCAAAGGCACTCAGTGAGACATACTGCCACTCTGAGGACATGGGCAAAACTGTGCTTTGTTCATTTATTGATCGCAGGGGCGTTGCTGGAATGTTCTCAAGATTCGGTTGAATGGGGTCTTTTAAAGGTTGTTATTGATCATTGAACACATCTAGATGTATTATCCACATGCTTACGATAGGGCTTTATGTTTACATTGCATGTCAGGTTGCAGAGTACATTTGTATGTGCATGCTGATGGGTGAATATGCAAAACTTAACCTCCATTTTTTAAAACATCATGTTTTCAGTTGTAAGCAGAACATGAATCACATTTTTCCTGAAGTGACACTGTGTTTTGTGTGTGTGTGTGTGTGTGTGTGTGTGTGTGTGTGTGTGTGTGTGTGTGTGTGTGTGTGTGTGTGTGTGTGTGTGTGTAGGTGTGCGCTCTGACATTTCAGACATAGCTGAGGAGTGTGTGGTGATGTGGGAGGCTGTGTCACTTTTTTTTCTTCACCCACACCATCATCTACACAGCCAAACCATGTCTGGGTAACCATTGTGGAATCCCTGTTGCATAGCAACACATCTCCAACACATTCCAGACAAGTGTTACTTCTGTTTTGCAGCAGCCTATTCAAGTCTCTCCTCAGTACCGCTTGTTCTGTAAGCATGATGAAATGCTGAGCACTTTAACAAAAAAGCATACCACAAATTTTGTTTATGTTAATCCTATATATAATGAATGGCATTTAATGCATACTGATTCCACTTGCAAGTGTGGTAAGTGACCTTGTTGTGAATAACTGCTATTCTTCATAATACTGACTGAAGTTGATTTATATCAATATAGGCATGTGTTATCATAGAGAGACTGTCAATCAGTTTGAGAGTGCCAGAGAGTGCTCATCAGATATAGTCATGATGATGAAGAAGAAAGGTGATGAAGATGGATGGTGAAATGTTAGAAATAATCGTATGTGTAGTTGTCACAAATGACCTCTGCAGTGTGAGTGTGTGACAGCTGTCACAGAGAGCACTGCGTAGTTTAGGAATGAACTTGTCCTATCTATCTATCTATCTATCTATCTATCTATCTATCTATCTATCTATCTATCTATCTATCTATCTATCTATCTATCTATCTATCTATCTATCTATCTATCTATCTATCTATCTATCTATCTATCTATCTATCTATCTATCTATCTATCCATCCATCCATCCATCCATCCATCCATCCATCCATCCATCCATCCATCCATCCATCCATCCATCCATCTATCTATCGTCTGTCTGTCTGTCTGTCTGTCTGTCTCTCTGTCTGAGTAAATACATTTCTCAAAACAATTGTACAAACAGCACTACACGATGGATTACATGCAAAAGCTTGTAACTTGCTCAAAATCCTTAGTTCATCTCTCAAAAGTAAGTATTTATGTCAATAAACATAAGTACCATCAGAGTGACAAGTCCTTGTGTCATTGTTCACAAACAAGATAGTCAAAATGTTTAGCCACGTTGTCAGTAGAACAGTGTACTCTGTCACTATATTCAGATCTAAACTATGGCTATGATTTTGATGACAATGATTGAAAACGCACAAGACATGCACATAACATAATGCACATAATTATACTGGTACTTTGTTGAATAGTCTTACTCCTGAAAACATCTTAGTTCCTTGTATAAGTCATTAAATGCAAAATGGTTGAACTGTTGTCCTAATGCATCAAATTTTCTATACATTTCTATACACTTTTGTAAAAGTGTCCTGACCTGATGAATTGCGCAGGTGAATCTTAAATTTCACCAATGAAGGAGAATGTAAAGCATTCGATCAACCAATGATCGACCAGTTCTCAATAGCTCAAAGATGCATGAATAACAACACGGAAACAAACAGGGTCAAGAGCTATGATGAAGAAGAGGATTAAAGATGTGTGGAGGAAGGGTATGGAGGCAAAACAGAGGAAGAGGTAGATAAGGCAAAGGACGAAGGCACATTTCTGAAGAAATAAGAAACACTGTTGTGGACCATGTTTTCAATCATGACCTTACAATGGTTGAGGCGGGTCGAAAGGTACAGCCGAATGTTGGGAGAACAACCATTTCGTAGACAACAGGTATATTTCAACAATGTGCACTGTACTCTAATAATCTATACTTAGTGTAATGCTTCATAATATTACAGTAGCATATTGCACTTGCATTTTACAGTATATAGTAAATACACATACATTTATACACATACACATGCAAATATACAGTGTGTTTGTCTTTTTCTTTCATATATTGATGATTTATGAAGGATCATGTGACACTGAAGACTACTGAAATTTCAGCTTTGCCATTACAGGAATACATTTTTATTATTATTATTATTATTATTATTATTATTTTAAATATATTAAAATAGAAAACAGTTGTTTTAAAATATGATAATTAACAACATCACTGTGTTTTTACTGTATTTTGATTAAATAAATGCAGCTGTGGTAACCACAGACTTTAAAGAATTGTACCAAGCATTAAAAAATCTTACCAACCCCAAGCTTTGAACAGTCAAGTACTTTTGTCTTAAGATTTCTCATGATTTGGCAACTTTTGGATAGATAGATAGATAGATAGATAGATAGATAGAGATAGATAGATAGATAGATAGATAGATAGATAGATAGATAGATAGATAGATAGATAGATAGATAGATAGATAGATAGATAGATAGATAGATAGATAGATAGATAGATAGATAGATAGATAGATAGATAGATAGATAGATAGATAGATAGATAGATAGAGATAGATAGATAGATAAGGTATGTTTTAATAAATTTTTTGGTACTTTCAAAATCATTGGTGGCAATGGTCACCAATATATATAAAACACAGCCTATTATATTATTAAAAACAAAATATATATATATATATATATATATATATATATATATATATATATATATATATATATATATATATATATATATATATATATATATATATATTATTTTTTATATAATATAATAGGCTGTGTTTTCTCAAATTTTCTCAATTTTTTTCTCAAAAGCACTTGAAAGAGTTTGTATTCAACGATCTTTCCTTAGTTCTACACCAAAATTGACATTTGTGTTACTAATGAGTCCATTGATTTTCAGTTTTGGTTCTGTCAATATGAAGCAGTGGAGAAGATAGCAGACAAGGTTTGTGCTTGTGTGAATGAGTAACCTTCTCGATATGGATACATATACACACATCACGTCCAGGTTACTGACCTGGTCTGATTTACACACCTGCGCATAACTCCTCCCCAAAAAGGGTTCTGAAAGAGAATATGGGTAAAGTGCACAACATTAGTGCTGAGAGAAAGAATTTGGGTTACAGGAGCATTCTTGTTCAATTGGCAAGAGAACCATTTATTTTATCAAGGGGCACAGCCTCTTTACAGCATGCTAAAAGTGCAGCACAAACAAATTGGCCAAATTAAAATGGCAAGCCATGCAGAAAATCCCTTAATGTCCGGAGGTGAGCCCACCTCTGCCTGGAAATGTAGGAGTGGGCTATAAGAAACTGTGGAGATTGGGAGCGAAAATACTGTTTCATTTGAACTAGCCTAGGCTATAGGATATGCTTTAAATGAACTTCAACAACAGGTAAGGGTACGTTGATTCACACGGTTCATCACAAATTATCAATAATCAAAATGAATAAATAAATATTTGATTTATTAGTCTTTATGAAATGAGCAAATGTGTAGCTACATTACACAGAACAAGATACATATTTAACAACATACCCAAAGCCAATACCAGTGCTCCAAGACAAGAATATCATGACATTACCATAATACATGGCCAAAAAAAAAAAAAAAACCTTGATGCACGGTAGACGTCGGATGAAGTATAGCCTACTACTGCCATCTTGTGTCTGCAGGATAATATCTGAATACCCTACCATTTTAACAAATTGTGGTTTAGGACACTAAATAATGTTTCATTACAATACCTTAACTTTCCTTCTTATATAAAATAATAAGAATAATAATAAAAGTTTTCATTATTATTTTCATTCATTCAAGGATTTCAAGCGGAACCCATGTGAAGGCTCAAGGTTCTCCCCGGAAACACGGAACATTTTTTCGTGTGACCAAAATGGCTGCGCCCTAGAAAGTGGTCAAATTATTTTAATAAGAAAACGAAGGGTCATGCTATCTCCGTTTGTACAGAAACAGCTATAATTTGTCACCATAACTGAAGGTATTTTGTACTGTTGTCAAATGGCTTTGTTCAGTGATGTCTGCCGCAGTGTTCGCACGCTGTTAGGTCAATGTCAGAGATCAGCGGCTGCAGCGGCGTGGATTCATGGTCAAGCATGTAAGTAACTATATAACTAGACCCTTCAAATAGGCGGGGGTGGGGGGGGGAGTAGATTTGGAGGTACACAATCTGCTCACTATAAAGGAGTATCGTTTGTGTTTTTATCAAAACAAACCATTATGGATCAAAAGTAAATAAAGTAACAACACAAGGAAACAACTGGAAATTCTATATGTGATGGAGAAGGAAATTGATTGATTTAGAAAAGAAAAAACAAAAACACATGTTTCAAATGGCTGGAACCTCTCAAGGGATTTGTAGATTTATTTTAAAAAAATGTTGGTCATTGTTGGTCTCTTTCCACCAGCTCGGAAATACAGTCAGGCGGCACCTGAGCCAGAACCAGTGGTTAGTGATAATGAAGCCGTCAATAAAACATTTGTCAACCGAAACCCAAGAAACCTGGAACAGATGGCCCTTGCAGTAAAGGATCGAGGCTGGGCTACAGTGTGGCCCTCTAGACAGTATTATCACAGGTTTGTAAGCATTCAAATTGTTTGAAATAATTGAATAGATGTAAATCGTAAAACATCTAACAAGAAAGTTTTGCTGAGCACAGGCCTCCTAATAGCATCTTCCAGATACACACATAGTTGTACAATGTACATGTATATATTGAACTTATGCCTTTCCTTCCTCAGGTTGGTGTTCAGGCGCACACAGCATCACATCACAGCTGAGGTGTTCTCAAGTGACTCAATAGTTCCTGTGCTGTCTTGCTCCACGAAGGAGTGGGCATTGAAATGTGAGCTGTGCTCCACGCGGTCTGTAGCGGCTTGCCGTGCCGTAGGTGATGTGCTTGCTCAGCGGTGTCGTGAAGCAGGCATAACACGTATTGTTTATCGAGAGATTCCGTGGAAGTTTCGCTCTGAGGCGGTGAGTCGTTGAATGCATTTAAGCTTTAAGTCTTCAAATATTGTACATTGATGGCCAGTTATTGATGTAAGTGCTTACACTAATTCATGCCTTCTCTCCCACTTCAGAATCAGACGTTCTGGACGGCCATGAAAGAGGGTGGCGTCACACTTAGTGAACCAAGGCGAAAATTCATTTAAATTGCAGCTTTTTTTTATTATTATTACTATACTGAATAGTGGCTTTGTAAATATAAATATTCTCATCATTAAAACTGTGTGTTCATTGAGTCAAGTACAGAAAGGTCCTCAACACAAAAAAATTCTACAGTTTCATGCAGTAATTATGAATGGATTAATTGATTTTTTGTTTGGTTCAAATGTGAAATCGTGAAAAATTATTCAGTTGCATTTTTAAGAACATTAAATACATTTTAAAACGTTTTTCTAAGTGTGTTTTAAGCAAGAAAAATGACATACTGTTTACTGTCATTTGTACACACTACCTTGAAAAATTTGGGGTCAATAAGATTGTTTTTTATAAAGACATAATTCAATTGATCTGAAGTAATAGTAAAGCCATTTATAATGGGACAAAAATGTATTTCGAATATCATATTTCTATTCATCATAAAGTCCTGGGACACATATTACGATTTCCACAAAAATATTAAGCAAATGTTTTCAACTGCCAATGAGAACATGTTTCTTGAGCATCAAATAAGTACATTAGAATGATTTCTGAAGGATCATGTGACTCAATATTATAGTAAAGATGCTGAAAAGATTCAGCTTTGCCATCACAGGAATTAATTATAATTTAAAATATATTATAATAGAAAATGGAGATAGTTCATTTAAATTTGAATATTTCCACAACATCATCGCTTTTACTGTATTTTTGCTCAAATAATTGCAGCCTTAGTGAGCAAACGACTTCTTTCAAAAACATTAAATTACATATATTAAAGTAATGTGTGGTACTATAAATTTGCACTCAATTTAACTAACACAAACAGTTTATGTCATTTCAGGACTGATACAGATATACTTGCTAGACTTTAATCCAAATGTGTCCTGGTGACCAAATAAATAAAACATTTTTACAGCTTAGTTCTAACATTTCTGTTGATTGCCGAGCTTTCACTCAGCAGCACACATGTGGAAAACCAAATCATATGTGCAAGTAAAACCATTAACTATTACATGTTTTATGTATAATGAGTGGTTCCCTACATTATTACAGGAAGGCAGTACAGTAATCACTTAACATTTTCAAAATGGCTTCTGTGCGCAAACATCAGGGGCCTGTACCATGAAGCCCGTTTTGCTGACTAGCCATGTAAGTTTCAGTTTAGATTACACCAATCCTGGGTTTTAGGTACCATGAAAGTGGCTTGGCTTTTATCTGTGTTCATCGCCATAGTAACTTAAGCTCCACAGCTAACCTGCTCCGGAGCAGGTTATGTTCTGGATAAGAGATCTCAAACTGAAATTGGAGCGATCAGCTGTGAGCAAAATGACATGACATGTCTGATGCAATAATGTCACTCCCCCATTTTCTCTTGCTCCAAATTAAAGGTCACTATATGATAAAATATATTGTCTGGCTTTAGTAATAATAACTTAACATAATGATATATATACCCATAATCCATTACACACAAGCAAGTTTAGTTTATAAATGATTAAGCATTTATTTTAAATGAATATTAATATATATCGATATATAAATAAAGCTTTAAAAATGTTACCTTACATGTTCGAGTCTCTAGCTTATTATATATATATATATATATATATATATATATATATACACACACACATATATAAAAAAAAATCAACTATATAAACTGATTTCACAACTTGCACTAATAGAGCAAGATATTTTCTTTATCTTACGTGGAAAAGTATTTTCTTCTGTGTAAATGCATTTAAATTATTTTCTTCAATCTCTTAATCTTCGCAAAAGAGTTGTATATCACGTTGGCTCTCTCATGAGAAGTGAATTACACTTTCTCTGTTTTGAAAAGCATGTGATTGGCTGTTCACTACTGATGTCACAGTTTCATGTGTATGCGCACCACAAAGCATCATGGTACCAACAAAGCCGGATTGGATTGGTTTTGTCAACTCTAAACTGATCCTGTAACTCTAGCTACCATCATGGTACAGGCCCCAGAAGCACACACCCAGAAAGCTATGCTTCTCACAGTGCGTAAATAGCTTATTAAATGTAATTCTCTTTCATGTCTTCTTATGCTTAAATGGACAAATTCACACAAAATCCATGTTCTAGTGTTTGAATCACAGTAAAGACATTTCCAGTAATATGTGTAAAGCACTAGTTTATATATATATATATTTTTTTACAGTAGCATTTTGAAGAATAGAAACATCTTAACCTAAAACAAAGTGATGCAAAAACAAATGGGATTGTACATTAAATATTTCTCAAGCTCCCACTATAAATTCATTTTAATTTTTAAAGCACAGACAACCTTGTATATCAAATCAAAAGATACATGTTTAGGTCATAAATAGAAAACAAAAAAAGCAACATCAACCTTGACTTAATATTTAACGCCATCTGCTCTTGAGTTGCATTAGAATAAAATTGATCACTGTTTTTGAAGTTGATAAGGCATGGCACATTATACATTAGGTGAGGAAAATCAGCACTTTAAAGGATGTAGATCGTCATCTATCACTAACACACAACTTAAGACATCTTGTGGAAAATAACTGCAAAACCAGTGGTCTCTCAATACTAAGAACATTCCACAACATAACTTTGGTTTCACAACATTGGCACTTTGTGCAATGACAGTATACACATTTCAACAAATGTTTTACAGCAGATTGTATATATACTTTATACATATAGGACTCATGCTTCACAAAGACAGGCTAACATACAGTACAAACAGCATGCATACAGTCATGAGACATCATGCAAAGACACAAAATTAACCACCCCTATAGCAAAAGACATGTATTATGTAGGAGTTAGTTGTGTTAGTTTTAACTGCATGAATATTAAAACCAACAACTGTAGTTATTTTGGTCCACCTCTATAAACTAAAGGCACTGAACCATCATGCAGAATAATTGAAACAGGTCAAATAAGTTTGGCACATTAACGTTTTGTTAGGAAAATACTCAGGTTTCGTTTCCCACATAGTGTACAGGTTAAAAACAAATATTAGACAAGATCGGTTTAGTTGAAAAAGACGTGGAAAATAGCTCCAAGTTAAAAAATTTGCCTGACACCTTAATGATATAGCAACATCTATCAAGTAACTACACTACCATTCAAAAGCTTGGGGTCAGTAAGATTTTTCATGTTTCTCAATTAAGTCTAAACAAGCCTGTAATTATTTGATCAAAAATACAATAAAAACGGTAATATTAAGCAATATTATTATGATCTAAAGTATTTTTATATATGTGTTCAAAATGTAATCTATTCCTGTGATGGCAAAGTTGAACTTCTCCAATCTTCAGAAATCTCATGATCCTTCAGAAATCAGTCTAATAAGATGATTATTATCAATGTTGAAAGCAAGTTGTGCTGCTTAATATTTTTACGGAAACCATGGAATACATTTTTATATTAAGTTTTCCCAAAAAAAAAAAAAATGTTGGAATAATGTCTTCAGTGTCACTTTCAAACAATTTAATGCGTCCTTGCTGAATATAAAAGTACTAATTTCTTTAAAAAAAAATACCTTACTGACTTTTACTGAAACATTTGAATGGTAGTGTACATGGAATACTAAAACATTTAATCCTTGATTGCTTTCTAAAAATGTGTTTACCTACTGGTCTCCACATAGGAAATATAAAACTTCACATTCATTGAGAGGAAACAGCTATAAAGTATATTATTGCATAGGACTCCTAAAATGAGTGAGATCCTACTCTTATTAATTTAAGAACAACATGAAACAATGCCATATGAGAGGACTGTTCATGTTTCTTTATGAGAAAAGAAACAGCCAAAAAAAAAAAAAAAAACTCCACAGTCTATAATACCATTTTAAAATCTGTGAAGTAAACTAAATTTTATGGCTCAGTATGAAGGTGCAAAGGATACAGAAATATCAAAAGGCACAACGTGACGATTTGAATGATAATGCTCTGAGGAAAACAGTTCCTTTATCAATACTCACAGGCTGACAGAAAGCAGCTGTTTTGGGCTAGATGGAAAGGTGAGGGAAATTTAGTAAGATATCCATTGATATGCAACCATGTGCTTTTGTGTTTGTTGCCTCCAAATGAAATTACCTAAAATATACAGCAACTATATGAACAGATTTCCTCTGAGTCTTCAAAAGAACTTGGAATTATACAATCAGAAGGATTAGACTTGTGTGCAATAGTGTCCTTTATGTTAGCATCACTATTTGTGTTCCTTTTCCTCACCTTTTCGCTTTTTTATTCCTGCCCCTCCATATTTCTTAACACGAGTCACAACCCCTTTTTTAAGCGCTTCAGTGCACTTCATCCTGGTTTGTGTTCTGTGACTGTCTGCTGCTTGGTTCAGGAGAAATATCAACATGTGTTCTCTGATGAGTCAAGCCCCTTCTTCCATGACTTCGCCTTCGTTGCGCAGGAGAAAGTCTCTGGCAAACAGGAAGTCTTCAGTTAATGATTGCTTGAATGTGATTTGACTTGATATTTCACATCTCTTTAAATCAAAAAAATGTTGCATTCCAATCCAGACCTTTTCCGCTCACCTCTTTATCGATCCTCTCTCGGTCTTCATCATCAAGCTGAATAGACTGCATAAGAGAAAACAAATCCATCCTGCCACTTCTGCTGGGGCTGGAAGACACCTAGGAAATAAGTGTTGCAGGCGTTTTAAAAAAAATGCTTCCTATTATGTATAATAGTAAAGAAAACCACACAGACATTTAAAAGCTTTTTAAAATGGTTAAAATGTAGTAAATTTCACTTGTCAGCCTCTGTGTGGTCTAACCTTATCACTTTCTTGTATAGTAATAAGTGGGTTGGATGTGGCCATCTCTGCCTCATGCATATCAGGAACACTCTCATCCAACTGCTCAAAGACCTGAGAATAGAAATAAACATACTTCTGGTTAAACCAATTTGGAAACTAAAGAAATACTGAAAAGCATCAAAAGTGACTGTTATAAGACATATCGCCTTACATCTGTTTCTTCCTCCTCACTGCTTATCTCTTCTTCTTCTTCAGGGCTCTCTAATTCTTCCTCTTCTTCCTCTTTCTGTTCATGTTCACTCCCTGTGGCTGGTTCGTTGTGGACAGACGGCTGACGGACATCTGGCTTGGACTTTCTCCTCCAGAGGGCACTGTGGCGCTGTTTACTGTAAGGCACATTGCAATGTTTGGAATTAAGTACAGTACTGCTATTTTTTAACTATTTAAAAAAAAAAAAAAATTAATATAAAATAAAAAAAAAAAACTGCATTACTGCCATTTCATTCTACACATTGGAAATGGAAGGTCTTATTAAATGCACAGCACATTTTGGTGCATAGTATGCTGCAAAAAAAAGCCTCTACCAATGTGTCGCTATAAATGGGTATATTATACACTTGTAGGATGTTTATTATGTAAATATATAGTGGAGACATCTGTTTATGCTGCAGTTGATCATTAAGAATCCAGAATCCAGGAGTCATGTAACACATACACTACCATTCAAAAGTTTGGGGTCAGTTTGGGGGAGTTGTTTTTTAAAGAAATAATAATTACGCAGGAATGCATTAAATTGCATTAAAAGTGATCAAAAGTGACAGTAAAGACATTTATAATGTTACAAAAGATTCCAATTCAAATAAATGCTGTCTTTTGATCTTTCTAATTATCAAAAATTCTGGGGTTTGTATCACTGGTTCCACAAAAATATTAATAAGCATAACTGTTACATTGATAATACGATTTCTGAAGGATCATGTGACACTGAAGATCGGAGTAATGGCTGCTGAAAATTCAGCTTTGACATCACAGGAATAAACTACATTTTAAAATATATTTAAAGGGGTGGTAAAACACATTCTTTCGAAGGCTTGATTGTGTTTGTGGGGTGCACTGTAACATGTGTTCATGCTTCGTTTTTAAAAAATTGCATTATTTTTCATATATTTTACCTTTATTCTACACTGTTCTGTCCCTCCTTGTAAAAACGGTCTGATGAAGCCGGTCCCTCAAAAATACGCAATGGGCTCAGATTGGTTAGCTGGCCCAGTGTGCGGTGATTCGCTAACCGCCTAGTGCGCGTTTTTCAGAAAGGTCACACCCCTTACCTTTACCGGCAGTCTGTGCTTTGGTAGTATTAGAAACAATGTTGATTCTAGCGATTATAGGCAAATATCTGTCGCAAGAATTATTAACCCAAAACGAACACTAAACATTGGCTTTACTCTAGTAGCCAAATCAAACACAGAACCATGTTTAGCATGCCTGTAGATAAACAATACATAAAAGCTCTAATCAAAGAATAATTTATACTAATTCCAAATTCGCTGTTGAGATTTAAAAAAAGTTTGTAGCGTTAGGTGTTTGTCGGATAACGTTAAGTATGAATGATCATTTAACAAACTGGTTTGCAGAACCATTTGTTTACTTCCTTGCTACAACGTACAATTAACAATACAATCTATTACAGGAAAACACATCGACGAAAAATAAATCATACAGGTTGTGGCCCGTAAACAGCTTCTGTTTTTAAAGTTGGAACTGCTCCATCTTTCAGGACAAGCCGTTGTGCGAATCCTGCATTGAACTCGCAAAGATTGTGGAAGCTTTCCTCCGTAAAATGTGCACAGAGAGCGAGATATGGGTAATAATTATGAGGGACCGAGTTAAAAATAAATGAACCATTGATCCCTAACTCCCCCATCCCTAGGAAGGCTGAACAAAGTGGACCTGCAATCCGGATGAAAATAACAGCGTTTCGTCGACATTGCGGCAACAACACTCCAGCCTACTAACTATACCACAACAACTCTTCTCCACAGCAATAAAAAACGGCCTTGCCCCCTTATTTAATATTCTTGGAGGAGGGCTTTATGTAAATATTGAGGTTGGTGATGTCAGCAACCCTGGAGGAATGTCTGTAGTCCTTAGAAATTGATTTCTTTAAAAGCAAATATCTCCCTTTGCTTTAAACTTTGAACGTTGTAACTTTGCAGATGTTGTTTATGCTCAAACAGCAACATTACACACCAGCTAAAGTTAGAAAAGTGAAATGGTGTTTTACCACCCCTTTAAATAGAAAAACGATATATTGTAATAATATTTCACAATATTACTATTTTTACTGTATTTTTGAACAAATAAATGCAGCCATGGTGAGCGAGAGACTTCTTTTAAGACCTCAAACTGGTATAGCTATTACTGTTTGAGATGAGTGCAAGTGTTTATCTGCACTATTCAGTTCCCTCACGTACACACATTGTTGAACAACAATAAACCACACTTGACTTGTCTGTACCTGAACATCCATTGAGAAGCTACACAAGAAGGAAAGTGTCTGTTTTCTATGTGAATGCTTGTTAGCATGAATGCACCGATCTCAGTACAGCACCATTATGAAAGCGTAAGTCACCTGGCACTGAGGATGCCACTGTACGTATGCAGCTGTTTGAGGAAACCTTCATTGGGCTGCACTATAGGCCGTCTTTCTCTCACGTGGTTTAGGGATTCGTCTAAAGTCCAGCCCTGCTGCTTCATCAGGAAAGCAATTACTGTGGAGGCAGAGCGAGAGACGCCCATCTTACAATGCACCAGTACGGCCTGTCCACTCTTCCTGTATCATCATCAGTACAAAACAATGACATAAAACATTAGCATGAGAGACATATCGCACAAAGACACACTCTAATCATTTTCAAAGGGGGTTAAGTGTAGATTACTGCATGTGTCTAAATATGAACTAATGAATTTTAAGAGAACGATCAGGGTAGAGCGTCTGCACACATAAAAAACAAAATGCATGCCAAACATAAACCAACATAGGGAAGAGAAGTGTATGTTGAGCACCTTGCTTCACTGATGAACATGTACGTGTTGTTCCAGTGTGAGAGTAGGTCGGTCGCCTCCACATCATAAACTCTAATATTCATATAGGTGAAGCATTCTGGGAAAAAGTTGTCAATCTCCATGGTAACATTCAGGATGTAGCCCACACTACCAAAAAGAAAAATCATTATTTTTATTTATCTGCTGCAGAAAATCTTAATTTAACAGAATAACTCAAATAATCATTTTAAAATTAGAACCAAGTATTTTAATCATTTAAATTTAATCTGTATACTTGTTCTTATGTAGTTCTTCAAAGTTGGCAGCATTCCATTCTGAACCCTTTTGGGGGATAAAAAAACACAAATAAATGACTGTGTGTGTTTAAACAGTATAGTGGATTAGACAAAAGACGAATGTCATCACCCACCAAGAAAAGGTACTCCAATATTCTGGAAGGTTTGTCCATTTGTGCCATCGTGACCATCATCTCGTTGTCAATATACTCCTTGTAGTCCTTCATGTCTATGCCTATTCTGGACTCCAGGGACGTTCGCACCTACAAACATACAAAGTGTCTGTAGCTCACCTGCTAGTGTTGGGCACTCATGGTGTCATGGGGTTTGGGTTATAAATCATATTAAAAGGCAAGTCACATGATATACAATACTTAAAAAACATCAAATCAAGCTGCTCACTAAACGATTCCTGAATGTTACATGTTCATACCGTGAAGATTCTCTGGATAAGACAACAAGCCCAGGCACATTAACCTTCAGTTCTAGAATAAGACTCTCTTCAAAAGGCGTGTCTTCAGGGCTTAGTTATTTTAAATAGTAATAATATTTCACAATATTACTGTGTTTAGACTGCACTTATGGTTATTGTCTTTGAAATATATATATATATATATATATTTTTTTTTATCTTACAGACTCTAAAAAAAGTTTTGAATAGTAGTGTAATTTGAATAACCTAAAAGGTTGAAAAAAGCGGCTGTTGTTGAAGGATGGACAGCAAACTCACATCCATTAAGTAAACATTGTTGCATACATATGCAAAGAGGTTAACCAACACGTTAACCAATCATAACAGATGCCATTTACATACATAAGATCTTAAAGTAAACATAATTGCATTAAAGGGATAGTTCACCCAAAAATGAAAATTCTGTCATTTACTCACCCTCAAGTTGTTCCAAACCCGTTTAAATTTCTTTCTGCTGAAAACAAAAGAAGATATTTGGAAGAATTCCATAGTATCTTTTTCCCTACTATGGTAGTCAATGGGATGCGAGATCTGCTTGGTTACAAACATTCTTCTAAATATCTTCTTTTGTGTACAGCAGAACCAAGAAATTTATACAGGTTTGGAAAAACTTAAGGGTGAGTAAATGACAGAATTTTTATTTTTGGGTGAACTATCCCTTTAACAACCTATTTGACTTGTGTTATATGACATATTTACAAGTGAATTATAGGGTGGAACATGATTTTATTCTTCAGGAACTAATTGGCTCATAAAAATTAGTCTATAGGTGACTGAAAGGGAGAGCTTGGTGATGTCGTGGGATGCTGTTTCAAAGGCAGAAAAAAGACGCTCTCTCTTTTATTTTACCTGCTTTGAGGTAATGTTTTCCAAGTCCTCAGTTCTCATGATATCTCGCAGCTGGGCTTTAATCTCCCTCTCCACTGACTCCCGATTGGACGATGAACTGCCTACGGTGTCCTTCCTGACTGACTCCAGGCCAGTCATAGCCCCCCATTCATTAAGGCAGTGCTGGTCAGATTCCACATTTTCTCTGTAATGTTGTGCCCACTCCATCCCACAGCCAGGTATGACAGCTCCACGCACGGCCCGTTCACAGCAGCCATGCAGTGCCTGCAACACTGACCTTTTGCAAAGTGAAAGTGACACAGCACAGAAGTTGTGAACAAGCAATCAACAAGCCACAAACACATTTAAGACATTCATAGAGCATATGTTGACTAATAACCAGAAGAAAAACAGTTAAAGCAATAGAACAAAAATTTTAATAAAATAGCATTATACAAACCCGATTCCAAAAAAGTTGGGACACTGTACAAATTGTGAATAAAAACAGAATGCAATGATGTGGAAGTTTCAAATTTCAATATTTTATTCAGAATACAACAGAGATGACATATCAAATGTTTAAACTGAGAAAATGTATAATTTTAAGGGAAAAATAAGTTGATTTTAAATTTCATGGCATCAACACATCTCAAAAAAGTTGGGACAAGGCCATGTTTCCCACTGTGTGGCATCCCCTCTTCTTTTTATAACAGTCTGCAAACGTCTGGGGACTGAGGAGACAAGTTGCTCAAGTTTAGGAATAGGAATGTTGTCCCATTCTTGTCTAATACAGGCTTCTAGTTGCTCAACTGTCTTAGGTCTTCTTTTGTCGCATCTTCCTCTTTATGATGCGCCAAATGTTTTCTATGGGTGAAAGATCTGGACTGCAGGCTGGCCATTTCAGTACCCGGATCCTTCTTCTACACAGCCATGACGTTGTAATTGATGCAGTATGTGGTCTGGCATTGTCATGGTGGAAAATGCAAGGTCTTCCCTGAAAGAGACGACGTCTGGATGGGAGCATATGTTGTTCTAGAACTTGGATATACCTTTCAGCATTGATGGTGCCTTTCCAGATGTGTAAGCTGCCCATGCCACACACACTCATGCAACCCCATACCATCAGAGATGCACAAAGTATTCCTGAGCCAACGTTGTGATTTCCATTACAGTAGCATTCCTGTATGTGATGCAGTGCCGTCTAAGGGCCGGAAGATCACGGGCATCCAGTATGATTTTCCGGCCTTGACTCTTATGCACAGAGATTGTTCCAGATTCTCTGAATCTTTGGATGATATTATGCACTGTAGATGATAATAACTTCAAACTCTTTGTAATTTTTCTCTGAGAAACTCCTTTCTGATATTGCTCCACTATTTTTGGCCGCAGCATTGGGGGAATTGGTGATCCTCTGCCCATCTTGACTTCTGAGAGACACTGCTACTCTGAGAGGCTCTTTTTATACCCAATCATGTTGCCAGTTGACCTAATAAGTTGCAAATTGGTCCTCCAGCTGTTCCTTATACGTACATTTAACTCTTCCGGACTCTTATTGCTACCGGTCCCAAATTTTTTGGAATGTGTAGCTCTCATGAAATCCAAAATGAGCCAATATTTGGCATGACATTTCAAAATGTCTCACTTTCAACATTTGATATGTTATCTATATTCTATTGTGAATAAAATATAAGTTTATGAGATTTGTAAATTATTGCATTCCTTTTTTATTCACAATTTGTACAGTGTCCCAACGTTTTTGGAATCGGGTTTGTAATTGAAAAAAAAAAGAAGAAGAAGAAAAAAAAGTGTGTGTAGGTTGCAAGACCAAAGTTGCATCGCATATTGTTGTTAGATGAGGAAACTAGTTGTTTCCTCAGCATTTCCTGCTTTAAAAAACTTACCACATCGTCTGAATGGACACAGGCTTAAAGATTCGTGTCACTTCTGCAGATGTCACACTGAAACCTCTGTAAGAGAGCGGGTGAAACAAACTGTCAGAAAAGCAGAACTCTGAGGCTCCGGCTTAAACAATGTATAAAGTTCTGCATAGCTGCAGATAAAATATAAAGAGGACTTTTGTCAGTCAAACTGAACATTTGATTTAAAATGTTATTTACATTTTATGATTTTATATTTATTTACATTTCTAATAACAGCCTTCAATGTCTGAAATGTTGACTGTTTCCTAATTTCCAAAGAAACAAAGCCTTTGTCCTTGAGCTCACTTTACCTTCACAAACCGCATGAAATGTGAAAGTTGAGTTTGATGATAAGATAATGATATCAAGATTACTCTTTCATAGTAATATAATTACACTTTTAAGATCCTTACAGTAAATTTCATGTTAAGCTTTTATTATCATGTTTGCACTTATATTATTTATGCCTGGTCAGAATGATTCAATCTTATGGTCTTACCCATCTCCATCTAGGTAAACCTGTGTGTCACTCCATATTGGCAAGACAAGGCCAATAGTGCACTCATCACTAAGGAACAGTAAACAAACAAAAAAATTAATTCATTTGTTACTGTATTTGTTAATCTTTGTTAACGTTAGTTAATACAAATCCATCTGTTCATGGTTTGTTCATGTTAGTTCACAGTGCATTAACTAATGTTAACAAGATTTTAATAATGTATTAGTAAATGTTGAAATTAACATTAACAAAGATAAATAAATGCTGTATAAGTGCAGTTCATTATTAGTTCATGTTAACTAATGTAGTTAACTAATGACCATTATTCTAAAGTGTTACAGAAGTTTCTATTTAATGGGATAGTTAAGCCAAAATGAAAATTGTCATTATTTACTCATCCTGATGTTGATGCAAAACTATATGACTTTCTTTCTTCTGTGAAACATAAAAGATGATATTTTGAGAAATGTCTTACTGTTTTTATCCATACAGGTTTGGAATGTCATGAGGGTGAGTACATGATGACAGAATGTTCATTTTGGGGTGAACTATCCCTTTAAAAATCCCTTTAAAATATCTACACATTCACATTCCAAAAAGGTAGAACAGCCTACTTGATTCATTTGTGTTTGTGAACTGAGGTTGTAAAAATCCAACAGTATTTAGGCTGTAAATCTGAGATATACATATATTTAACATGTCACATCCAATTGAATATTTATTAAATTATCTCTAATTAAATAAAACAGTTACTTATGATGACTTGATAATATGGTTTATAAAAAGCGTTTATAAACCTACCTGTTTGAGCATGGAAAGTCCATGCCAAGTAGTAGACTCTCCTGTTTTTTGTCAAGTGTGCCTACTATAAGCAAATATCTCAGTCTAACTGGGCTCACCGACTCCAAACGCACAGCCTGAGGGAGGGAAAAAGAGAAATTTAGGGTTAATGTATTTAAATGAGACACAGAAGTCTGAGCTGAATTCATTAGAATAATTTAAAATTACACAGCAATTTAATTTTTACAAATATAATTTAATCATTACAATTCAAGCACAGCACTCATGAATGGCAATATAAGACATGCTGTTCTTTAATAAACAGATTAACTATGTAAATTGTATTATGTGTAACTGTGTTCAACAATGAAGTCAAAGCAAGGCGGTTTACTGTCATTTCTGCATAGCAGAAGATGGAACAAACAGAAGTGTCTCCAGAAACCACATTGCAGAACATGTGACGTTACATGTGCTAAACTTAGTGTCTAATAGACACAGACAGTAAGTACAAGAACTTCCATAAATTTGACTGACAATAAATATTGTAAATGCATAAAGTAGCAATATATCTACATACTTTGATAAACAACTATTTATCCATTATTCTCCAATCATTTGTGATTATAAAATAGAGGTTGTGCTTACAAAGAGCAATTTCTGGTTGATGATATCAAGAAATGCATTTTTTTCTATTAATTCCCATTACTTTTGAAAAATTATATTTCAAGGTTTTCCAGGACCATGGAGACCCTAAGCATAGAAAGGCAGTGTAGTAAAACAAGTGTGGTTTGGGGGATCCTAACCAGTTTGACTGTGTCCTCTGGTCGTAGTAACGAAATCATTGCATGCAAATGTCTGCGCTGAGTGTCAGAGGCTCGGCCTCCTTGCCTAGGACCAAGTAGAGAGGGTATGGTTTCTTCATGTAATCCCTCCCTCTCTCCCTCTTCCACCAGGAGCACTGCCCCCTTAACCAGGGCGAAACTTTCTCTGATGTGCGGAAATGAAAAATTAATCAGTTACGCATTTCTAGAGGTAACACTATATACACTAAAATACACATGCATGATTAAAGCTGTGTCAGGAACATTCACCTTTTCTGAAGTCTTCCTTGTCTTGGGATAGGCTCATCCTTGAAAATAAAATTAAGTGGATAACAATAGATTAAACTAGGAGTAAAGGAACATCATAACTAAGATTTACCCAGAGAACGGTGATGTTAAAAATGGGTGGTGGGTGGGTGAATTGATTATGTAATGCACTTAATTGCAAACAGACACCCGTAGTTTCTGCTTGACTCCTTTGGATCATCTGACTCAGTAAGTGTTATTTGCCATATGCATTTTTAAGCCTTTTTTCCTCACCCATAACTCATTCTGAGATGAGTGACTAGGGGAAAATAGAAAAAAGGATCACCGGAAACAAAATGACAAGGCGTTTTGACAAAAAATGTCAACTGTAATGCAGTGAGAGCATGATAAGACACTGAGGAAGCTCATACTAAAGATGGTTAAGGGAGAAAGAGTGTGAAAAGACAGAGAGAAGGACACCAAAGAGGCTGTTATCAGTGCTTCTATGGAATGAAAGAGGAGACAGTAACATTACCTGTTATGTGACTGACGTGTCCAGACAGAGACAAGTAGAAAAAGAAGAGAGGGGGTGGAGAGGAGGAGCAATGAGGTTGTAGGTTAAAGATCGGGTGAGACTTTACTCAAAATAGTCTGAACACAGCGTGTTATAGAAGAAGATACATAGTATGCACATGTTATGGGTGAACAAGGAATCTTGTGTTATATAGTAAATACAACACCTAACACACAACCAACAGAGACACAGAATGATTAATGGACATTGTCCAATACCCCTCAATAACAGCAATAAAAGTTATCAGGCATTTTGACTCTTTAGCAGAATCCTCACATAATTCTGGGGCTTTTTTTGGAACAGCGTGAAATGGATTTTCATATTCAGATTCACAGAAAGTTTGGGAAGCTACCAAGAAGACATCCCTCCTAATTATACATAAACTTGTGTACAGAAAAAGGTGTAGAGTAACAGGACACACATGGAGGGAGTGGGAGTAGGGTGAAAGAACAACTGACAGTTTTCTTCTGTAGCATTTTATAAATGCACAGTTTTTAGACGCAATACAACTCACCGGTGTTGTGCAAATAGATGGCGTTCTGTGCAAGGTCAGCAAAGCCATTCCACAGCCGGGTATCCTTCTTTAACACCGGCAGACGAGTCAGATCAGCTCAGGCGAATTAAAGTTTACTGGGCTGAGTAGAGGAAAAATAAAAAAAAAAATAAAAAAATAAATAATGCACGGTACCAAATGTGAAGATGCAATATCGAATCAAGTGTGTTTATAGTACTACTAGACTGAATTACTATAAAAGGAGGGATGCACCAATATGATTTTTTTTGGCCGATACCAGTTTTAACAAAGAACTATTGGCAGATTCCGATATTTATCACTATATTCACTTAATATTCAACAATATTATTGATCAGACTGCACTGACACTGTTGTATGAGAACTGAACTGAGGTGGAAGATGACATCTTTTTGCTTTATAGATTAAATTATCTAATTTAATAATTGATGTATTGCTGGACGATATGAGCTAAAATCAAAATCTTGATTAATTGAACATTTTACCTTGATTACAATTAATGAACGATTATTTTGATCTTTGCCCTCATAGTTCACTGACAAGGTTTGTACTGTAAATATGCTCTATTATTAACTATTAAAGTTGGGATTTTTTTCTAATGAAAGACTGCATTTCTTATCTTTGTGCATTTTAGAATAATAGAAGGAAACTAACTTTAATGTTGGCTTGAGAAAGCTATGGCAAATGTCATATTGCTCCGACAAAACAGCTCACTTTCAGCAGTTATTTCGTCTATGGGTCCTAACATTTCTTACTTCTGCTCGTATCATAAATCAGAT
This sequence comes from Paracanthobrama guichenoti, assembly GCA_018749465.1. Lineage (NCBI taxonomy): Eukaryota > Metazoa > Chordata > Actinopteri > Cypriniformes > Gobionidae > Paracanthobrama > Paracanthobrama guichenoti. The sequence continues at coordinate 18,688,048 of CM031956.1, read as the reverse complement.
ACAGATAAATTAGCACAGTACAGTAACATTTATTTGAATGCATTAATGAGAGAGTGATTGCGTGTGTGAATTAGTCATGCCGTCTCTCTATTCATTGTGAAGCTGTGGGTTGTAGTTACTTTAAAAGTAGAAAAATCTATGCTATAACTGTTGAGTTTCTAAGATACTTTAGTGACAAATCACAGGAAAGTGTTGACAATGAGTTTCTGTGCTCCTGAAGGTTTCTGTGTGCGCAATCTCCACGTGATGTACGAACTACTGTCTGTACAGTTCAATATAATGATACACATCCGATGTTCTAAAAATCACTTGAACGTTAAACTGACAAGCCTCAAATCACATACAATTGACAAAGTTTAGTGAAGATGCAAATCAAAGTGATCTGGTTTCAGGGCTAGATTAGTAGATTAAGATTAAGATTAGTATTTTGATCATGCTTTAAATGAGCAAAGTTAAAAAATTCATGCATTAAAGTATACTAGCTAGTTTATTGCTGCATCATCAATTTCTACTGAACATGGATTGGATCCATTTAACATTCAACAGGCCAACATAACTACATAAATGAAACAGAACAAAGATGCATATAAAATAAACGCTGCTTTTCGGGTAGGTCTAACAGTATTTTTCAGGTACAGAAATAAAGTAATCAACTATAAAATATATTAAAATATACATCATTCCTTGTTAAAGTTACAAAAGTTATTTCAAGAGTAGTGATCTATTTTTTGTCTTTTCTTGTTTGATTAACATTAAAACAGACAGCAGTGCAGCAGGACTGTCACTTTAAGAGCTGCACAGATCCAATATACTAGTACATACAGGCGTTTTATTTCACTTAAGTCATAACTGACTATGTTTACAAGGATACTTGCTAAGATGGCCATTTTGATATCATTTTGTGTGAATTAGAAGAAGTGAAAAAGAACTCAATTATTTTTAGACCGTGCGCAAATACTGAATTGAGTTCTCTTTCATGTCTTGCGCTTGAAAATGAATTTGCCAGTCTTAAAAACATAAGCTAAACTTTTGTGAAGATGCAGCACTGGCCCCGTCGGGACTGTGACCGTTCCATCAATTGCCCCGAGCATCGTTCACGCTGGTCACCAGTCAGGCCTTATTGTCGAGCCCTGCTGTATTTTGTACAGATTTTCTTTTTTTGCAAGTATTTGCAAAAAAATAAAATGTATTATTTTATGCAACAGACATTATACAACTGCATTCAGTTAATAAACCATCGGTTGTTATATCGCCCTTTTTCATGCTATAGTTGATATGACGATGGCTTTAAATTGATCAAAAATCGTTGGCTGAAACATCAGTGCATATCTACTAAGCAATCTCAGAATAATCTGTTAATAACATCCACATGTGGGTTTTGACATCCTATATGCAGTAATTTTTAAGTCAGAGAAAGGAGATTCTTAACCTTTAGAAATGTTTATCATCAAGGGAATTTTATTTGAGCTGTTTATTTTCCATTCACTTCATATGGGGTTTTGCAATTTTGCAGTTGCAAATTTAGATTTCAATGTTGCTCAGAAGGGGTTAATTTGGATTCAAATACTGGTTTGTGGTTAATAAACCTATATTCATCACAATGCAAATTCTGAATATTAAATAAGATTTACTTTATTATTATTATTTGTCGAATGAAAATTTTGAAACGCAAAATGTGACACAGATAGGTAAGTTCATAAATTAAAATGAATAATTATTCAAAACTATTTTTAAATTAAAGTTAAGTTTCAAGTTTAGGGTTTACTAACATTCAATGACAATTAAAGACAAAAAAGAAGCACGACATTGTAGTATTTTTAAGATTGTAAGATTGTTTAATGTTGTTAGAATAAGTTAGATTGGAAGTAAGTAAAATGGAACAGGCCCAAATCCCCACTTAAGGGAGAATACAAATCATATATATTTAAAATATTGTTTTACACTTTGAATAGTTAGTCTATCAAATTTCTAGGAGGTCTCAAAACTAAAGAAACAATTGGGATTTATGCCTCAAATATCAAAGTCAAAAAGTCAAGGGGCTCACAAGTGTACCGTATTCGTGGAAGGTGCCGTAAATTCCCAACACATAACTAAACCATGTAACGTAACAGAAAACTGAAAATAAACAGCCATATGGTTCTGCGGTCTAAGATGGAGACATGCCGTGAATTTTTTCGCCATATCCATGACACATCACCAAAAAAAAAAAACGCTCATCTGAACCCACACACACTCTGAAATGTCACGAGATATATAAAATATCTGCTCGAAGTGTTGAATATGTGTATGAAGCTGTAATTATAGCGTAATGTGCGCGTCATATTGACAGTCTGCAGTGCTCAAGCATTTGCTGTTTTACGTGACAACTTGTAATCTATGCATATGCTAGATCTTTCAGTTTCACCGTTAAGTTACCTTGGAAAATGAAGCGATAAATAATGCCACATACCTAATAAACGGCTGATATGTCTGCCTGTAGGCTGATGCTTTATGCTTATGTAGCTCCAACACAGCTGTGTTTCAACCAACAAGACTCGAGGCTTGTCATTGCCAGTTCCTTAAGAAAAGCAAAGGAGGGCGGACTAAACATGGAGAGTTCGCTTACCTGATGCGTTGAAACGCTTCGCAATTATAAGGAGTTCCCCTTAAATGAATCTTCTTCAGTGAATCGTGTTAGTTATTTTAATCTCATGACCACAACTTTTGCATTGCTCCAAAATATATTTAAAGGGGAAGGCAGACTACTATTTCATGAAACCAGGAAGACTTATTCTCGGCCGAGAAAAGTAAATGTGCCCTTAAATGGAAGAGGCGGATCGGGAGTAATTCGTCTGTTAAAGCGACAGAGGCATGTTATTCAGTTAATCGACGTTCAGTAACGTACGTTAATTCCTTTCCGATAGCCTACCGTTAAAAAAAAAACAAGATAACTATAACTATACTATTAACTGATTCAGATAAAATATGATCAATAAAAAATGCATTATTATTGACCAAAGGTTAAGCAATTAAATATCAGCTAATTATTTCATTGCCATTCCCACATTAAAATGTATAAATCCACCAAGTGGTCATTGGCTAAGTAGCTATAGCCAAAATTTGTAAAGTTAGCTTTTTTATTCTCGTTTTTACAGCAGTTTAACATAAATGCAACATTGTGAAATATAGTTGCTGGGAGGAACACAGAAGTGTTTACAAAATATCACTGCTTATTGTTAACACACCTAACCCTCCTCATCTTGCAACTGCCATCATTTTGCTGTCAAAATTCTCCATTGCATAGCAGGGTCTATAATACTTCATACAACTGTTATTTTCAGACATTGAATTTGATCGGCAAAGAATGTCAGTCTGTGAGTTAGTGGTGGGGATTTCTACAGTTTACTTAGCCAGTACGTGGCGAGTGACTGTATCTGAAAGCACGTAATACATTCTAGTGTATACAATGTTACATTAACGCTAGAAGGTCTAACCACACCCCAACCTTGTCTTGAAGAGACTTCTGAAAAGATCTACAGAGGTGGAGCTGGACTAGGTCAAGCTCAACACAAGACGTCCAGAGAGGGGGAGCTGGACGTCATTTGGCTCTGCGTTGGTCATCACTTGGGTCCGTCCAGGGCCTGTCGGCCAGCTAGTTATCTCCGCCTCTTCCGATACACGGCCAAGTTTTTTTCACACTTGGGGGGGAAGGTTTGGGTTTTTTTTTTGGTGCAGGTATGACATCAGTTTGTAGTTGCTAACAAGTGTCTAAATGGGCTTTAAGGTTTATGCAGGAAACTGCTCTTAGTAGAAAAATGTAAGGAAGGATCAATGAAGTCATGATTTTGCACACTCCAATATAGTAGGTAATTTAGCGGTATGCACCTTTTACAATAAATCCATAAAAAAAAGAATTAAAAAAAAAAAGAAGTGGCGGCTTAATTCAGAGACTACAGAGGCTTACGAGAAGATGAAATATTATCACGCAAAAAAGGTAAGCTCAGTCTGCTTTTACAGCCTCATTATATGCTCTTATAAACTAACTTAGTCTAGCTCAAACGTTCTGGGAAAATGTTAATATAAGAATGTTAATAAGATAAAAATCGAGCGACCGTGGTGTAGTTCATTTACAGCTTACCTTTAGCCTTTTACTTCTGGCGACTGCATTTAGGCTTCAAAATTAATAAAAGTTGTGTTCATCTGTGCTAATTATCTTCATGGACAAAAATCATATTTTTTTGCTATAATTTAAAAGTGTAATGCTAACGGCCTACAAAGTGACGTCATACCTGCACCACTCTGGAATGCACTTTGTCTTGCTGCGGTTTTTATTACTGCCAATAAGTGCATGTTGAGTAATGAAGATCTTTGAAATCCAGTTCATGAAATTAGTAATAACTGCATGGATTATTAAATTCGATTATAAAAATACCAGAACCACAGTTCAAGGGTGACCCTGGAGCCTCTGTCTCAGTTCAAATGTCTCATTTATTTTTACCATATATTTAAATTACATTATCTTCCCATAAGTTCCCAAACCTGAGGTATGTTTAGTTTAGAATTTTTTTTTTTTTTTTTTTTTTTTTGTCACACATTTTTCAGTTATGAAATTACCAAACATTCAAACCTAACTTGTTTGGTCATGTTGTCAATACCAACCTCAAGAAATAAGATCATTGAACAGCAGCGCCACCATCCGCCCAAATGCTTAATGCACAGGAGTTGCATGTCCGACTAGTGGAAGAAATTTGTGTTGAGATACTGAAGATACGCCAGTCTCTGGAAGGCTGCGTGGGATTCGCTGCTTGAGACTAAACCCTGTCAAGAGCTAGTTATCCGAACGATTGCTTTGGAAATACCAGAATATTTCTCAAGTAAAGAACTGCTTTCAACATTTATATTCACATTTCCATCTGACATCCAATGCAATGATCAAATTTATTACTCTTTTTGTTGAATTGTGCATCATTTATCAGACTCTGGGTGATATCACTGAAGGTAAGAGATCTTTATTTTGTCTTTCTTTACGAAACAATAATCTTCACTGTAATGTAGAGTTATTTTTGTACATAACTTGAGTTTTCTCAGCCTGTATTTCATTAAGCAGCAATAGCGTTTAAACAAGAACAGCTGTGCTTTTGTTTACCTTTGCATTGACGTTAGACTATCAGGTCCTATTGGAGAAATAGAGATTTTATTTTAGCTTTTAGGAACAAATTGAATAGTAGTATGTGGGCTGAATTGTCAAACTAAATAACTTTTAAAAGTAGTCTGTCATTTATGTGTTTAGCCGTGCTCGTTTTCCCTCTAGCTATTATCAAAGTGTCATTAACTCGCGCAATAGTTTTCTTGGATGATTCAGACTCCAGAGGAGTGGAAGAAATTTTGACGTAGTTTTAACAAAACATATACATTCATGCTTTGTTTCGTCCATTAAGCGTTTAATGTAGCCAGAAACATATGATTAACATGTTCACTATTTGATATATGATGTCCATACGGTCTAAGCAGTTGTAATTACAACCCAGTGATCCAGTAAATGACTGAGTGTGAGCTCACCATCTGTAACAGGGCCCTAATTTGACCTATTAAAGGAAGAACTTTAACTGTGTCACCTATGGGTTGATTATCCCACTGTGGGGGCAAAACCAAAAAGTAAAAAAAGTAAAAAAAAAAAAATTAAAAAAACAAAACCAGCATGTGAACTGATTAACCAAAACAAATGGCCTGCTCATAAATATGTTTTGTCAGTTATCATATTTACATATTTTATGCGATTAAAAGAGTAAAGTGGTTTGGCTTTCTGCACAGTTCCAAATAGTTTGTGAAAATGAGAACAACATTTTCCTCACACAAACTGGAAAGTTTTCCTTGAGGGCTGCTACATAATGTTTTCCAGGTAGGGTAAGGCAGTCTGGGTATTGACAAATGTTGAGTCACGGTCTTGGTAATGGTACAATTTTTTAGACTGTAGACAGTTGCAGTCAGTCTTCATGAGTATGAATTCTACATTTATATGCATTTAAAATAATGTATTTAAATTCTGGCCATGGTCCATGGGTGTTTCGTCTATGGCCCAAGACTCCGGGATGAGATCCAGCATCCCTACATAAGACAAGCAGTTTGGAAATTGGATGGATGGATATTTGAAATGAGATCCCTCTAGGCCTGGCAACATCTTTGCATACTGTTATCCTCTTTCCATATACATCACTGGCTTAAATTCCATTTTTATTTTGCTCAGACATGTCTCAATTTTTACCACGTAGAAGAAAACAGTGATTTGTATGGATCAGAGTACACTGAGCTACTTATTGAGTACTTATTGGTTGCAAGAATACACACCATAACTATCCATCCATTTTGTATACCTATTTGTGGTAACTGGAGTCTATCCCTGCGTGTCTCAGGCCGAAGGCAGGGGAACACCCTAGACAGGTGGCCAGCTCAATAATTGAATATTACGCTTTAAAGGTAATAACTACCTTCTTGCAAGGTTCTCACAGTCATAGATAACCTGGAAATATGTGGGAATTAAGCCTCTACATTAAGCCTGTACATTGGTTATTCACCTGTCTAAATAAAAAGTTAATTGTCAGGGAAAACAAAAAGGATTTTGTGTATGTGCAATATTCTTATCAGTGATCTATCAGATCTTACTTAAATCAGTATATTTGTGATATTTGCCTCCCTAATTGATTTCCAGGGCATTTCTTTTTACCTTTTTAAAGGGCATTTTCCTCTAACCTTATTCATTGTATGTCACCTTTTAATATCAAATTCAATTAATAAAACCAAATGGAATCAGTATAAAGAAAATCCATCTTTCCCCTGCAGAGGAAACACAAAGGCTGTTTAGAAGCAGAAGCAATATATACAGTATATTAAAGCATATATTCACCGATGATAACACTGATTATCTCTTCATCACGGCACCTGTTAGTGGGTGGGATATATTAGGCAGCAAGTGAACATTTTGTCCTCAAAGTTGATGTGTTAGAAGCAGGAAAAATGGGCAAGCGTAAGGATTTGAGTGAGTTTAACAAGGGCCAAATTGTGATTGTGGCTAGACGACGTGGTCCGATTAAACAGACGAGCTACTGTAGCTCAAATTGCCTAATATAAGAAGTTAATGTACTTTCCTGTAGCTCAAACAATAAGAGCGTGGCGCTAGCAATGCCAAGGTCATGGGTTCGATTCCCAGGGAAAGCAAGAACTGACAAAAAAAATCTAAAATGTGTACCTTGAATACAATGGTACACAAAAGCGTCTGCCAAATGCATAAACATAAATGTAATGCTGGTTCTGATAGAAAAGTGTCAGAATACACAGTGCATCGCAGTTTTTTTGCATATGCGGCTGCATAGCTGCAGACAAGTCAAGGTGCCCATGGTGACCCCTGTCAAGTGCCAGCAGTGGGCACGTGAGCATCAGAACTGGACCACGGAGCAATGGAAGAAGGTGGCCTGGTCTGTTGAATTACATTTTCTTTTACATCACGTGGATGGCCGGGTGCGTATGCGTCGCTTACCTGGGGAACACATGGCATCAGGATGCAGTATGGGAAGAAGGCAAGCCGGCAGTGTGATGCTTTGGGCAATGTTCTGCTGGGAAATCTTGGGTCCTGCCATCCATGTGGATGTTACTGTGACACGTACCACCTACCTTAGCATTGTTGCAAACCATGTACACCTTTTCATGGAAATGGTATTTCCTGGTGGCTGTGGCCTCTTTCAGCAGGATAATGCGCCCTGCCACAAAGCAAAAATGGTTCAGGAATGGTTTGAGTAGCACAATAACAAGTTTGAGGTGTTGACTTGGCCTCTAAATTCCCCAGATCTCAATCCAATCGAGCGTCTGTGGGATGTTCTGAACAAATAAGTCAGATCCATGGAGGCCCCAGCCCACCTCACAACTTACAGGACTTAAAGGATCTGCTGCTAACATGTTGGTGCCAGATACCACAGCAACTATGCCTCGACGGGTCAGGGCTGTTTTGGCAGCAAAAGGGAGACCAACACAATATTAGGAAGATGGTCATAATGTTATGCCTGATCAGTGTGTATATATACAGGTGCTGGTCATATAATTAAAATATCATAAAAAAAGTTTATTTATTTCACTAATTACATTCATAAAGTGAAACTTGTATATTATATTCATTCATTACACACAGACTGATATATTTCAAATGTTTATTTCTTTTAATTTTGATGATTAGAACTGGCAACTAAGGAAAATCCCAAATTCATTATCTCAGAAAATTAGAATATTGTGAGAAGGTTGAATATTGAAGACACCTGGTGCCACACTCTAATCAGCTAATGAACTCAAAACACCTGCAAAGGCCTCTAAATGGTCTCAGTCTAGTTCTGTAGGCTACACAATCATGGGGAAGACTGCTGACTTGACAGTTGTCCAAAAGACGACCATTGACACCTTGCACAAGGAGGGCAAGACACAAAAGAGCATCGCAAAAGAGTCTGGCTGTTCACAGAGCTCTGTGTCCAAGCACATTAATAGAGAGGCGAAGGGAAGGAAAAGATGTGGTAGAAAAAAAGTGTCCAAGCAAAAGGGATAACCGCACCCTGGAGAGGATTGTGAAACAAAACCCATTCAAAAATGTGGGGGGGATTCACAAAGAGTGGACTGCAGCTGGAGTCAGTGCTTCAAGAACCACTACACACAGACGTATGCAAGACATGGGTTTCAGCTGTCGCATTCCTTGAGTCAAGCCACTCTTGAACAACAGACAGCGTCAGAAGCGTCTCGCCTGGGCTAAAGACAAAAAGGACTGGACTGCTGCTGAGTGCTCCAAAGTTATGTTCTCTGATGAAAGTAAATCAGGGTCCCAGAGTCTGGAGGAAGAGAGGAGAGGCACACAATCCATGTTGCTTGAGGTCCAGTGTAAAGTTTCCACAGGCAGTGATGGTTTGGGGTGCCATGTCATCTGCTGGTGTTGGTCCACTGTGTTTTCTGAAGTCCAAGGTCAACGCAGCCGTATACCAGGAAGTTTTAGAGCACTCCATGCTTCCTGCTGCTGACCAACTTTAAGGAGATGCAGATTTCATTTTCCAACAGGACTTGGCACCTGCACACAGCGCAAAAGCAACCAGTACCTGGTTTAAGGACCATGGTATCCCTGTTCTTAATTGGCCAGCAAACTTGCCTGACCTTAACCCCATAGAAAATCTATGGGCTATTGTGAAGAGGAAGATGCGACATGCCAGACCCAACAATGCAGAAGAGCTGAAGGCCACTATCAGAGCAACCTGGGCTCTCATAACTCCTGAGCAGTGCCACAGACTGATCGATTCCATGCCACGCCGCATTGCTGCAGTAATTCAGGCAAAAGGAGCCCCAACTAAGTACTGAGTGCTGTACATGCTCATACTTTTCATGTTCATACTTTTCAGTTGGCCAAGATTTCTAAAAATCCTTTCTTTGTATTGGTCTTCAGTAATATTCTAATTTTCTGAGATACTGAATTTGGGATTTTCCTTAGTTGTCAGTTATAATCATCAAAATTAAAAAGAAATTATATATATATATATATATATATATATATATATATATATATATATATATATATATATATATATATATATAAATATTGAATATAATATACAAGAATCACTTTTTGAATGGAATTCGTGAAATAAATAAACTTTTGATGATATTCTAATTATATGACCAGCACCTGTGTGTGTGTGTGTGTGAGCTCAGCCTGTTAAAGTGTTTACTAAAACAGTTAATAAACTTTGGTATGTGGAATAAAGTAATAAAATAAAATGGAAATAATAAATGAAAAACTTTAAGGTAAATGGAAATATTTAAAATGACAAACGCAAAAAAAATTACTAAAAGTAAAATTTAAATGAAAGTTGAAAATATAAAAACAAAGCTAATTTGAAACATTAAGAAATACTAGTATATCAATACAGAAAGCACTAAAATAACACTGATCCCCTGCAAATTATTTTTCATATAAACTCCACCCAGTGAAACAGTCTCTATAAAATGATTTTCAAAGATCATAATCTAGTAAACAGACTTGGAAAGCCTGAAACCCTTGGCAGAATCTTCAGTTTTCTATTCAGAGAGCAGCACCATTTGGCAAACTTGTTTTTGGCATTGGTTGAGACAGTTCTGTCCTAGATTTCAGTTGAGGTTAATACATACTTAGTATTGCATTTTGTTTTTATATTCCCTTTAACAATCTTCTCAGTATATATATTTTTTCCTGTACTAAGCTTTATTTTTAGGGAATGGTTGTAGTAATATACTAAAAAAGTTCCCTGGAGAGTTTAAAAAAAAAAAGTTTATGTATGTGAAACTGGGGGAAAAAAGTGTGTGAGAGGAAAGAATGATGATGGTGGATGTGGTGCATGGAAACAAAAACAGGGGTGGTCGGGGATCTGCAGGATACTGATGATGCAGCTGATTTGCTGTTGTGATGTGCCGGCCAATGTTTTGACAATGTTTGGAAGGTGACTTTTTAAAAATGTTTAGAAATCAAAACCCAAAATCCAGTTTTACTTTAGGTTTTATTTTGTGTTTGCTCTCAGGCTCAGCGTCTGCTTACCATGACACCAATGAAGTTGTGCATGAGGACGAAACTTACTACACCCCTCAGTTGGACTACAAACGTAAGTACACTCACAAATTAAGCAGTATGACTAATAGCAAAAGGCTAGTTACTTTAAAAAAAAAATCTTTTATTTTTTGCCATCAGATCCGCTGTGGTGCCATACACTTAAGCTATCCAACGGGGAAGTGTCATGTTCTTCCCCTAGAGGTGGGAGATACCAGAGCTCGCTTGGAACTCGCTGTTTGCTCTCCTGTGATCGAGGATATAAGCGACTGGGGCGATCATCTGTGCAGTGCATGCCCAATCGCCGCTGGTCTGGAACCGCTGTCTGTCGAAGTAAGTATGCCTAAAAGCTGTCATAATACTTGTGCCACAGAAACTAGTCCTTTGAGTTAGAAAAAAAACATATATTAGGCAGCTGCTGCAGAGTACTTGGTAAAATCTGTCCTTACTTGAACCGTGTGTTTATGTTATGTCTTAATCTCTCAGAGGTGCGTTGTCATGTTCTGCCTCTGATTGACCACGGTATGTACAGTTGCTCCCGTGGTTTTGTGGTAGACTCCAGGTGTGACTATACCTGCTATGAAGGCTACCAGATTGAGGGAGATCGCTACCGTATGTGCCAAGAAGAGGGGAAATGGAGCGGCGCAGAACCGACGTGTTCAGGTACAGTAAGGTCATCTATTTCGAAATCTAGTCTAATGTATTCAGTTTGCAGATGCCATTATTTAGACCAATTTCTCCAGTTTTCCCCAAATCAGAGAGAAGACATTGTAATATTTAATAAAAATTGCATTGTTTCAGATCATGACCCCCCCAAACTGAAATGTCCTTTGTCCAGAGTGAAGGTAGCAGAACCAGGAAAACTAACTGCCATGGTTTCCTGGGAGCGTCCTGTTGCAAAGGATACAGCTGACAGAACACTACAGTATGTGTATCACATTTTATGAAAGCCATCCAGCTTCCTCTACTGTATGTTAAAAAGGCTGCCTATAAACAACCTTTTTGTCCTCTCTCATCAGGGTCTTGCGAAATGGACTGGAGTCTGGATCTGACTTTCCAGAAGGAATACATGTAATTCGATATAAAGCCTACGATCAGGCTCGCAACACAGCGACTTGCAAGTTTACTGTGCATGTTGAAGGTAAAGCATAGAACTTTGATTTGCTTGTGTTTGACTGTTAAAGGGACAGTTCACTCAAGAATGAAAAATTGTCATTTAACTCACCCTCATGTTGTTTCAAACTTTTCAAAATTTTGAAAATTTAAAATTTCACAGAGGAAAAAGTCATGACAAATGATGACCGTTTTCACTTTTGGCTGAATTATTAATTTAAAGGTGCAGTGTGTAGTATTTATGAGGATCTGTTGTCAGAAATGCAATATATATATATACACATAACTGTTTTCAGTGGTGTATAAAGACCTTACATAATGTACCATTATGTTTTTATTACCTTAGAATGAGCCATTTCTATCTACATACACCGCAGGTCTCCTTGCAGTGAAATCGCCATTTTGCGCCGTCATGTTTCTACAGTAGACCTAAGCGGACAAACTGCTCTACAGAGCACTAGTCACTCTCTGCAGTCTCAGACGAGACATATTTGTTCTGTGTAGTTGCAATTCACAACCTCACCACTGGATGCTGCTAAAATGTACACAGTGCACTTTTAATTAAATCAATACAATTCAAATATGCCTATAAAAAGTTAAAACATCCTTCTTTAGATCCAGTGAGGTGTAATGTCTTTGTACTATACAGTGGTTTATTCCCTAAACTGAAATTTTCTTTCCCTCAGTGAGAAGGTGTCCAAAGCTAAAGCCGCCTATGCATGGCTACCTGATATGCTCATCTGATGGCAATAATTATGGGGCTATATGTGAATACCATTGTGATCCTGGCTTTGAAAGGACAGGTTTTTCGACACGTGTTTGTCAGCTCAACCGGAGCTGGTCCGATGAGGCTGCTCAGTGTATATGTGAGTATGTGGTTTAGCTTATGCGTTTTCTTGATTGAAATGCATTAATACATTTTTTAATACATTTTAACAAGCAAAGTGTACTTTTCAAATCTCATAGTACTTATATCACAACAGATCATCAAAAGTGCACTTTTTTTCAAACATTTCAGCATATTTTCAATTATGTTAGTACAATACACAAAACCACAAAGTATCATTTTCACTACACAAAATAAGTGGTTTCATTTATAAATGTTTAATTCACAGTAACTGCCTTTCATAAAGCTCTTATATCAAACTTTTGATTTGCATCTCTTCTCGTTTAATTTAATTCATATGTCTATTTAATACAACTGATCTTAATGGTTACTCAATGAATCATTTGGTACTCCTATAGAGTTCTATAGATATTGATTCTATAGATATTTTCTACTTTGTTTGTAATTTCCGATATGGTTAACCTTATATAATTAGTTATTTTTACATTTATGAGCAATTATAACCACTATGTCCACTATGTGCACTAAGTGTGTGTTTGTGTGTGTGTGTTTGTGTGTGTGTAAAAATTCAGAACATTTTCTGTGATGGGTAGGGTTAGTGTAAGGGATATGAATACAGAGTTTGTACAGTATAAAAACCATTATGTCTATGGAGAGTCCTCACAAAGATGGTGGTGAACTAGTGTGTGTGTGTGTGTGTGTGTGTGTGTGTGTGTGTGTGTGTGTGTGTGTGTGTGTGTGTGTGTGTGTGTGTGTGTGAGAGAGAAAGATTTGCAATTTGTGAACAGAGCAGAATAGAGTATAAGGCAGAGGAAATAGTCAATGACAGTGTAACCTCAGACTGATCAGAAATGCATCAGAAGAAGGGAGACAGATGGCATCAAATACAACAGTAATGTTAAGTCAAATTACAGTATATATGCCATGTGATACTGTAAACAGATTACCATGGTAGAGACTGCCACATGTAACTCATCCTTATAATGGTCAACTACAGTATAAATTCTGTCATATGGTACTGTGAGAACATTTACTATATTGGCAGCAAACTCTGTTGGCTATGTTGTAACTTTATCACACTGAATAGATACTATTACAAACATTACATAAATTAAGTAGCCTGTGTTACTGTAGATAATTCAGCAACGAAGGTGATTTGAAACATGTATCTTGCATTGTTTTACTATTAAATGAACTGATGTGATCAGTTTGGATTTTTTGTACTAAGAGTTTTTTGAAAATGTACACCTCACTTTTGAAAATAGTACCAAAGCATATAACCCCATTTATATTTTATTAAATAGTGATTAAAATTACATATGCAATATTTGATTGTAAAACATTTTATGTGAAATTATTGCTTTTTCTTGTAGTAATGGACATAAAAACAGACGTCAGGTCCGCTGGTGCTCTGCTTGACCAGTTTTATGAAAAGAGAAAGCTTCTTGTTGTATCTACTCCAGATATTGCTAACCAGAACTACAGGCTTCAGAACATTATGCTACAGGTAATATAGATACTTCCTTTACTATAATAAACAATCGCAGGAAAGAACAACGCACAACTATGATTGTGGGAATGTTCTGACAGAAGGCTGAGTGTGGTCTGGATCTGCGACATGTGACTGTGATTGAGCTGTTGGGAACTTCACCTCGTGCAGTTGGGCGCATCAAAAAACAACGTCTAGAGCCTGAGGTCATAGAGGGTCTTAGGTAACTCACTAAGTATCTACAGTAGTGTTTATGTTTACATGTTAAATACCATTATATTTTTAGCTATTGTATTTACAACTGCAATATTACAAAATCAACATGAAATTTGGAATGCACCAATCATGATTTTTCATGGCTGATTCTGATATTTTACAAGCAAATGGGCAGAGAATGGTTGCAATTATTTTTCTTTAAGCAAATGTATTTGTTATTACAAGCCAAATTTAGACTGGGTAAACACAGCCTGATCTGCCGGTGATTTTGATTTCGCCGTGCAGCTCAGGCTGGAAACATGTACATTAATTTCTACTGCTTGTGTCACTTTTGTGGGAACCAATCACAGACTGGCTTATCCACCTGGCGCACTATGGGCGGGTTTAACACAATGACGGATAGAGAAGCGATGGATCGTTGGTCTGATTGGTTGAAGGACTATCCAGTTGCACACAGAGTCATTTGAATCATGCCCGTTAATCACGCCTCTTGTGCAGTAGAAAATACAGAGCAGATTCCCCAGACCAATGTTCAATCTTAAAAGATTGAGTTTGGTCTGGTGATAGCCAGACAAGGCCTAATTTCAAGATTTAAAAGGGCACCCATTATGCCCCTTTTTACAAGATGAAGTCATAAGCCTCAGGTATCCCCAGAGTGTGTCTGTGAAGTTTCAGATCAAAATTCCTGACAGGTTATTTAATATACCATTTTGAAAATGCCAATTTTTGGGTTTGAGAAAAATGACCCATTTTCTGTGTTTTCCTTTAAATGCAAATGCGCTGCTGCTCCTGACCCCAGAGAGTGGAGCCTTCACAGCTTGTGAACACCAGTGAACACGCGAATGAAAACTGAAACATGATACATCTGTTTGTTTTGATGATCACCTCTATCGTAGACATGCTCATGTGACATTGCAGTTCTGAATATGAAATATTATCATCTGCATGTTTTAAAGCCTTATTCTCAACTTGAGCACACACACCCGACGCATGCGCACAGAAAGCTGGATGTTGGTGCATCTGTGAGTAGGCTATTATACTAGACTAGTTCTCTTTCATGTGTTATTGCGATTAAACTGTCAAATACTCACAAGGTTATGTCAGAAACACACAAAGTTCACATGAAAACAGTCTGTGCACATATGCAGCAAGTACAGAAATCCTGCGTGGTGTATATTAGATCTGTGTAACGTTACTAAAGAGAAAGCAGTGTATTATACAGTACCTACTGCTTTATCTGCTGCTGATATGAATCAAATAACAAAAGATAAACAGAAAACCACTCGCTGCTCTTGACTGAATAACTTTAGTAGCTTTATTAAGAACACATTTCTTACTTGAATGCTGCTGTTAAATGCTCTGGTGAGGAGATAAACATGGCGGACTTTGTACAGTTCTCTGAGGACGGGGTCTACGCTAATACGGCAGTGTCCATCAACACTCGTGGGCGGGGCCTGTGAAATGTGACATCAGTTTACCAGGAATCTGCAAACGGCTTGCTCTGAGACACTGCTTATGATTTATGGGGATTAAAAAAAGGAGTGGGTGGATTTTTACCATTATAGGGTGGTTGTGGACAGACACTGCCAACACACATTTATGTTCAAACATAATAGGTGCCCTTTAAAGTAAAAACTGAATGGTCTGACTTCAGATTTGTGTGAATATGCTACATAAAACAAACAAAAAAAACAGCAGTTAATAGGTGGTGCTTATGTAACAGCAGCGATATAGCGTTTCCTTGGCTAGCGCTGTACACAAATTAGTGCTGCACTTATACACACCACTTAGTTTAATAGGCATTATACAGAGGTAAAGGCAAAGGAAATAGTCAGTTCCCTTCAGAGATACATTCATATAAACCCCTACCCCCAATTCAATATTAAAAAATTATTCCAATATTTTGAGCATCGCGAACAGTGAGCTTGCTGTGCCTGGTACAGTACATCTCTTTGCGCCTATCTTCAGCGTGTCCCGTCTCTGGTCTGTGTAATATTTCCACACAAATTACATTTTGGGAAATTATTGCAATTTAGTTTGTGTACAAGTTCAGTGTTGGGCCAAATTTTACCTTCTGCTAAATTACTGCCCCCTCGTTGAGGCCACTATCTGGTTTCCAAATCCTAACCCCACACCTAATCCTAAACCTACCTACTGTACAGTGGGGAATCAGGGGGGCAATAATCTGGGGGAGGGGTCACAATTCGGCACAACTCCAGAACAGAGATTGGCCAAAATAAAACCAAAAACAATTTTTGGTCGACTGGTGGACCTCTACATGAAATTAACCATGTTTACTTTACATGTACATGATAATTCATCATGTAATGCCAAATTTTCACTATCCAGCCAATTCCCAGTTGATACAATCAAGATCCCATTATACGTTTTGTCATTGAATATCCTGTTTCAAGTAAAATGGGGTGCAAACTGGATTTCATGCTGACTTTGTTCTGGCAGAGACATATTGGCCAGTTTAATTTAAATTCAAGACCTGGTCTTATTTTTATACAAGCCACATGGCAGTCTTAGACAAAACACTTTCACAAGGTTTCGCATCAACAGTGACTGTACTATGAATGTATGCTTTCAATCTAAAAGTTGTAAATGTTTTTGTGTGTTTTTTGTTTGTACGTAACAGACAGGCACTGCATATCTCTACAGCATATTTCACAATGGTGCTGCTGGATGAATATGGTGTGGATCGGGAGCGCTTTGTTAACCCCACCACCTCTGATGAGCTCTACTCGTATGTAGAGGAGTACCTCCTCACTGAGGAGGAGAGAGAGAGACTGGAGATGAACAGGGACTTCTGTGACTGACCTCTTTCTGATAAACTCCAGATCTATGTGGGGGGCATGGTGATGTTGTGGGTGGGAGTTTTTGTGGTTGGTCATCAGGATGCATGCACCCCCAGAGCCTGTTTCCTAGAAAAATAGTCATTTGAAACCACATATTGTAGCTATTATTAATGGAGAATCACAGCTGGAAATGTGATTTAGTATGGAACAGGTTTTAATCTGCAAGTTGGAAAACTGCCAGGCGGGGTTGCAAAAGATACACATTCTGAGGAAAAATTATTTTAACCATCTATAAATCGAGTGCACAGCACACAATGTGGATTCTTAAAAATATTTAATATTTATTAAATGCTAGTATTTCTATGTAGCTCCTGAAAAGAAGGTGCTCACGATGGAGTAAATCAGCATTATATAATTAAAATACATTGTGTTTAAATATGTTAATCTTTTTGGACCATACATCAAGTGCACATTTAACACAAGTGTTAAAAAAAACTCAAACTAAAATAGTGTCCAAAGGTTCATTTTCTAATCAGCTGCAACATTTATAGGAAATAAATATAATTAACATGTACACACTGCATATTTCCACATTATTTTTGAACTGCCTTAAATGTTTAAAATATAAAAGGATGCATTACCCTAAAAAGTCTTTAAAAGATTACTGGGATGCACAGCTGTAACAAAAACACAATCGTTCTGGAATGTGTAAACCTCTGTCCTGATAATGGCTTTGGGGGATGGGGTACTGTCCTTACTTGGCCTTTCCCATGGATGAGCGCAGTGGAAGAGTGCCCTCTGCCCAAGAGTCGGGGTACTGCATCATCTTTTTCCACAGCAAGATCTCCTCCCCTGTGGAGTTTGCCACCCACTCCTCCTTTCCCTCCTTGATAGTCACTGTGCAAACATCAGTTTCAGATGACTTGAATATTTGTATTCAGCAACGATGCATTCAATTGATAAAAAGTGACATTTGTAATTTATAATGTTACAAAATATTTCAATTGAAAATAAATGCTGTTCTTTTGAAATTTTTTTTAAATCACTTTTATTAAGAATCATGAAAAAAATATCATGGTGTAACGTCGTCATCATTGATGATAATAAGAAATATTTATTGAGCACCAAATCAACATATTAGAATGATTTCTGATGGACACTGTGAAACTGAAGACTGAAGTAATGATGCTGAAAAATCGGCTTTGCTATTACATGAATAAATTGCATTTTAAAATATTTAAAACCGAAAACTATTTTTATCAAATAAATAGAGACTTAGTAAGCATAATAGCTTTCTTTCAAAACATTCTTATAGCAGACTTTTGTATGGCAGTGTATTTATCATCAACTCAAGTTTTATTAATATCAATAGGGACACTTCTTAATTTGGTGTCTCCAGTTGGTGAATGCAACAATAATTTAAATCAATGTTAAAGGCTTCTGTATTCCAAGGAATATGAAGCAACAGATTATCCTACCTGCTCCCAAGCTGAGGCGAACTCCTCCCAGGAAGTCATTGCTGGACAAGGTCTCTCTGTCCCAGACAGTGAGCTCCAGACACATGTCCTTCAACTGCTCCAGACTCAGATCATTGTACACAAATGTGTGGTGGTAGTTTGGGTTCTTTGTTTTCTTCACAACCGGACTCTTCTTCTTTGAGGAAGACTTGCTCTTTGATGGCAGCAGATACCTGAGGGAGCAGAATTATTGGCAAAAATACATTTTAAAAGACCCTTTTAAATCATTATATATATATATATATATATATATATATATATATATATATATATATATATATATATATATATATATATATATATATATATATATATATATATATATATATATAATCGTTATAGGTAATGAAAAAGATGTTTGCAAACCCTTTCACAAAGGAATCACATGTGCCTCCAGCTTTCATGGCTGTCAGATTTTTGGCCTCTTTGATCAGCACATGCAGCTCAGCACCATCTGCAGGTTTGGTCTTTTTCCCTTTATTGGAGAAAGGGGCATAATTTACTATGTAACACTAGATAAAGCTTTGTAATAGTTAAATTAACTCGGTTTTCCCTCACCTTTTCCATTAGAGTTCTCTGTATGTGTCTTATTAGCTGTGACAAACTTAAGTGAAATCACCAGCTCTCCTCTGTATTGATTGAATGGAGATGATACTAAATGGGCAGCTGCCTATGAAGACACGTTGGAAAAAATGTAAAGGTAATAATACTAAACAAGAGTGCAGTGACATTTCTGTGGCATCAAAACAACCATAATAGTTTATTACCCTTCCTCTAAGAGCCATACACTCTTCAAGTGCCGAGTCAATGTCATGGCTATCCAGTGGTATCTCCACCTCACCCAGAAAGGCATTGTGGCCAAAACGGTCATAGTGCCAAACTGAGAGTTGTAGTGTGCGAGTCATCAGCAGGGTGCGGCTGATGGAATACTAACACAAACAAGCACAAGACAGCTTGTCAAGATGAAATGTTTTTTTTTTAAGTAAGAGGTTGCCATTTAGCCCTTTTGTTTAATCTGTTTGGGTGAACTGCACATGTTGTTTACTCTAGATTAAAATGGGGCAAGCGTAAGAACTAATATTTGTCTCGCTGTGACTCCCTGAGTGTACTTATCTTCTGTGTCAATATCAAGCCCATTCGAAACTAGATGTTAGTGTGCAGTGTTGTAATCACCTGCCATTAAAGCACAGCATATAGACTTTAGTGTTACTCAGTGGTATCAGTTTCTGATAGTATTTCTTGTTCCAAGTCATGACATTTTTTTATTTTAGGGAGCTTAGTTTGACTGGGAATTATTGTATTTAAAATGATACTTTTTTAAATACTATCTCACAGAAGTTGAAAGAATACCTTCAGTGTTTCTTTAAAACTGGGGTTGATGTCATGTTTAATGGAGGTTTTCTTCTTGCTCTTGTCTGGGAGGAGGTAAGCCTTGACATATCTGTGGAAAGGAATCAACCAATTCGGGGGAGTTTAGCAGACTTCTAAACTCAGTGATTTTCCCTCTGTAATGGGAAAACCCATTGGAATGATTCATGGGTGGAAAATTATTCTTGGAAGGCAGTAAAGAACTGAGACCCTCTTAAAAAAAAAGTGTGTGTGGAGGCCCACTTACGGGTTGCACTTTTTTTTTGCTGCATCGGCATAAGCCAGCCCTTTACATTCATGGACCACAATAGACAGGCTCTGGCTGGGCTCATCGTAGCTGAGAGAGAAGACAATATCTCCACTCACTTCCACACGGTCATAGTCTCCAGCTTCACTGTACACACTCATCATACTGCCAAGAGTTGTCTGTGGAATATTTCAAAAAAGAAAAAAGCTGACCAGCACATTCAAGTGTCTAATATTTCATATTTTATTTAGTTAATACATACGATACATTTAAAATAAAATAAATAAATAAATAAATACAATTTTATCTTGATTAATGAAAGTTTATTATTTTCATTATTTATTTTTGTTGTTTTTTTTAAATGTAATAACTTAAATATTATTTTAATTATTAATATTAAGGTGGATTACCCTTGAGCCTCCCAGACTTCCCAAGCTATCACCAAATTTCTGCTTGTGTATATTCACCAAGTTATCAATATCTTCATCATCCTCCTCCTCCTCATTATCCTCCTGATAAAACAATTCAGTCATGCCAATCAGGTCACTTTAGATTGCAGACGTGAAGAATAATGTAAAATGGTTTGAACTTTATTCTTAAATAACTCACAGCATTAAGGCCAGGAACTGACTTGCTTCTATCGCCCATAGATGGTTCAGCGCTTTGTGTTGCATCTTCACGCAAATCAAGCGTGGAGGCAGGTTTAATGTCTATGAGAAAACAGTGTTTGCACATTTAAAAGCCAGAGTGAGAAAATACATTTATATACAATACACTAACATTCAAAAGTTTGGGGTCAGTAAGTCTCTTATGCTCTTCAAGGCTGCATTTATTTGATCAAAATTGTAATACTGTGAAATATTATAATGTGATGCAAAGCTGAATTTTCAGCATCATTACTCTAATCTTCAGTGTCACATGATCCTAGAGAAATCATTCTAATATGCTGATTTGGCGCTTAAGTAACATTTATTATCAACGTAGCAGGTGTTTCTTAAAATTTATGCGGAAACTGATTGTTTTATTTTTAGGTTTGATGAATAGAAAGTTTAAAACAATAGCATTTATTTGAAATAGAAATATTTTGTAACATTATAACTGTATTTGCTGTCAATTCTTGTTTAATTTTTTTATACTCAAAATATAACATTACCTGACAGTTTGTGCACTCTTCTGACACTTTTCTTGAAAAGCCCATCCACATCACGCAAGGAGTCAGAGCAGGCATTCATGTGATGAATTAATGAGGCCTTATTTTCGGCAGGATGATGGTGGAAAATGCAAAGGAATAGGCGACATGAGCAAACACATGGGACCGAGAAAACACATGGCTAAACTGGGTAAAGTTTGAATAAACATTTACTGTCTCAGTAGTAGAGGGGCTGTCACTGTTAGTGGGGGCCATCGGGATGGACACAGCAGAGCCTGTGGGACTAGCCTTGGCTGTCACTTCCTCTTTTCTAGAATCAAAGCAGAGGCTTGCATCACACTACTACTATCACAAGTCATGGATCTCTGTGACTCTGACTAAGATCTTACTTCTGCATTAGGGGGGAACTGTGGAAGGATTCAGTCTCAGCGCGACTGCTGCCCAGACTGGCTTTTTCTATTGATTCTGTGTCACTACGTTGTTGCTCTCGCACATCAAGTCCCTCATAAGCCTCAAGAGGTGGGCTGAGAGAAAGAAACAGTGTCAAGTACAGATGCAGAGCTGGCATCCTAATAAATCACATTCAAACACCTCAACTACTGTGATATAAGCATCAAAAGGCTAAAGGAATAGTACACTATTTAATTACTCATCCTAAAACTACTGATATGCTTTTATTTTTCCTGTGGAACACAAAACAGATTTCTTCCCTTCAGTATTCATGGTTACTGTCAAGCTCCAAAAAGGACGATAAAAGCACCATAAAAGTGGTCCATATGAGACTATGCAATATATTAACTGATAAGTTCTCAAATCAAACGTGTTGTACATTAATATTATCACATGCATCTGCTTTTGTGTGTCTCGAAACCAAATACCATTAAGTCAAAACTGCACCTATTGGAGCTTGACAGCCTGTGAAGACTGAGATCTATGTGAAGTATCTCTAAAATGTATTTTGTGTATATATGTGTGTGTGTGTGTGTGTGTGTGTGTGTGTGTGTGTGTGTGTGTGTGTGTGTGTGTGTGTGTGTGTGGTCCAGGTAAACCCTACGTTATGAGGACAAAATGTCCCCACAAAGATAGCAATATCCAAAATCCTTGTCCTGTGTGGACATTTCTGGGTTCCCATGAGTAAAACAGCATAAAAATCATACTACGTGAATTTTTTTTTTTTTTTTTTTGTTTCTGTGAAGGGTAGGTTTAGGGTTAGGGAATAGAATATACAGTTTGTACAGTATAAAAATCATTATGTCTATGCAATGTCACCATAAAACATGAAAACCTGTGTGTGTGTGTGTGTGTGTGTGTGTGTGTGTGTGTGTGTGTGTGTGTGTGTGTGTGTGTGTGTGTGTGTGTGTGTGTGTGTGTGTCAGGAAAAATAACAGCATACAGCTTTGTAATGATACAAGGATGAATAATTAACTAATACAAACCCGATTCCAAAAAAGTTGGGACACTGTACAAATTGTGAATAAAAAAGGAATGCAATAATTTACAAATCTCATAAACTTATATTTTTATTCACAATAGAATATAGATAACATATCAAATGTTGAAAGTGAGACATTTTGAAATGTCATGCCAAATATTGGCTCATTTTGGATTTCAAGAGAGCTACACATTCCAAAAAAGTTGGGACAGGTAGCAATAAGAGGCCGGAAAAGTTAAATGTACATATAAGGAACAGCTGGAGGACCAATTTGCAACTTATTAGGTCAATTGGCAACATGATTGGGTATAAAAAGAGCCTCTCAGAGTGGCAGTGTCTCTCAGAAGTCAAGATGGGCAGAGGATCACCAATTCCCCCAATGCTGCGGCCAAAAATAGTGGAGCAATATCAGAAAGGAGTTTCTCAGAGAAAAATTGCAAAAAGTTTGAAGTTATCATCATCTACAGTGCATAATATCATCCAAAGATTCAGAGAATCTGGAACAATCTCTGTGCGCAAGGGTCAAGGCCGGAAAACCATACTGGATGCTTCGGACCCTTAGACGGTACTGCATCACATACAGGAATGCTACTGTAATGGAAATCACAACATGGGCTCAGGAATACTTCCAGAAAACATTGTCGGTGAACACAATCCACCGTGCCATTCACCGTTGCCGGCTAAAACTCTATAGGTCAAAAAAGAAGCCATATCTAAACATGATCCAGAAGCGCAGGCGTTTTCTCTGGGCCAAGGCTCATTTAAAATGGACTGTGGCAAAGTGGAAAACTGTTCTGTGGTCAGACCAATCAAAATTTGAAGTTCTTTTTGGAAAACTGGGACGCCATGTCATCCGGATTAAAGAGGACAAGGACAACCCAAGTTGTTATCAGTGCTCAGTTCAGAAGCCTGCATCTCTGATGGTATGGGGTTGCATGAGTGTGTGTGGCATGGGCAGCTTACACATCTGGAAAGGCACCATCAATGCTGAAAGGTATATCCAAGTTCTAGAACAACATATGCTCCCATCCAGACGTCGTCTCTTTCAGGGAAGACCTTGCATTTTCCAACATGACAATGCCAGACCACATACTGCATCAATTACAACATCATGGCTGCGTAGAAGAAGGATCCTGGTACTGAAATGGCCAGCCTGCAGTCCAGATCTTTCACCCATAGAAAACATTTGGCGCATCATAAAGAGGAAGATGCGACAAAGAAGACCTAAGACAGTTGAGCAACTAGAAGCCTGTATTAGACAAGAATGGGACAACATTCCTATTCCTAAACTTGAGCAACTTGTCTCCTCAGTCCCCAGACGTTTGCAGACTGTTATAAAAAGAAGAGGGGATGCCACACAGTGGGAAACATGGCCTTGTCCCAACTTTTTTGAGATGTGTTGATGCCATGAAATTTAAAATCAACTTATTTTTCCCTTAAAATTATACATTTTCTCAGTTTAAACATTTGATATGTCATCTATGCTGTATTCTCAATAAAATATTGAAATTTGAAACTTCCACATCATTGCATTCTGTTTTTATTCACAATTTGTACAGTGCCCCAACTTTTTTGGAATCGGGTTTGTAGACCAAAATTATATAACAGAATTACTGAAGAGATAATTGGAAAATAGTAAATATTTTTAAGAAATAGTAAATATTTAAATGAAGAACATTACACTATTTGATCAGTAGAAACATGAGGCAACATAAATAGTGCTGATGACGAAACACCTCTTATTTGCTAGTGCGATGTCCTTTAGTCTTGGTTTGGGAACAGGTACAGCTTGGCTGGAATCCAAGTCAGCTCTATTTAACAGCATTTCCCCAGCAGTCTCATGCTTTTTAACTAGAACGAGAGAGACATAAATTTCAAAATGGGGAAGTAAACGATGTATAATAATTAATCTCAAAAACACTGCCTTCCATTATACTCTAAAGTAAAGCAGATAATTATTCCTCTCTTATTTCCTCTTCGTGAACACTGACAAAGAAAATCTACTTTCCACCCTTTATAAAAACAGAAAGATTAGGTTCACATTGCTCCATCAGACTGTCTGGCATCTGCTTCCTGTACTCACTCAGAGGCCTCTTCCTGAGGGAAACTCGGACTAAGTCGTGTCCAGGAGCTGCAGAGAAGCGATTAACCCTCTCGTCATAGAACCAGTCTCCGGTGCTCATCTTCAGATCTCTGAGAGAGAGAAAAAAAACCCTTAAGTTTAGTTTCTGTTGAACATTAACCTTTTCCATTAAGCAAGAGCCTCATTTTCCAGTCGAATGTGCCTCTTAATGACAGGGTTTCTAAATGGACTGAGGCCAAAGAGAGGGATGCTGGGAGGCATGGAGTACACACTCACATCATTTTGGCACACACTGTGCACACCCAAGATCCGTCGGGTCGAACTGATTGACATTTTCTGCAAACCTGATGTTTGCATACTCTGCACTGGCTACCGTTGCGGGTCAGAAGGCCCAAGGGCTCTTGGCAGCGGCCACAGCTGCGTTCACTGTATTTCCCACTGCCACGTTTCGCACCCTTTCTTCTGGTTTCCAGCAACTCAGCTTTCAGCTTCCTAAGAGTACAAAAATTAAGAATTATTTGCCTGACGAGCATCATTTTCATAAAAAGAGTACAAAATAGGGTCTAATTTCTAATGCGTGTAATTTTATTTTCTAGCAGTACACATTAAATAAACATAAAAGATATATTAAGATGTAAATATCTGTCTTTACTGTCGCTTTTGATCAATTTTATGTGTACTTGCTGAATAAAAGTATTAATTATAATTTTTTTTCCTTACTGACCCCAAAAAAAAAGGTAACAGGGCTGCAAATGTAGCATAATTCAATTAAAATATAATACATTAGAATTAACTAATTAACACTAGAACCGCCACAGGGTCAAATTTACCCATGGCTGTTTTTCAAATGTACATAACAGATTTTCAACAAAATATCCATTTCTCTCAGTCATTTACTTTTAATAAAATTGTGTTATTTACAATCCCCTGTTGTAAAAAAAAAAAAAAAATGTTTAGATAAAACCAGATTAAAACCTAAAACTGCCAGCAGGTCAAATTTACCCATATAATTCCTTTATTTTCGCACTGTGTTTGAGCAACGTGTAGGATTACACAACACACGGTCAAATGTTTTAGATGCTTTGGATTAATTATTAATTGTTTAGCAATTTTTAAATCACAAAACATAGTTGATGACTAAAAATAATAATTTCATGACTCTAGATATTACTTTGTGAAGATCGTAGCATAATACAGTGACATAATTCAATAATAATAATAATAAGCCATATCATTTTAGTCTGCATTTCTACAACAGGAATGATTCTCGATCAGGCAACAGTCACACTAACTTCACACGCAGCTCCTCCAAGCGCCTGAGCTCCTCATCCCGCCGAAGGACCTCTAGTATGAATTCTTGCTCCGAGTCGGTCAGGAAGGACACGTTGATCTCCATGTTCTGTACCATCCTCAAGAGTCAAGCCCTACTTATAAGGAATAAAAAAAGGACTCTGAATGCATTAAGTCAACACAAATGCAAATGACAGAAACTCGTAGAACCACATACAACCGTAACATATCAGTGATGCACACAGATGATAATGAATATAGAAGCTCACCCAACCGAGAATAGGTAATTTGCTTCTCAGAGACGAAGAGAAGAGACTAATATATACAATGAGAGTGTTACACAAACAAAGGAAGCCCTGCTGTTTGTAAAAAG
>CM031956.1:18564049-18649049 GCA_018749465.1 Paracanthobrama guichenoti | reverse complement strand
CCCAAACTTTTGAATGGCAGTGTAAATTATACAATAATTTATTAGTATTGGGGAAATTCTATATAAATAAATATTGAAGGTTTCTTGTGAAATAATAATTGATGTTGCTCTTAGATGATCCATTATGAATCTTTTTTTTTTTTTCCTTTATTATTTGAAACACTTTGCATTTCAAAAACAAAAATCAACAATTAGATGGTTAAATTGACTAGAGCTAATTATAGACAGAGGGTCTTAACAGAAACAACTTTATACATGAGTGGATGTGTCAGAGAGGTTTACACTCTAAGTCCAGAACTACATGACTGATATGTGGTGCGTATGTTTTGACATGCTCTATGTGCTTGATATTTGTCTTCCATTCGCTTCCAGTGATGTCTAACAAGAGTGTACAGATGCGTCTGGCTGTGTCTGAAGCCCAGGCAGTCCATACTTGCATATCTCTCTGGATCGAAGAGCCTTTATCAACATCTATAGCAGTTGAATGTTCATGTGGTTTATGGTGCAAAGGTGTTGTGACATTGTGGTGAATATGCAGTACTCCCCCAGTGGCTCTTTTTAGCAGACGACATGCCACTGGCCAACCCTCCTCTGAACTTGGTATGAGGCCCAAATTCACTCGATCTGCAAGATCACTTAAAGGAAGCTAAAAAGGATGTGCAAATGATTATTTATTCAATTGACCATATACTGTATGTGGGACAGCATTTAGTTCACATGATGAACAAAAAAAGAAAAAGTATATATACTGTCTACTACCCAATGAACTGATTCTCATAATGAAATAATATTAGGTGAAATTAAGATAATGACAATCAGCACTTTTGTATCTCAGTCTACAAGATGTTATCCTCACCTGTCTGTTGTCTCCTTCATGGATAGTGCAGCGGTCTGACACACCGTTGATTTGTAGGTTTCTTTGAAGAGCCTTCACTGCATCTGGGTTCCATTCACAGGCATGCACATAAGCAGCCTTAGCATGTACCAGATATGGAAGAGTGAAGTATCCAATCCCTGGACAGTGGAGTAAAATATGGTCATACATCTTGGGTGATAAATGCCAACTCTGAAATGGTAAACACACAGCATTGCTTTTACCTGCATACAAGTCAACCACAG
Source organism: Paracanthobrama guichenoti (assembly GCA_018749465.1). Classification (NCBI taxonomy): domain Eukaryota; kingdom Metazoa; phylum Chordata; class Actinopteri; order Cypriniformes; family Gobionidae; genus Paracanthobrama; species Paracanthobrama guichenoti. The sequence goes on along the minus strand of CM031956.1, from coordinate 18,647,930 downwards.
TCTCTCCAATGCAGTCAAAGGAGGCTATTCTGAGCTTCTCTGTGATATTCCCAGAGGAGAACATGCACTTGGTGACATCAAACTCATACCTGAAATTTCAGACAGAGTCATTTATTTTAATATTCATTTAATAAATTGAGATTTGTTTCTTCAAATAACATGGCAACTTATGGGTTACCTAATGTGATTATCGATGTGTGTCACATAGCTGCTGTCTCCTAAAAGCATTGTCACTATAGGTGTACGGTAACCATCCTGGGAAATGCTTTTAATTTGTGCTAAACGTTTGACTCCCAGCGTCAGGGCAACAGCAGTCCAGAATTCAGATCCTAAAACAAACAAAAAGTCAAAACTTATTTGAAAATATTGCTTGTAATCAGAGATTTTACTTAATTACTATAAAATATTACTCTGGGATAAATTCAATATTAATAGAGGATATACAATCTAATTATTTTATATACAAAATATGATTCATAATCACCCACCAAATTCTTTCCATATTGCATTAGAGAAGCAGCCTTCACTTAACAGGACAAGATCTCCATGGCATTTCCATCGGCTAGGAATGTCTCCCTCCAGATCGTCACTCCATATTTTCCCTTTAGAAACCAGCCAGGACTGTGCAGTCTCTACAAGCTCCTTATGTAACGATTTAACTTTCTCCTTCTTTGATAATGGAGGAGCCTAAAAAAGCAGGTATGCAGTATACTGATGTTGAGGGACTTGGGTTCAAACCTCTCTTTAATAACTGTCAGTGCTTATGTACCTGGATATCAACAATTTCACAAAAGCTGTCCTGTGCAACATGCTCCTTTAGTGCCACCAGATCAAGCTGTGCCAGAACAGACTCTACAATTGGAAGAGTTACAGTCCCATCTGAGTGTTTTTGTGCGCAGTACTTGCGGTCCAAAACACCTTGTGAAAGTAGGTATTTTCTGAAAAGTACATGTTAATATACCAAGATATCAAATTAGACAGAATTAATAAAACCATTCAAGCTAACTAGTTTGTTGAAAATGATAGCCACTTATATTTACCCACACAAGTTTCATGGAATCATTTCAATATCAGCGTAAAGAAACACTTCATTATGATAATTACAGTATAACCCATGACTACTCGGTGAAGCAGAATGTAATAACATGGCCAACTAACAGATCCCATTTGGTGTATGATATAGCCTACGTATTATTGCAAATGTAAAAGGAATATTGAAACGTTTAAATGTTTAAAAAAAACAAGAACCTGACACCAACAGATTGCTTACATAAATTAGTTAAGGAAAATATACTACAAAGAGCGACTATTTATTCGCAGCCTAACTTACCTGTACAGTTGTGCATGACGCTGCGGCACTTTTAAACAAGGAACAGAAACCATTTTCCACAGGAAGCGTTAGAAAAACAATCAAAATATACTATCTAACTAATTATCTACCGAACTAATATGTGGGTCCAGCAAACCCGTATTTGAACCTAACATTAGTAGTGGACATCAAGGACACACGTTCGCCTGCAAGAAATGTCGTTCCTAGTCGTTTGAGTTCCTAGTAGGAACATTATGAGTGTTGCACCTGTAGAGCGCTTGGAAATAATAGTGCATGTGGTGTGATTTAACAGATGGTATTAGACGTTTTGTTGTGTGTCTGTTACTCTTGGATTGTTTTAAAGGCGTTGTAATTGTAAAAGTCTTTTTTCAAGTCATCATCCGACTACACAAGCGAAACGGTAGATGGCAGAATACGTTGGATTTTTACCGCGAAAAACATCCGCATGTTGACGAAGAAATACAGCGCGTCCAATCACAGTAAACGCAGCTTCCCACGTGACACTTTATAAACAGTGTTGAAAACGAGCACGGTAAGATAACTGCATTAGAAGTTCTAGATTAGGAAATTATATATCCTTTTAAACCATGTTCTTTTTATAAGTTTACAGAGGGTCAGTTCTGTTAACATTGATATAAACGTATTTTAATATTAATAAAACTGTATAAATTAGCAATATTTTAATAGCTAATGTTAATCGTTCTTCCCCTAGCATTTCATGTATTGTCATATAAATATAAATATATATATATATATATATATATATATATATATATATATATATATATATATATATATATATATATATATATGCGCGTGCGTGTCAAATAGTAATGTTAAAGGTATAACGGAAAGTTGTTATAATGGAACTTGGCTTGTCATTGAATAGCTTTTAATAGGCTTTTCAGCAGAGTATGAAACACAAAACCGTTAAAGAAACGGGTGGCCTAATGTAAAATGTTAGGTAAACGTACAATACCAAACCATTGTTTTGGCCAACAATTTGTTTTAATTATCAATACATTATATGTAAAACGCGTCTGGGAACCTTTTAGTTACAAACTACATTTATTATATAGTTTTGCTAGTGTGTTTTGTGTTCTTAAATGTACGAAGTCATTAGGCTTAACGTTACAATGCTTTTGGGAACGCAGCCCAGGTCTCTCTTATATCTTATTTTTTAAGACAGTTCAATCCTAGTAATTGTCAGCTGTGCCTAACACACTTAGTTTTCCTAGATGTCAGCGAACAGCTGTGTGACAGCTATCCGGCTGGATTCTCTCAAGCTAACTGACAAACCACAGATCCACCTGTTACCATGTGAAATAGAGCATGATGGACCTGCCGAAGTCTTCAAGTTCTTTAATCCCACTGTGAAGGAACGCAAACATGGTTAGTCAAATACCTCAAGATTTGCATGGCTCAAGAATTAAACACGTTAAAGCTCTCCACCCAATAAAAATAACAATGTGTTTTTCAGAAAAGACAGTGTCATTCAGAGGTCGAGGACTGAAGGGTCAGGAGGTGCATTGTCCACAAGGATACACAGGACTGGTGCTGAAAGAGGTCCAAAAGCCTGCATCCGATCAAGAGGTGACCTGACCTGCATTTTTCTTTGGATATGTATATTTGGTTATTCACAGATATGTATTTCTAAATAACACAGATTATTAACAGAATTTGTTTGGCATTTGTTTTTAGGACAGAATGGTTAAAGTTTCTTCAGTGTTCCATAAATTCACATACTGGAACTTGGAGACACCTCCCACATCTGATGATGGAGTTGTGATGGCTATGGCTTGGCCTCAGCTCGCAGAGGCGGTGAGTAACTTTTGATAACCACTTATTTACATAATTAGAATCTGATTTTCTTGCAACTGAATTAATCTCTAAAGTATTAACTTATAAATCAATACCTCTTTCTGCAGATGCACAGACCAGTAGACGACTGATAATGGACATTGTTTTACTATGGATACCTGCTTCTTAAGTACATTGTTACAGTTAAATCAATGTGAAAATTATTCTTTGCTGGAACTGGAAGTCAGAGCAACTAACTTACTGGGGCTGTGGTATTGACTGACCACTCTTTTTTTTTACCAAACTGTTGAAGTATGAATGTCACAATTTAATATGACTAACTATTAAAGTCTTGTTTTATTGTTTTCCCTTGTGCAAACTTTAATTTTCGCCATTTATCAAACCTTTTGATCTGATATACACTACCGTATAAAATTTTGGGGTCGGTAAGATTTAAAAAAAAAAAAAAAAAAACCTTTCTGACGGAAGTCTCTTATGCCCAACAAAGGCCATATTTGTTTGAGCAAAAATACAGTAAAAACTAATATTGTTAAATATCAAAGTTATTAAAATAACTGGTTTCTATTTTATTATATTTTAAAATATAATTGACTCCTGTGATGGCAAAGCTGAATTTAATTATCATTACTTCAGTCTTCAGTGTCACATGATCCTTCAGAAATCACTCTAATATGCTGATTTGGTACTTAAGAATTATTACTATCAATGTTGACAACAGTTGTTATGCTTAATATTTTTATGGAAACCATTATGTTTTTTTCAAAGGGAAATAAATTATTTCAAACAGAAATCTTTTGTTACATTGTAAATGTCTACTGTCACTTTTGAGCAATTTAATATGCCCATCATGAATAAAATAAATTATTTTTTACTTCTCCCAAACTTTTGAATGTTGATGTAGTTCTCTACATATTCTATAACAAATAAATAGACCAATCCCAACAGCACTGAAAGCTGTTTTAATTCATAGTACCTGTTAATATGTTTCACCATCTTTAATTCTCACACAAAAACGCACAGAACACATACACAGCAAAACTCTTCCTTGTAGTGATATAGTCATTCACCTTGCTCTAATGGATCTTAAAGTGCCCCAATTATACTATTTTAAAGGTTCTGAATTTTGTTATGGAGGTGCCCTACAACAAGTTTACATGTATCCAAGGTCAAAAACACTTCTCACACTTCTCATCATTTACACTGCACATCACCTTATTTCTCAAACAGTCTGAAATGGTTTTGATCAAAGATTCAGTCTCTAAATCCCCCCTTTCCGTAAGCATACTCTGCTTTGATTGGTCAGATTGGTTTTTTTTAAGTGCATGCAAAGCAGCTCTGATCGACAACACAGACCAAACTCTTCTAGGCCTCAAGTTTGAGTGCGGGTTAAAGTAGAAGTCGTTCACGGGCAGCCAATGAAGAACCTAGGCTGGCATTATGCAAAATATGTTATATATTGATTTGTATTTATTTATAGAGCACTTTACAGGCTACACAGTAACTTCAAAGGGCTTTACATTATTGCCAGTTTCACAAACAAGGCTTAAGACTGGTCCCAGACTAAAATGCATGTTTGAGCTGTTTTAACTAAAAGCAACTTGCACTGACAACATCTATATGTCAGTGCCATTGTTTTGTCTCATCAGTAATGCGCACCAGTAATGTGTTTTTCTAAGGCATGTTTATAAAAGCTACTTAAATGTCCTAATTGAAATAAGGTTTAATCCTGGCTTAATCTAAGCCCTATCTGTGAAACCAGGCTCATAAGTGAATAAAGCAAAAGATGAAATAAAAACAAACAACAACAAACATTGGTACTATGTAACAGGAAGTGAGAATGGAACTGAAAAGTTAATATTCTAAAAAGCATAATAGGGGGGCACTTTAAAGCTCATTTCTTGTACCAGCTACAGTACGCCGTAAGAGACAAAAACATAACATTTTAAAAAGCAAAACACCACCATGAATGGCAATTAACTATTAAAAGGTTTCGATATACTAGGCCTGTGTGCTGGAACCACACTTGGTCAAGTCGAATTTAGTTTTCTTTTTATAAAATCAATTTACCAATGCATATTAAAACCAGGTTGTGCAACATTAAAAATATCGAGAACATGTATAACTAGTGAATTAACACCAAAAATCTTGTTTTTGTCATTTTGTCACAGTTCTGTTTGGATATGGCATGGAAGCAGTCAAGTGGATTCCCTTCCAAAGCTTTTGCTGTTTTGAGGGATGAGCCACAAATGTATAGATGTGGAAATGTATGATTTTGTGACATTTTGTATAATTTTCTAAATGACCTGTTAAGAAGATTGGGCCACAATCAATGGCTATGTCTGAGGAGGATGAGGAGGGGGCGGTGATGGTGGAGGGTCTGACTCAACTCTGCTGCGTTTGACCGGCAGGCCTTGATCATGTGCCTTTCTGATGTGCCTGTACAAGTCTCCAGATTGTGTGTAACTACGGTAACAGTAACTGCACTCATATGGCCGTTCCCTGGTATGTACAATGGCGTGTCTCCTCAAAGTGTAAGCACAGGAAAAGGTCTTTCCGCAAGTATTACAAGTAGGCACATCCTCCATGTAACTCCCAAGGGAGTCATGAAAATCCTCAAGGTACATGGCCTGTTGCTCTGGATGGGAGTTGGCAGGAAAAAGGGATGACGGCAAGCCGGTAGTTTCGGCTGTAGAAGGATTTGGACCTTGAGGTGAAGGAGGGAAAGAAAGGGGTTCTTGATGGGGCAGATGAATTAATGGGTGTGCTGATATAAACTGAGTATCAGTGAGCTCCTCAACATCATGGTTGCTGTCGTCATAATCGTCCCCATCATCTAAATCTTCATTTATCCTTGGGCCGTTATCCATGACCACCGTCTCGTCTATGTCATCAGACTCTTCATCAGAAATCACAATGGCCTCTACTTTCACTTCAAAACTCTCTTCATTTTCCTCCCCTGAAGTTTGTGAAAGACTTCCTTCCTTAAAGTTTTGTGAAAGTTTACGCTTATTTCGCAGGCTACTTGTATTGGACAAAGTGTTCTCATGTCTCCTTTCATTTTGGCTCTGAATGTGCTGTGATGACCCTGGATTTCCAGTAGTTTTATTCTGGACTTGGGGTTTTAGTGTTTGAGTCTGCATGAAAACACTAGATTCATGTTCTTGGACAGTGCTGGTGTTTTTCACACTGCTCAGAGCCGCGGCACTGGCTACAACAGGTTGAGTCTCTGTCTGAATTAGTTCTGTCGTACTACATGGACTTGAAAGTGCAGACTCAAGGCTAGAAGACCGTGCCGATATTCTTGTTTTGTCAGGTCTAGGTGATGAACGATATGTGGATGGTCCTGAACAAGAATTACTTACAGCTGGTTGGGAGTCCATTCCTGGTTGGGTAGTGTCCGCCATATCTGAACTCTCTACGCTGTGTGTGAGGAGGTTAGCCATCCCTGCTTGTGTTTCAGTCTTGGCATCAATATAAAGTGACATTTGTTGGCTCAACTGATGACAATGTGCTATTCCTCCATCTCTTCCTGTTTCCGCACCAGGTTCGTCTTCTCTAGGCGAGACGTCAAGCCCTCCTGGTTTAGCAGACTCATTTGCTCCAACTTCTACTCTTGTGCTATCCGCCTCAGCCAATCCTCGGCCCTGAAGTCTTTTCTTACAAACTCGCACCACATCATTCATATGTAAGAAGCTGGCTGCTGCGAGCACGTCCTCAGGAGGGGGGTGGGTCGCTAATTGCAGCACACCTTCGTACATGAAATCAAGGAGGAGTCCAAAGGCTTGAGGGGTCACGATATCTCCATTAATAGTGACTGTGTCTCTCTGTGGCCCTCCGTTGACTGTGCTGGTATTTCCCATTGACTGATCTGAGTAAAACATATGGAAGAAAGGGGAGAAAGAGGCCAACACAGCACGATGGGCTCTGAAACGAGTCGGGCCGACCTGCACGGTGCAGTCACATAGGAAACCTTGCAGACGCTGAGAGCGCAAGCTGGCCAAGAGCTGCTGACCATGTCCTGGGAACTCCATTTCTACTGACAACCTAATAAAAACATTAATGTTATTCTCTAGAAAATTCATTGTATTGTTAATAAGCAGTTTATGCAGTGTATATTCATAATAATATGATAAAATTCACATTATTAACATCAACTTTCTTGTTAAGATTAAATGTTTCTTACAGAAAAATCCAGAGAGCTGACAAAGTGTCCACTTTAAGATCTGCTCCTTTGACGGACCATCATGTTTGCTTTATTGATCCACTGACATTCTTTTGACATCAACAGTTCTTCACTAATCGAATCCAGTAAATGTATATACTTAAATCCTGAAGGAGTGGGTTACAAACAAATTCATAATCTTCGTTGATTCACACATCTTTTTATGATGGGTTAGTACAGCAAACCTTCTCCGGAGCACCGTAAAATAACATCGAAAGCGTGCCACATATCCTTAAAATATCTTCTAGCCAAGAGGACAACCAGTGGTTTATTGATTCGCTGTAAGTGAAGAGTAATGTGTGAATGTTTAAACGTAAACGCGATACGGGAACGTTTCCCTTTAGGACAATACATCACAAACACACACTTCCACGTGTGATGTGTACCGTTTGTATGAACAAGTGTGCGCTGCCTCCTACTGACGGGGAAGAAGACGAAAGAGGAAGCAGCATTTGTTCTGTGACTGCAGCAAAAAACAACAAAAAAAGAATGTAATGTAAAGGAAAACATATTTTCTATAGGCACAGTTAAATAATTAACATGATTTTGAACGTTAACGCTATTATTATTACTATCAATAAGCTTTATTCACCATTCGTTGTGGGAGCTCAAAGTACATATACATACACAAGAAAATAGATATAAAATTTAAATAAGTATAGGACTAAGAATAAAAATAATAATAACAATAAATAAATTATAATTAGTATTATATACTTAATTTTAGCTATTTAGTCATTTGTTTAAGAGAAAAATAGAGTAATATACCTCCTTCATAAAAAGAAAAAGACAGTCACGTACAAATCTTAGAAAAACGTCTTAGTTTCATTGAGTTACTATTTTGGTTTTTATTAATATTTTGAATTAGTTTTTATTTTTATATTTTCCGTTTTTATTTTAATTTCACTTCAAAATTTAGTAATTGTATTGTGTCTTAGTATATATATATATATATATATATATATATATATATATATATATATATATATATATATATATATATATATATATATATAATATTAATTTTATTTCCGTTTTATTTAGTACATAGTTAAACTAAATGAAAATGAGAAATGTTGCTCTGGCAACTAGCTGAAATAAAACAAGTTTAATATTTGTTATTGTTTTATTTTATTTCAGTTAACGTTTATTTTATTAACGAAATTATTTAATGGTTTTAGTCAACTATAATAAGTCAGTAACCCCTTTACCAGTAAAAGTCAAACAAATTAACGTTAAAGTAAACGTACGTCATGTTTATTATTATTATTATTATTATTATTATTATTATTATTATTATTATTATTAATTCTCAAAACAATACACAAGTAACAAATGATAAAAGAATACAAAAACAAAACAAAACAAAACAAAAAACACGTAACTTACGTGTCATGAACTAGTAAATTTGACCAAGTATACGTCATCGATGGTTTTCGTCGGTGGCTTCACACAGCACACACTGATAAGTTACCCATGATTCTCCGCACAGTCTGCGGCTCATTCAAAAATGGAGGAGAGGGAGAGAGAGTTGGAAAGTGAGCGCTGTTCAGCTCATTCCCAAACATCTGGCCAGCAAACCATTACCGACACCTCCGGTCAAAAGCTAGAGACTGGCGAAGATGATATCGAAACTAAGTTGGATATCAGTTCGGATAAGTTTGACCCCTTACTCGCTCTGTATTCCCCACAAGTGCCATTGCCTTACCCGAATATCAAGTGCTTTAATAACATAGCAGAATATGAGAGCTTTATGAAAGGCGGTCGAGGCCGAGCGAAACCCGAAAATGTGGAGAAAAGACTCCGAAAAGCACAGAAAGGTAAAGCAGATCCGGAGAGGATAGCGAGGCTGAAGAGACTCATGGTGAATAACCCAGTTGAGGAGGAGGGAGAGGGAAGCGGAGTCAAGCGACCTCCTCGACAGCGAAAAGCGGCCAAAAACGTGCTTACCAGAATGCCACGTACGTTTCTGTCTTAACTGTATATTTCAAAAGACAATAGCAAACACTAGACTGGATTCACAACCAAAAGTGCTAACGTTAGGTGAGTTCTTCTAAGTGCTGTTTATGTAGCTCACTAGGTTGTGTTTGCCTTTGCAGTGCATACAGGCAGTCCATTAGGAGAGCTCAATAGGTGCGTCCAGGATAAAATCAGAGTCAAAGTTCACATCCGGACTTTTAAAGGTCTCCGCGGAGTGTGTTCTGGCTTTGTGGTGGCATTTGATAAGTTCTGGAACCTGGTAAGTATTAACCAATCTTTACTTTATTATTCTTATTAGTAGTAGTAGTAGTAATGCTAATAAATGTTTGTCTTATTTTTTTTATCCTCCTGATTCTTCTGGTAACAGGCGATGGTGGATGTGGATGAAACGTACAGGGAGCCGCTTTTGGGACAAGCTCTTTATCATGAGAAAGCACTTACTGTCACAAGGGTAATTCATTTGAATGTTTTAATATACACCTGAATAGTACGGATAACCACCTCAAATCTCAAATAAAAATAATTAAAGTCCCTTTAAAGTCAAAATTAAATATGTGTTCTGAGTGTGTCAAACTGTGTTGGGGGAGGGGCCATATATGCACAGTGGCTCCAGTGCGTCATCGAGCCACCGTTTTAGCCCTGCCTAAAAAATCCTGAATACAGCGATGGTGAAAAACTGTTTAATGGTCTAATTTCACAATTCAGTACTACACAGTTCACAGTCTTTGTAACGTGTTTCAGCAATACATTTCTAACATTTATAATGTGTTTAGAAACAAATCTCAGAATTGCCTTTACAGGGACTTTAAAGCTTTTTTTGGGGGTTAAAAATTATCCAAAATAATTTTGAGCAAGTACATAACCAGTCAGTGTTCAAAACTATTCACAACTGTAAGCTTGTAATAGTGTTCTAATTTGAGTGGTACTGGTAGGTTTCCGCAGGAAATTTGAGCATGTCTTTTGTGTCATTGTCACGTCTGTTTACATAATGGAGTCCGGCTCGCATGTGAGGATGCTGCAGGTGGCGGATCATTTATAGCCTTTTCTCACTGCAGCTGGAATAATTAAACTTATCATTTTGATGGCGGATTGTAATCCAGAAAGGTCCAAACGACAATCATCAGTGACAACTGGAGATTCACCCGGAGTCAAAATCAATAGATTAGAGTGTACAGAAATTAAAATCTACATGTAATGCTAATACACATTAAATACACAGTCACGCAATGCTGATGTTGTTAACATTAACAGTTTATGAACAAAGTATAACAATAATAATAATTTGCATGGTTTGATGTGATATGAGCTAAGCGATCGTTAGATTCAACCTCTGTTGGTGGTGCGATTTATTGTAATGCTCTTTTCTTCAGTTGGTAGAACAAAAGTGGCAGGCGTGTTACTTGTTCAGATTACATTTTGCGGGAAAACTTGTTATTTTGGTCAAACTCCAAGACGTAGAATCTGTGATTCCGAAGTACAGTATCCACACCGATTTGGTGACTGACAGCCACACATACTCCTCAAAACATTAGATTCATCAGCACTGTGGAGGCGTGCCAATGCACGACCCAAGTAAAGATGATAATTCCAAAAAAAAACTGCAATTGCAGGTTTCAAACAGAGATGGCGACGGAGGCAAAACTCACAGACTGCAGCTTAAAAAAAAGTAACTTATGTACTGTGGTTTGTAACTTTATACTGAAAAATTTATTTAAATATTTATTTATTTATTTTATTTATTTTTACACTTCAATATAATTAATGTTTGTAAATCTAATAAAATTTTCTTTTACAGCTATTTGAAAAACTGAAAGTTCAAGAGACTGTGGCCCTCAGTGCGGTTGAGAGGAAAGGAGGAGATAACCTCTTAAAGTCAGACCCACTCAGTAGTTCATCTCAACTCCGAGACCAAACCAGGAGGACAACCGACCTCAGACATACCCAGGAAAGATCCGAACTCTCTGAAAGAGACAAGAGTACATCAAAAGTGACACAGAAGTCTGAAAGCAACCCTAAAGTGAAGTATGGAAGAGTGCACACGCGTCATGTCAATCAGCTTTTTATACGAGGAGAAAACATTCTTCTTGTAAACATACAACAGGACTAAATACTGTCATGAAATATTAGTTGACTTTTTTTGGAAGTCTCCATGAAAGGTTTTGTAACGTGTGTATCATATTGATATTTTATATATATATAGGTGAAAAGAATGTAAAGCGTACAGTAAAAAAAAGCTTAAAGTCTAAGGAGCTACGGTCACATACTCCACACACAATATTTGTTTTTGCTTTGAATGACCACTAGGGGGAAGTAAGACACTGATACATTGTAAGCGGTCTTATTTTTGTTATATATTTGATAAATTATCAAGGGGGAATTGGAAATATATTTAACAAATCATTACTGATATTCACTTCACCGCCCTGTTAAAATGAAAGTAATCTATCAATCTCACTAAAACTATGGCCCGTCAGTACACTCTTATTTTCATCTCAAACTGAAAGACTATTAGACGTTTATCTGTTTTAGTGTTAAGAAAAAAATGCGGTTGGATTTCTCCATGGATTTCATAAAACAGTATAAATGGGTTAATTGAGCTTTTTGAGTTTGGAAATTGCATGTGGCACTCAAGGCTTTTGTCTTGACATGTTTGAATGCTATTTTCCCCTTACTGCATATTTTAACCTTGCATTACTCACATCATGAAATATAAAAACACTTTCTCTTCACTTTATTTAAATCTTAGCGTTCATTGGGATTTACTTGGTCACATGTACATAAAATGCTTTGTATCATGTTATCCTTCATAACACTTGCCGTATATTTCTTAATACAACTAATCAAGGTTACAGACACTTAGGGTTTAAAGAGTAACTGCTGGTCAAAATTATGTAGTTGTATTCATCCTTAAGAATTTAGATAATAGGCTACTTTCTATAGAATTGTAGAAATGTTAATTGTCGTTCGCAGATTTGGTTTGCCATGGAAATCTTGGTATTTGCCCTCTATATTTATAAGGAAAAAGTCCAAAAATGTTTAGCATATTCATAAAATCCCCATTTGGCACTGGCTAGGAACACATGTTCAGATGGAAAGTAGATATAGTGACAACTCTGAAGTACATGCAGAAAATAATGCTAGGATACAGCATCATACTGCACTGAGCATTTCAAAATATATACGTAGACACGAACTGTAGCCCGTTTCCTTTTCCTACATTAAGCTCGTTCCTTATTAGTTAAATGTGACTTATTAATTTTACACCAATTAAAAAGTTCACTGGCAAAGGATCCAGTGGAAATAGGACATTTGGCTGTACTACTTTCATCCCATTAATGCATGTAAACATTGGAAGTCGGGTCCTAGGAGGACTCTTAAGAACGGACTATTTTTAAGACATGAGATTGATTAGAGGAGATAAAAACAAGCATCACAATGAAAATGGAAATCAACTCTTTATTGTCATTCATAAAAGATCATAAGTACAATCAAGTCATTTGTATGAAATTAAAAACATATTAAACATTCTCAGTGGAAGAAAGATTTAGTTTTTTGTTGCTTGCTGTAGATTTGCATAAACATATAGTGTTTCCTGTAACACTCCCCAACCCTTAACCAACTCAATAGTTGAGATCCTACAGAACCCAACAGACCTGACTACAAAACCCAAACCAACCCATCAGGGGGAAAAAAAGAAACAAGAAAGGAAGAATTTGGTCATTCTGCTTGTAAAATTCCTCAGAATGGAAGAGAGGGGCTCGGTTAGTCTCAATGGACACTGGACAGAAACAGATGATCTTGACAATACAGTGATGGTCCTCTGGATACAGCATCCAGCTCAGTGCTACCAGGGTTTACAAACACAGCCTCACCCTACACTCAGCATGAGCAGACCTGCATAAAAATACGAACCCATATCAGGTTCAAATATATATAAATCCTTTAGTCACCCAAACTCTTCCTTATAAGTTAACCATGCAAAAGCATTAAAAAAATGTGTGTGCATATGTACACAAGTGGATATGCATCTTCTTTAACAGTACCTTTAATAAATACTGTACTTTTCATATTGTCTAAAGAGGTTTTTTTTTTTTTTTTTTAGGAAATAAAAAAAGGCAAGAGGCTGAAAGGCACCGTGTGTTCTAACAACAGATTTTGCATTTTCATAAAGATGCAAAGTAGATCAGATTACACATTTACTATTTAAGGTTTTGATTTGGAGTCGTCATTCTATCATCTTGATGTTAGAGCACTTAATTTCTCTTCAGAAAATGGTTAAAATCAAATACAAAATGGCAAAGTGATCACAAACTTTACTCCTTACAAAAATCCTCACCGTCATAATTCGTTAATCTTGGAACTCAATAACTTATTGTCTGTGCGCAAAAATATATACAGGTTATCATCTTAAGGCAGAGTAGAGGAAAGGCCAGAATTGATTATTACGATTTTTCAACAGCATTAGAAACCCAAATATTTCCTGGGTTAAATTAAGAAGTAAATGTAAGAGGATAAGGTCAACCGGAGTCATTCACTATCGTCACATTCCTTAAAGCGATATCCCGACTCTTATGGAAATGCGGGACATGCATGTGTGTGTGTGTGTGCGCAATGACAAATGATTCTCAGAACAAACCAGCCTCCTTTGACCGGGCTCCTTGGTACAGCTGATCAGAAGAACAATGCAAATAATATAATCATCCAGTTGAACATCAGCATCATTTGAACAAACATTTCCTGTGAGGCTTTATTTGACATCTTTTAAGCAGTCTTTGTCTTCTAGCTCTTCATAGCTTCTTCATGGTCACATCTCCAGAAAGATTGTTCACTTAATACTTTGCAATTCATTTCCCAAAGTTGGCAAAATCTGCAAAGGCATCTTGTTTAGGCTGTCCCATGGCAGGATTCATCCCCATGACCGGCATTCCTGTACCCATGCCCATGTTTCCTGGCATTCCCATGGCAGCTGTAGACATACCCATGTTCATATTCATTCCCATCATGCCCTGATTGACTGGCATCCCTCCCATGGGTGGCATGGACATGGCACCACCTGTCATGCCAGGATGCAAGCCCATGTTCATTCCTCCCATCATGGTGTTGGTGGGCGGTCTGACCATTGTAGGGGCAGCCTGCATGCCCAGGTTCATTCCAGCAAAACCCTGAGTCATCATATTGACAGGAGACTGAACTCCTATTGCAGGATAGAGAGGGGAAAAAAAAAATTAAGATAAATTAATTAATTAAAATAAGTTAATTAAAATAAGGTGATCCAATCATGTGCATTATGTAAAAAAAAAGGCCAGTGTTATATATTTTGTTCAGTTGAGTACTTACAATATCCCAAATGTTTCCAACTGTTTGTAAATCGTGAGAAAATTGCTATTTTAACCAAGGAACCGAGACGTGTGAGGGAGTCGCCTGTCAGTTGCGTCATATCTGCGTTACCCTCCGTTTATTTAGTTTTTTTTATTTAAATAAAAGAAAATGCTTTACTCTCACTGCAAGTGTCATAGCAACCGCAGAGTGAACGCACAGAGTAATGTCATAACATCATTTTCAACACCCTCAAATGTATCTAATATGATAAACAGAGTTGCGTTACCTCAAACTCATGACCGGAAAAGCGGAAATGGAGCTGGCGACTGTGGCATGATAAAAGTCCCGCTTCTTGCGAGGCGTGTGTTGCGTTCATCTTATTAACAATCGCTCCAGCGGCCTTGCTCAGCTCCCTCAACACTCGGTCCTGCTCTGCTTCATACTACAGTAACGTTAATAACCGCATCCATGAACTTGATTTCTGCCTGAGTCCTATCCCAATTCTTTTCCACCGGCTGTGAGGTGAAGACCACATGTCCCAAGATTCTGCGCTCAAACTTGGCATCAAACTACGCCTTTGTTTTGAATTGGTGACCTCTAGCGGACGGAAAAGTTACATATGCACCTTTAAAATAATCAGAATTTTTTTTTTTTTTTTTTTTTTTTCTCAATTCATCTTTTTGGTGTGTGAAATTGAATGTTTTGTGTGTTTGTTTGTTTCTTTTAATACACTACTGTTCAAAAGTTTTGGAACGGTAAGATTTTTAAAAATGTTTTTGAAAAGACTTATGTTGATCAAAAACAGTGAAAACAGTAATAGTCAAATATTATTACTACTACTATTGTCAATGTTGTAATGCTTAAAATGTTTGTGGAAACTGATTTTCTTTTCTTCTTGAATACAAAGTAAAACAAAACAGCATTTATTTAAAATAGAAAAAATAATAAAATGTATTTACTGTCATTGCTACTATGAGGAATAAAAGTATTAATAAAAATTAAAAATAAATAAAAATCTTTTAAAACATAAAAAAGTGACCCCAAACATTTGAAAGATAGGTGTAAGTGTTTTAAAAATGTTACTTATTTGGAAAAATATGAAGATACTGTTTTAATTTCAACCTCTAATAGTAATGGTCTTGATTCTGGTCAAATGTCCTACATTTCATTTTTTAACATAAAGCTTTCTTTATATAGCACCTTTTAAAACAGAGTTCACTAAGTGCTTTACAGAAAACACGTCACTGCCATACACAAAAACTAAAGAGGAAAAAGAGAACTAAAATAATTAGAAAATAAAATGCTCTCTTTATTTGATTCTTCTTTTGATTCTATTTGACCTTATATTACTTAAATTTGACTTTTTCATATTTTAATTCATCTTAAAAAAATTGAATACCATTGCTTTCTCATTTTCTCCTTTCCTCATACAGATTCCTAATTGTTTGAATTCTTTTGAGCTCGTGTAATTTTCTGAACTCCAGGTTCAATCCTACATCAGTGTCTATGCTTACCTTGCATCATGCTGAGTGTGGGCTGAGAAGGTTTGGGAGGCTGCATGCCAGGGCCAAGGTAGTCCAAGCTTATATCTACATTAGAGTTGGACCAGGTGGAAGGCACAGAGGCTTTGGGATTGGGCTTCTGGGCCATCGGTTGCTGGGGAATCAGTGGGCCCCCCATAGTCTGCAGTGGCTGCAAAGACCAAAGGAAAATCAAGTCAGTTTTAGGACAAAACATTTATGATATCACCCATATAATCAAAAACAATGTTTCTTCTGATTTTGTTAAGATGATACTGTTCTGCTACAATTCAAGCATGATAATTAAAATTCTCAGATGGCCATGAATGTTTGCCAATGGCAGAATGACAAGTCAGAGGAGATGAAAGGCAGCATTAATACTCCAGAACATTACACTGTGGTCTTTTCAGGGTTATCAAAGACTCTGGAGCTATACAAGACAGAAATGCTGGTGGAGAGGCATTGTCTTCTCCTAAAATTATTTCAGCATGTTAAAATGCATCTCAAGTCCCTCTAATTATGGAGGGGGGTTGCTTTTTTCTTTAGCCAAACAAAACTTGCCATTTTAAAGTAGGTCAGGCTTTTAGCATGCAAATATTATCTTTGTGCAAGGCTTTTGTTTCAATTTAATGGTTTTCTGACTTAAACTTGTTCCTCCTCATTCTGCCATTCTCTGTGATGGGTGTCCCATGGGGACCGGGGTTGATGGGTAATGAGGAGGGGGTGGGTGGAAAATTGTGCCGATGCTGCGTGTTAACCCTCGCTCGTTTCACTTTCATGTTGCCTGCTCTCTAAACCGCTGGCTCTGAACCTCGGCCAGAATTGTCTTTTCTTGCGTAAATAGTGTTTAGTGTGCAGCTCCACTTAGATGAGCTGCATTAAGTACTCCACAGATGGGGGATCTGAATGAAAACCACATCTGCGCAACACAGGGTCTACATCACTAGGTTTCATCTAAGGGTGCTCCGATTGATTGGGCGCCGTTCATTATCGGCCGATAATAGCTTTATACAGTTCTAGAAACTTGATGGTTTCTATAATTGGTGGCTGATCAGAAGAGCCAATAAGATGATGCAAAACTTGCTAGACAATTTTCCTATGCACAGCTAAATTTGCCATTGGTCTGGCAGTTCTTCCAGGTGTCTGAAAAGGAAAATAAATTTGCAACGTCTTTGCAGAGACACTGCAACAGCAAGAAACTATGGCTGTGCAACTTAGTATTTTTTTCCTTCTCAGCGGTGTGCTTTCTTTTCACCCTTAAAGCCCAAACTTAACATCCAAATCACCTAGATCTACTGTTGCTAAACTGCAGGATGTGCTTGATAATAAAAAAGTTGTTAAAACTGCATTAAGCTGCTTTCTGTGCAAGCATTTAGAGACAGTGTGAGCTTCGGGTTCATGCTTAAACAACGTGAAATATGTCAAAAAGTGAACATAACCAGACAATAGTCACATGTGCATCAGAATATTGGATCCATCTTAAAGTGACAGACTTAAATGTTAATCAAACAAGATAAGAAAGACAAAATCACTCATTTTTCTTTAGTAGATTTAGTAGGATTAATCTATATTTAATTTATATAATGAAGACTATGCAGTGTTGTTTTACATTTAATTACTTTCTGTTGATAAAGACTGCTGTTTTTTTATTTATGCTATATTTGTTAACCTCTAAATTGTTCATAATTACCTCTAAGAGGGAATGGAATATGTTGCTTGCCAATAAATAAAAAGTAAATAATAAAAGTTGCCAATTCATGATACTTTCTCATCTCTCAGCTTTATACTTAAAATACATTGTTGTTAAGAATAGTATTATTTATTTTGGTGATCGTTATCTGTTAATGTATCAGCTAATACTGCTTCCAGTGATTGATAATCGGCCCCAAAAAACTTGATCGGAGCACCCTTAAGGCTGATCTATACGTCGGACCTGCGATACATCGGCGATGAACTACAACCAATGGGAGGAGTTATAGACCAGAGTATCAGTATTTTAATAGATATATTTACAAATCTATCAAACAGAAACAGAGCACAAACTTGTGCTCGACCAGCCACAGCAGCAGCACATTGCAAAATTATTTATTTACCTCCAACTCTCTTTGCAAAACACAATCCTTGCGCCCTGTGTCTCCTCAACCATTTCGCTGCAAATCAGTGCGCAGACAATTTGGATCGCAAACTTTCTGCAGTTTATCATTTTTAATAACAATTCCAGTCTTGTGCGAGAACTCTGGTCTGACACGCGTGATCTTGTGCATGTTTGGTTGTGAAATGTAGTTTCTACACCAGAGAGAGTTGTCAGTGACTCGTCCTATTGTAGTCTTGCAGTGTGAAACCTCCTGTTGCCGATCCATCGTGCAGTGTGAACACAGCAGTGACTGAATGCTACCCCAGATTAGGGATGTCAAAAGTACCGGTACTTCGGTACCAAGTCTGTACTAAAATTATAAAAATGTGACCAGCATTTCTGTAGTACCGGTAGTACCGACTCAGTCGCTTCCGTGTTTATACGGCTCCAGACTGTAGCCGAATATATACTAGTGTCTGTGAATATTAAACTGCAAAATACTATTTAAATATTACTCCTGCATGTTCTGCGTCTCTGTGGGAATAAGTCGGGCGCAGATGCATGGCTGGGTGCGCGCGCACACACAAACACTCGCTCGCTATCTTTGTAGTCTCTGCCGTGTGTCTCTATATGAGGACACGAACGCATAAACCGTCACTTCATGAGAATTTACCGTTTCATTTGAGAAAACTGTCATATCATGAGAAAACTGTCATATCATGAGCACAGACACTCAAAGGTCTTCACGGCAACCCATCAAAATAAAAGCTTGATTAATTTTTTTTTAAATTGACAATATATTAAGCTACTGTAGTAGCCTACAGTAGATTTAGCTACGCCTCTATGTAATAATAATATCGTCTCTAATAATAATAATAATAATAATACATTATTATTTTACACTTGATAAAATATAATTGTTTTATAAACAATGTTTACTTTTAAATAGCATACAGCTTTTAAATGTTTGTATTATTTACTTATAATGATTATCATCATAAATAATAAACTTAATACATTTAATAAATTTATTTTTAAATGGTCAAATAAAAATAAAAAAAAAAACATTTAGCCGTGTAGTTTAAATTGGTACAGAGTACCATAAAATTGTAATGGTATTGGTACCGACTACTGGAATTTTGGTACCGTGACATCCCTACCCCAGATAGTCATGCAGAGTGAAAAGAACAGTGATCTGACGAGTTTGAAAATCGTCGTAGTCTGAATTAGATTAATCTTGATTCTTAGTGCTGTAAACGTAACATTAAGGGATAGCCATACACAAGTCTATTAAAGGTGTAATACCTAATGAAACGCATAGGTACACATTTGTACTCTGCATAATCAAATGTTTAATGGCTAATGTTCATTATTTTTGTGGGGTTTATTGGTCTATTAGCACTGAGGCCATTTTTTACTCCAAAAAGTAGACTAAATAAACTTCCAGTAAATATACACATTTAAAATGTAAACTACCATTCAAAAGTTTGAGGTCTGTATGATTTTTGAAAAGAAGAAATGATTTTTTTAATCATTTATTTGATTAAAAACAGTAATATTGTGAAATGTTATTAAAATTTAAAATAACTAATTTCTATTTGAATATATTTTAAAATTGTATTTATTCCTGTGATGGCAAAGCTGAATTTTCACTACTCATCACACGATCCTTTAGAAATCAATCCAATATGCTGATTTTCTGCTTAAGAAACATTTTGAAATTATTATTAATGTTGAAAACATAATACTTTTGTCGAAACCATGATCATGATCATTTTTTCAAGATTCTTTTACCTTCCACTTTTGGTCAAATTAATGCATCCTTGCAGAATAAAAGTATTTCTTTCTTTTAAAAAAATAAATAAAAAAAATAATAATGATGATAATAATAATAATAATAATAATAATAATAATAATAATAATAATAATAATGGATGGATGGATGGATGGATGGATGGATGGATGGATGGATGGATGGATGGATGGATGGATGGATGGATGGATGGATGGATGGATGGATGGATGGATGGATGGATGGAAATTAAAAGCTTCTGGCTATTAAAAAAATTGTAAATAAGAACAGGCTCAACTGGAGCTTCAATAGGAAATAAAAGTGGAAAAGAAAACTGTGCTCTTCAAAGCATTTCATGGAGTCTTGAACTAAAAGATCATGAATGTATGATATCAAGTATTCTTTCTTCATATTATATAAGTAGATACATTGAGGAAAATCTCAAAGCCAGCAGGCACCTGTGATTTGGACGTTTGTAGGCCAGTGGTCTGAGAGGTGGTCATGGAGAAGTTCATGCTTTGGGAGGTGCTGAAGTTAGTGGTCTGGGAGGAGCCCATTAGGTCAAAAAGGTCGGATGAGGGTGCTGTGGATGCAGGGGCAGGAGCTGGGGTCATCTGCAGACCTGAGAAAAGGTCTATTCCTACAGGGTTGACAGGCTGGGCTGCCGGGACGGCTGGTTGGGCTGCAGGAAAAGCGTTCCAATCCCCAAAGTCCCCATTTCCACTAGACGCCGGGGCTGAGGAAACACAAAAGTCTGATGAAATGGTGCACAGAGGAACACAAATAATATAGAGACCTCAAGTATCACAGGAGGAAGCTGTAATAGATCTGAAGCTTTTTTTGATCAAAAGGCATATTTGTGCTTTAACTGCACAAAATCCACAATCCTGATTCACGTCAGGCTTTATCATCTAGCAGATAGAACAGAGGATTTGCACGCAAATGAGCAACATGATCAGGGCATGAAACTATCAGGGCACTGAAGATGCATGCATATCAAAAGAATCTCAGACTCTCAGTCACTTTAGCTCAGTCCCAGAAATGCAGAGGGTAACGTGTCACACCCAACTAGAGCTGAAATGTGTCTGTGCTCATTAGCTTTTAGCGCAGCAGCCCACCATATGGCTGCCCCCTCCTATCACTATTTAAGAGCTTTCTGCTTGGAGTATTTCATAAACAGGCAGCTGAGGATGGCAAACTCTGGTCCAGCAGAAAAAACAAACAGCCTTCTGTTATATTCCCAGAACTTCATTTAAATAATCATATAAAAAAAAAAAACACACACACACACATATCACCACTTTGTGTCTTTCAAGTTGTACTCCCTAAAGGCTTTCATTTTAACATGCAAGTTTAATTAGAAAAAAAGGGCAGACTTTTTCTGTATTGTATCTTTTAAAGAGCATTACAGTTACAGAATCGAGATCAGTCATGATGGTCAACTAATCAATGACTAAGTTCTACAAATGTATCTAGACTTACTGGTTACTAGTTCTGGTATTATTAGTAAGGGTGCATTAAATATACAGTTTACACAGTAAAACTTTCTCAGAGTAGTTGTGTGTTTAAATTTGTCCCCTTGAAATCACTATTGAAGCCATACACATTTAGACAAATGTCTTTGGACATAGCATTTTTTTTTTTTTTTAGTTTAAGATAGTCTAACTTTTAAAAGTATGTCACAAGACTCCAGTGCCCAGTTCCATTCAGTTGCACTGTCCAGCTGTTTCTGTCTTATGTAAACTGTCCTGAGAAACATTTGATTGGGGTCATGTGAACCCAAAACCTGCAAGGTTTTCTTAAGACCCATTAACTGACTTGTCGTTTAGGAAACACTGACTAGTCAGTTTTGAAAATAAAGTACCATTCAAAAGTTTGGGGTTGGGAAGATTTTTAAAATGTAAAAAAAGTTTATGCTCACCAACCCAGGTGAAAAAGACATACTATTAAATGTATTAAAAATGCGTTAAAGTATATTTGTATTGTACTAAAAACATACTCAAGTACATTTTTAATGCATTTAATAGTATGTATTTTTCACCTGGGAAGGCTTTGTTTATAGGATTTGCAAAAATACAGTGAAACGGTAAAATTGTGAAATAATATTACAATTTAACGTAAAAGTTGTCAATTTTAATATATTTAAAAATGTAATTTATTCCTGTGATGCAAAGCTGAATTTTCAGCATCATGATGTACTCCATACATCAGTGCCACATGATCTTTTTTTTTTTTGAATGAATGAATCTTTTTTTTTTTTTTTTTTTTTGATTTCTTTGATGAGTAGAAAGTTCAAAAGAACAGCATTTATTTGAAATATAAATATTTTGTAACAATGTATACATTTTTACAGTCACTTTTGTCCATGTTGAATAAAACTAATCTCTTACTGACCCAAACTTTTGAACAGTAGTGTGTTGTGGTAAGAAGAAGTAAGATATTAAAGAGTTTCGGGTTGTATTTTTGACCTGAGAGGTTACATAAACATACCAGCTGAAGATGGAAGAGTGGCTGCAGCTGCAGGAGAAGAGAAATCAGCAAAACCTCCAATCAGGTCAGAGTTTAAACCTAGAATGAAAGAGAGGGGTTCAAAAATGACATTCTAGATTTGCTAAACATATCAATTCCTCACTAATTTCCTAAGAAAAGACAAAAATTGAGAACAGAGAAATAAAAAACATCTGTTGGCGTCTGTAAAGGACATACACACTCTGGTCACGTTACATTCCAGCAGCCTGTGGCTGGACTTATGTGGAGGAGGAAAGATGCAGCTGTTTGACTGGTGGAGGAGGGAGCAGGACAGTGAGGAGGAGAGCTAGACATCTGCTTAGCACTACACATCCACCAGGGACCGCTTTGACATCTGGCCACAGTGACTAAATGCTCCAGCAGGCAGGAGAGTGCATATGCTAAACTTCACTGTGCACCCCTTCCCTTTCAATATGTGCACGCTGCCAAATTAATGGAATAACGCTTCCTGCTACTTTCACTCTCCTCATGCAATCTTCATGAACATCAACTACAACTTGCACTGCTACCCATTATAGGTATTCATACAGAAAAGTAGTTTGCTAGAAATGTTTACCTTATGCCTCATATGACTCATAATATGCATGAGCATTCTTCTATTCATGAAAAGGTTCAATGCCATGTTGTCAGATATTGTCCGTTGCAAGAGTCATGCTACTGTCATGTCCTGCTTGCTTGTAGTCTCTGTCAGGTCTTTTGAGGCAATACACACTTTTAGGGTGGTTTGAAAAACTTTGGCTGGAACATAGACCATCTCAGATGTCTGCAACATCGGTGTGGTCCGCTCATAACATGTTTTGTGAATATAAAGCACTCTTTGGATTTATTTTTGGATCTTGAGGCAGAACTAATCGACTAGTTGGTGCAACCCTACTTCCATTAGGAATGAACCCTACAATATTACTTCTCCAAAGCATTCCACCACAGTGAATTGTTCTTGAATGTTCAATTGTTGAGGTAGTGCTGAACCACAAAGCAAATAAATTAGATTTTAAAAACATTCTATTATATATCAATTATTTTTCTCTTCCAACACCATAGTGCCACCAAGGTATTCTTAACTTGGAGAAACCCAAAGAAGATGCATGTTACTATTGGTCACCTTTGGAGGCTGGTTGAGCAGGTGCAGGATCTGCCGAGAACAAGTCCACCAGACCAGAACTGGGTTGGTTCACTGCTGATGTGGTCTAAGGCAACAAAGAGAGGACACACTGAAAACAACTACAAGAAGATATCAGTGTAGTAGGGGTGTAACGGTACATGTATTCGTATCGAACCGTTTCGGTACGGGGCTTCCAGTCCGGTGTATGTGTGTATCGAATGGTACGTATGCAATCTTTAACAGTTAACAGTAGGCTTGTTTTATGCGTGGGACATACAATCCGAGTTCCCACACAAACATATTAAATATTCAGTACATTTTATCAAGAGGCACCGTGGCGTGCGAGTGTGATCATCTCTTCCTAGTCGAAGAATAAACGTGAATCAACATCTTCTGAAGGTATGTTGATGATACATTACAACTTACTGAAACATATTGTGTCGTGTAGTCACTCAATCAGTGTTTCAACGGTAGAAAGAAGTCAATAAAACTGCTTGTAAACAATGTCACGTAGTATTACATTTACCTCAGGCAAGTCGTTCAGTGTCCACAGCTGTTAGTTCACCAGAGAAATCAACTCTTTCGCTAAATAGATGCACTATATTAGCCTATATATTCATTATATTCTACTGAACCTGTTAGTGCGGTCTTGATTATTTAATGTATGTTTAAATAAATCTGTCATGAAAATGACAGCCACTGTGTATAAATTATTATATTTCAACAACGAATTTGAGTAAAAACATAATTTTATAATTAGATTTAGAAGTTAATGCAAAAACTGCCTAATGTGAAGTTTACGTGTGCAGGTTATTGTTATTTGAGTGTTGATTATTATGTCTAAAATTTGGGCTCTGTTGTTAACCTTTAATATTATAGTATGTGCTCCCTATATAGTTTACACTTTACAGCATTAGCAGAGATAATTTCTTTTATCTCTAAGAAACATTTAGACATCAGATTTCATTCACAGAATTAATTTATTTGTTCAGTAACCCACTGTTCAATAAAAATGTTTTTAAAAAGCAAATTTACATTCAGTTTTCTCTTCCTGGATGTACTGAACCCATACCGAACCGTGACTTCAAAAACGAGGTACGTACCGAACAGTCAGTTTTGTGAACCATTACACCCCTACAGTGTGGTTTTTTTTTTTTTTTTTTTATACAATTTTAACATTTAATTTTATGCTATTTACTAACAAACCTCTTATTGAAGTTACATATTTGATGAGTCCAAGTGCCAGAGAGGTTTAATTATACAGGAAAAAGACTAGTTCTAGTAGTTATTGTTTCACTGTAGTGTTTCTCTACCTGGCTTGTGTTTGTGTCGGTAGAGAGTTTATCGCCAGTGTAATGTGCAGCTGCTCCCAGGTCTATCGTTTTGGATGGACCTCTCTTACGAGTGGCAGTGGTCTCCGTGGCCTGGACGATCTGGACGCTTTTTGTTGTCACCGTTTCTTCATCTTTAAATTCGGAATTCCCCATCTGCCCATTTCGCGTTCCCCGACGGTCCTCATCTGCTTCACTATATATAGGAGATAAAGCATAAGCTTGTGTAAGATTACTAACAAAATGCTTTTTTTCTTTGAGAAAAGAAGTAGAGAAAAAAAAACACAATCAGTGCAAAATGTTATAAACAGTCAACAATTTGTTCAGTTAATTAGCTATAACATGTATGCTATCTGTTTCAAAAATGAGAACAGGTTTTTCCAGGTGATCTGAGAGTGGAAGGTGAGACGGCCTGGGGGTCCTGACCTGAATCTGTCAGGAGAGTCGTCCCTGTCTTTTTTGCGGAACATGTTGATTGTGTCATCAATGGTGCTTCCAATCTTATCGCTGATCTCTCCCAGTTTCTCACTAAAAGGGAAAGGCCCCTTGCTTTTGTCCCAGTCTTCATCCCATTTCGAGCGTGATTCTCTGAAATCAAACCTGTCCTCCGCTGAAGAATGAATAAACAGGATAGCAAAGTGTTACATTATATACATATATTTAAAATCAAGCTTCATTTAGAACTTAAATATGGCATAAATGAAATAAAAGGGTGAATTTTTAAAATAAAATGGTAATTTTCATTATAATTAAATTACTTAAAGGTGCAGTGTGTAGTATTTATGAGGATCTACTGACAGAAATGCAATATAATATACATAACTGTTTTCAGTGGTGTATAAACCTTACATAATGAACCATTATGTTTTTATTACCTTAGAATGAGCAATTTCTATCTACATACACCACGGGTCTCCTTACAGTGAAGTCGGCATTTTGCGCCGTCATGTTTCTACAGTAGCCCTAAACGGACAAACTTCTCTACAGAGCACTAGTCACTCTCTGCTGTCTCAGACGACGACATTCCTGTGTCAGACCCCATAGCTTCTCTACGTGTTTCGAAATGGAGGGATGAGCAGTGGGTGGTTACAATTCACAACCTCACCGCTAGATGTTGCTAAAATTCACACACTGCACCTTTAAGCACAAATTAAAGGCAATGCAATAAATATTACCATAAAGTCATGATAAATAATTTAATTAATATACCTTTTTTGTTATACTTTTTTATGAGGGGGTGCTTAATTGTCATGAAAAATTGCAAAACTGCAGGCTTAATGTTATGCTATATATATATAATGTTAATTTCTTTTTTGGGGTGAATTATGATCTGGTATGAGATTCACCCACAAACACTGACTCGATCTCAAATCTAAAGAGAAGTGAGATGAGGCTGTAAGGTTTCCTCTATATATATATATATATATATATATATATATATATATACTCCATAACTAAGAACTGTGTCTCTACTGTGGTAACATTACTAAATAAATTTGCAAGCCACGATCTCAAAAACACATAAAGATCACAAAAGAGATATATATCAAGTTTCATTAAACTTTAGAGGTAAACGACTTTCAAACTAAAACAAGATACCAATTAAATCTGAAACAGCCATTACAAATCATGCATTGCATTTCTTCCTTCCCAATCAAGGACTTCAAAATGATTATTTATGCTGTAATGTGAAAAAGCAGCTATGTTGGTATCATAATAAAGCTACAGTACAGTTCACTCATCTGGCAATGCAAACCCTCCAGAGATAATAACAGTGGAGAGGAGACAGGGGACCTCTCTGTTTTCAGATAGTCCCATTTATTCTTTATGATAAATGTGTTTGCTCTGTGATATAAAACACTGTGTATACCTTTATAAACATGATGGTGAGGACAGTGTGTGTGTGTGTGTGTGTGTGTGTGTGTGTGTGTGTGTGTGTGTGTGTGTGTGTGTGTGTGTGTGTGTGTGTGTGAGAGAGAGAGAGAGAGAGACTGAGAGAAAGAAAGGAATTCAGGGACTTACAGTATCTGAAACCTGACATACTGTCAGAGGACACGCCTATATACTTGTCCCTGTTTTTCTTGGCCTTCTTCCTCTCCTCTCTCAATCTGTCATCATCCTGGACAAACTCTATCATCTCCTTTACCTTCTGACGCACATTGACACCCTGGTCTTTGCCATTCTCATCTGAAACATAAAGCCCATTCATCCATCACTTTGCAGTATCTGAGAGACATCAAACAGTGTACATGGAAGATGAAAAATTATACAAGCTCATGCTTTTGTGCAGTTCACTCACCTACACAATGATAGCTTTCAATTGAACGCAAGTCATACAGGTGCTCTCTTGCACTAGTGACCACACGTTCAGATCCATTTCTAATCAGGTATGCCAGCAGCAGTAAAGACTGAGGTAGAAAAGACAGTAAAGCTCAGAACCAATTACAGCACAACAAAACTACTGTATCGTCATCAGTGAAGCATACCTTGTAAACTCTTCTCCAGTTTTTTTTGTTGTCTTTCAGCATTCTAGTCCACAGCATATTCATTACCTCAGGAAACTGCTCGTACATGAACGTAGCCCTGAATTGAAACCGAAGATAGGCAAAGCTTAGCTAAGCAGACTCTCCATAATGTAACAATGACAGGTTCAGAGTCAAGATAACATTCATAGAAAAAAAATTGCAGAGAAGTCACAAATAAAGCATCAAAAACCCTTCACTTGCCTGGCGATCTCCCCCATTAACTGTCCAGAGGGTCCCCACGGGTCGTCATTAGTGGCTTCTCGAACTTTAGACTCAGTTTCAGTATAGTTCATCACAACATTGGTTCTGTGAGAAAGAGATTGAAACAAAAATACATTTCAGTAAAGTCTTTATTCAGGGTAACTGTGTGATAGTCTGCAGGAAAGAGCATTTCAGCAAAGACTAAATATTACTAATTTTACTGAATGGCAGAAAGCTTAATAAAAACTAAATTCAGATTAATCAGTTGTAAAAATACTAAGCAGACAGCAGCTAGCATGCAGGTGCACAGGTGCCTGCATTAATCATCTGCATGAGGTAATACTTGTTATAGGTACTTTAAAATAATGGTTTTCTATTTTAATATACTGTAAAATACAATTTATTTCTGTTATGCAAAACAGAATTTTCATCAGTCATTACTTTATTCATCCAAGAAGCCTGAAAAAAAGTATCACCGGTTATAAAAAAAATATTATGAAGCACAGCAGTTTCCAACATTGATAATAAATCAGCATATTTGAATGATTTCTGTAGGATCAAGTGACACTGAAGACTGGAGTAATGGTTGATGAAAATTCTGTTTTACATCAGCAAAATAAATTATATTTTAAAAGTATATTAAAATAGAAAACCATTATTTTAAATTGTAATAATATTTCACAATATTAATGTTTTTTCTTTATTTTTGGTTAAATAAATGCAGGCTTGATGAGCATGAGACTTCTTTCAAAAACCTAAAAAAAAAAAAAAAAAAAAAAAATAAATCAAAATAATAATAATAATAATAGTGTGTCCAATGTTTTGACTGGTACTGTATATAATTTAAATATAATAGGCCTATACAAAATTGTGTTCACATGCTGTGAAAGAATACATGCATGCATGAGACAAAAATCATGTTTTCTGTTAAGAGTGGACATTATAGTAAGGTTAATACAATATTAAATTATACAATATACAATATTGAGGTTGTAGGGCTGTGCAATATTGAAGAAAAATGCGATATGCAATACCTTGTTAAATAATGTGATATTCGATATGCAGTGCGATATTGCTATTAGTCTGTAAAATCTATTTAAATTATATTTTAAAAACAATATTTAAAAACTGAGAATGATACCATTTATGTGTTTCACAGTCTTTCTGGGAAAAGAAATCATCGCTACAACTTCTGAAAGTGACCATCAGTGTTTTAGCTAAAATTAATGTCACAAATCTGACAATATAATTTTAATATCAGTGTTAACAAACAAAAATGTAATGCCAATATCTAAATACCAAAATCTCTTTGCTTGACTTGGTAATATATAGTTATATCAACCTAAAACTTAACATCAAGAACATCCAGGTAAACAAAGACACCTGAACGTGGACGATTATTTTTGTTATTTTAATTTATCTTTGTTATTAAAAATAAGAACTAAAAACAGTAGTCTTCACATGAATGAAACATACACTGATACATAATAAAGCTACAAAGGTTATTCAGCCAAGAGCACTGTGTGATTTTCTCTTTTTCTTTTGTTGATTGACAGACAGTGGCAGGTTTACTGTATCAGCGGGGTTACTGTATCAGCGGGGTTACTGTATCAGCGGGGTTACTGTATCAGCCGGTTACTGTATCAGCCGTTTTACTGTATCAGCCGGTTACTGTATCAGCGGGGTTACTGTATCAGCTGGGTTACTGTATCAGCGGGTTACTGTATCAGCGGGGTTACTGTATCAGCGGGGTTACTGTATCGGCGGGTTTGCTGTATCGGCGGGGTTACTGTATCAGCGGGGTTACTGTATCAGCGGGGTTACTGTACAGCGGGTTTACTGTATCAGCGGGGTTACTGTATCAGCGGGTTTACTGTATCAGCGGGGTTACTGTATCAGCGGGTTTACTGTATCAGCGGGGTTACTGTATCAGCAGGCTGTCACTTTAAGACATAATGCACGGATCCTATTGACATGCATTCAGTTTCTTACCCAACTGATATTGTTCACTTAAAGCATAACCGACTGAGTTTACATGAATACTCGTCAAGACAGCCATTTTGCCATAACTGTGTGTGTATTTAACAGTTTGAGTGTGTAACAAGACACAAAACAGAACTGAAGGGATCACACACATTCAGAGAGGCGGCTTGTGCGCACATTTCGGTGCGTGTGTGTGTGTGTCAGACAGTGGACAGCGCGACACTACAAGGAGTTGTTTTTTTCCGCAAGTTATTTCTCTTTAACCTCTGTTTAACTCTTTTTAATGTCAAGTAAGTCACATAAGTAACAGTCGTGTGCCCAGTCTATTCTCTGCTATATGCGTCGACCTAAAACGTACAATTTTCACAGTGTTGAAGTAGCCTATTAAAATCATTCAGATATTGCGTGACGTTGCGATATCGCGATATGGACATTTGTGATATTTGACAATTTTGATATATTGCGCAGCCCTCACAGATTTAAAAATCATAGTGACCTGATACTGGCCCACACAGGGTATTGTGCCTTTGGCTCTCACTTTATATTGTTGACTATATTCTAAATAAACTACAAAAAAATTTAATAAATAAATAAATAAATAAATAAATAAATAAATAAATAAATAAATAAATAAATAAAGTTTATTTAGAATATAGTTAACAATATAAAGTGAGAGCACTTTATATACATTTCTTTTGTCCTGTTTTGTCCTCATATTCTTTCTTATGGTTCCCTCTCACATACCTGACTCAGTGGCTCATTCATTATGCAGTTCTTTGTTCTTCTCAAGTGTGAATTGTGAAGTGTGAATCACAGCATTATTCATGATCATTCACGCCTCTTCGCATATGGGCTTTGTAAACAAAGTGTCTTACAAAATTTAAATCAATATATTGATTAATGTGAATGAGTAGGCACAATGATTTTTACATCACCTTGAACCAAAAACTCTGGCAACAATATCCATTAATCAAAAGTCTTGTATATACTCTAAAAAAACATATATACTGTCTGTTTTGTGGCATTATTTCAGTGACTTAAGTTTTTTTTTTTTTTTTTTTTAAACCATGCATAAAAATTATTCTCTCAAAAACACAAGCATGTACATACATGTTGCTCATATATTAAAATAGCCCAGTTTGTGCTGAATACAGTGTAATGACACTTTTGGCATTAATAGGTTTATAAGCAACTGAAAAAAGCACAAATGTCAGAGCATGTCGAAACTTCTAAAGGGCCCCGAAACTGGCTCAGCTTAAACGGATGTCCATAAATTTGATCCTGTATCACATCAGTTTAATCCTTTAACTGAACAAAATAATCAAAATAAGGACCTGAACTGCAGGACACTGGTCAGCAGGTTTGTGCAAGTGCCAATTGTAATGAATGATTTTAAAGAATGTATTAAAGAGTCTTTGCTGAAAGGGAGTTTGTTTGGAAAGAAAGACCATTTGTAATAAAAAGCAGATTATTTATAACAAACATGCCGTAGAGGGTTTGCTCACCCCAAAAAAGGGTCACCCTATATAACCCTAATGGTAAAACAGCTTATCACACTCAAAGGGAAATCTTTGTAGCTTACTTACCCCTCAAAGGTTCATAATAATATCATACGGGTACAAATAACTAATAAGCAGAGCAGGACCGAGTGTTGTCGGAGCTGAGCAAGGCCGCTGGAGCAATTGTTAATAAGATGAACGCAACACACACCTCGCGAGAAGCGGGACTTTTATCATGCCACAGTCGCCAGCTCCATTTCCGCTTTTCTGGTCACGAGTTTGAGGTAACGCAACTCTGTTTATCATATTAGATACATTTGAGGGTGTTGAAAATGATGTTATGACGTTACTCTGGCTGCAATGACACTTGCAGTGAGAGTAAAGCGTTTCTGCTAAATAAAACGCAGATATGATGCATTGGTTCATTGGTTAAAATAGTTTTTTTTTTCTCACGATTTACAAACAGTTGGAAACATTTGGGATATTATAAGTACTCTATTGAACAAAATATATAACACTGGCCTAGTGGTTTATGGATATTTTACTGAAAAAAATTTACATAGTGCACCTTTAGTTTACTGCCCCAGTGACAAGCTTTTGTATTTCTGACAGTGAACCTGCACTTCTCCATACAACAAAAGCATATAGTGAGCAGGGCCTGTCAAGCTCAAAAAGGGCAAAAAAAAAAATGTAACTACCAAAAATGTAGTCCATATGACTTGTGTGCTACATTCCAAGCCATCTGATTCTGAAGCCATATGATAAATTTCAGTCTGCTTTCATAACTAAGCCGTTATTACCTTCATAGTTGTCACATCTCAATCACACTTGTGCTCATTTAAACCTGATGGAACACGATAAATTATGAAACGCATGAGAACATGGACATTCTGCAAATGATCACCTATTGTGTTCCAACACGGAAAATCATATGGGCTTTGAACAACATGAGCTGAGCTATCTGAGGTGCTCAAATGCAATTTTTTTCTATGCTATAAGGATTGTTCATATTATATTTATAATCACTGTTTCAACGGTTTCATCACTTCCTATTCAAATTATGTGAGGCATATTTTTTTTTTTTGAATCATGCTATATTATTATATATATACTACCCTAAGGTTGCATCACTGGTACCAGTGAAAAAGGAATGGTTATTCAAATAATCAAATATCAGACCCCACCTTCATTCGAATACCGGATGGAGGTAAGGAGCAAAGCAGGGCACCAAAAGCTTGTATTATGTGAAACCAGTTTAGCACTAGATGGACATTACCAGAGTGACATAATGAGTGGTTATACAAGACACACGAGATCTCGGTATATGGGCGGGGTGTAGGACAGGCTCTTTAGAATAGAGGGTGGATCAAATAAAAACACAATATGAGGTCCTCAATATTTCTTACTCCTAGATTTTTTTGTGGTTTTAATAAAGACCACCACCATTTGTCTAAAAATGTCTAGAGTCTCATTTTACAGCCTATTGAAAACATACCTATTAAAAAACTTTTTTTTTTGCTAAATGGAAAAGTAAACAGAAAAATGAAAAAAAGCAGAAAAATAAAACAACTCCCTACATCCTTGTTTCTTCAAAGTTTTAAATCTCCCTGGACTAGGTGATAACAAAGAGGTCAGGACATCAGTTTGCTTATGCTTTCAGGGTGCAATCATTTCCTCCTCCTGAAAAATGTGGGATAAACAAGAGTGTCTAATTATTCAAAAACACACCAGACCTGTCAGCTGCATTAACTGGTTTCACAGCTTGCGGACAATGTAGGCTGCTTTTCATTTTATTTCAGGTACTACTGAAATTATTTCCAGTTATATGATCCCTGTTGTAAGTGATAAATATCTTCCGGTGTCATCTCAGAACTTTCACACCATTTTGGAACAGGCTGTTCATTGCTTTACCAGCATGAAGCTAAATTCCCCACACTTCATCAGTCCACCCATGGCTACGCTTGGCAAATCGTCTGCAAAAAGGGCATACTGTTGGAGATGACAGACTGATTTTGGAGGAAACAGCTTGCTACATTGATCATTTTCAAACTTGCTCTGTAAAACAGGAAATGACAATGTTTTTTTGCAGGTCATGATAAGTGATGGCGGTCTAGATGATATTGATTCTTTAAATATTCAGTGTCCTCCAGCCTATAAGATATAAGTTTATTCAATAGCTAGACCCTTCAACTTACAACATTGTCAGCTGATTTATATCATCACATAGTTTCGTAGCTGAAAGGAACAAGTAAATGATACAGTATCAGGGACGTCACAGTTAGGCAACACCCAAACGTTTATGCAAACTCACACTTAAAGTCTTCAGTAACCGCTTTTCAGAGAAGGATAATAAAAAAAAAAAACTTTGAGAGTTTGAGAGTTGCACAATAACCTATTTAATGCTCACTATATGCCATTATTCTTGAAGCTAAACTCGTTCTCACCAAGTTTCAGTTTAATAAAAGTTTAAAGTTTAGAAAAGCCATTGTGGTTCTTCAATCGCAAGAGCAAACAGACAGCCCAACTCTGAGACATACACAAGTATATGAAAATAAAATCAAAGTGTATTTTTTGACTTTGACCAGAAGTGGATTTGTCCTTGACCGTGGCACTTCTCAAGACAAACATTTTTAATAGCTGTACTTTCCTTTCCTTTTTGATTAACCTCGTAAACTATTCATAAGACAGTAGTTGTCAGTGTGCAAGACAGACATCATAGCAAGAACAGAGTTTAACCATTAAATGGTTTCTGAGATAGTGAGTGGGCCCAATATCAGAGAAAAAAAAAAAAAAATTTTTTTTTTTTTTTTTATGGAATATTGAAATACATATCATACATGATTTAACTGTGCACATCATTTATTTTTTTAATTCATGTCCTCTCGTAATCGTTAATAATAAAAATAACTTCCCCTCCCTCTTGCAGAGACATCTCTTCTCTGATGATGCGTTTACTGGCGCGAGGGCGAGACAACCTGTCACTCACATGACACACGTCAAGGACAAAAGCAAGTTCTGCCCTACATTTTTTCTTGTCTGGGAAGCTATTTCACTTGGATATGAATCACAATAGGGAAGAAAAAACTTCTGTTACATTAAGTTTCCCAGCAAATACATAGTATAAAAAGTGGCATCAGTCTAGAATTATGTAAAAGCAAACATGACAGCATGTCGTACTGGACTAAACAACTGAAAGTGCAGAAGGCCACTAACCTCAAAATAAATGTTTACCTTTAAAATGTTATTTTTATGGAACAAACAAACTGTAAAATGTATAATTAACGCAACTTTTTTAAAACAGAAACATAACAGTTAATTATTTTTGTTGGAACACTTTTCTTAAGTATTTCTTCTCAGTCCCTGTCCTTTAAAGGGTTAAAATACAAGTTTCAGTCTAACAGCAGTAGTTTCCATGAAACTCAATGGGCTCCATTTATAGTTCATAAGCAACCATCTTTTTACCTACAGGGATTACGTAAACAGTTTGACAATCAACCAGTAATGGACACCACACAAACACGTACAATGAGTCGTTTTTCATATCAGGCTAACTCGTTAGCTTGAATAATGCCTGAAAATAGCTGCCAAACATAAAAGTTATGGTCACTCTAAAAGTAAAGTAAGAGTACACGTTTACTTGGGATTAAACAATTTTCTCATTCAGAAATGTTAGCAATCGAAACGTTAGTTTGGTGTGAAAAGCACTACTAAACACAAGCACCGTGTTTTGACAGCCAACACAAGTTTAGCAACTGTCATAAAATTAGCCACTGAGTTACAAGAAAGGAAGTTTGAGGGAACCGTTTGTCTTGTAAACAAAATTACGCCGTAATAGACAAGTGAAAACGTTTGATAAAAGTATCGTAATCGACTGGAAAACGACTGTTCTTTCTACACTGGCGACTTTTAAGGGGACAACAAAGCTGTAGTTAGCTACTGTGCTAGCTCCGGTCTCTAGAGTGAGATGTGACGTCAATGAATGCGTACGTGTCTCATTTTCAACAGGTATGAGACAAGACACCAAAATACTTACGAAAACATTCACAATACTCACGCTTTATCAACCAGCTCCCTCACTTTCCACATATTCAACATCTTGGCTGTGTTGCTGTAGCTTTCGGTCGCGAAAAC
This sequence comes from Paracanthobrama guichenoti, assembly GCA_018749465.1. Taxonomy (NCBI): domain Eukaryota; kingdom Metazoa; phylum Chordata; class Actinopteri; order Cypriniformes; family Gobionidae; genus Paracanthobrama; species Paracanthobrama guichenoti. The sequence continues at coordinate 18,612,571 of CM031956.1, read as the reverse complement.
AGGTGTTCCAGCCCTTGAAATCCGCTGGTCGCGCCAGTCGAGCTGTCACGACAGCCAAAGCATGAACTCTAAAGTTACGCTGCTTCAGGCAGCGATGGAGGAGCGCAGGCCAGACAGGTTACTAGTACGGAAATGCTCCGTCACCTACGGAAATTTCGTAGGCTGCTTCAGCACATCCTTAGCGAGGATATGACATATAAACCACACAACCTTCCAGAAGTGGTTAGTAGAGGAGTATAAAACTAGCATGTTGGTTTGTTTTAAATTATAGTTAGCAAATTAAACCATATAAATGTTAAAGGGATAGTTCACCTAAAAAATGAAAGTCCTGTCATCATTTAGGCTACTCGGCTACTTAGGCTACTTCCATTGTATGGGGGGGAAAAATATGGAATGTCAATGGGGTCCATCAACTGTTTGGTTACTGACATTCTTCAAAATATCTTCTTTTGTGTTGAACAAAAGAAAGAAATTCATACAGTTTGGAACAACTTGAGGGTGAGTACCTAAATGATGACTTTTTGGGTGGTCAACTATATGGTTTAATTTGCTAACTATACTTTAATAGGCCTACCAAAGCAGAATTACAATTGTAATGTGAATTTAAACAGGAAGAATTAACAGGGGCAAGTTGTCACATCGTTTTACATGTCATAAATTAATCATACATTAATATAAATTACAAAATCTGTTGTAACATTTTTGCTGATTTATGTATTGTTTTATGTGTCTCTGTTTCTTTGAAAAGCCTATAAAGGCCTTAACAACTTACTTCCGTTTCATGAGGTTTCACGGAAGGAGGTCCCAGCAAATACATAGTATAAAAAGTGGCATCAGCCTAGAATTTTTATGTAAAAGCAAACATGACAGCATGTCTGGACTAAACAACTGAAAGTGCAGAAAGCCACTAACCACAAAGTAAACGTTTACCTTTAAAATGTTATTTTCATGGGACAAACAAACTGTAAAATTTATAATAAAAGCAACATTTTTAACAGAAACATAACATTATTTTGTTGGAACATTTTTTTCTTTTTTTTTTCCCCATAAATTAATCATACATTAATATAAAAATTACAATATGTGTTGTACATTTTTTTTTTTATATATATTTCTTTGAAAAGCCTATAAAAGGCTTTTACAACATACTCCACTATTGGGGCACAAAATAAGGTGTGCTCAATGATCATTGCCTTTCCTTGCCTTTCCCCCCCTATTGGTAACAATAACACTGTTGAAAATATTTTTGGAGCCAAGATTTTTATGTAGGCTACCTAATCTTAATAAACACTGTATAATAAATAATACAAAAAAAAATATTAAAGTGAAAGTATATGAAAATATATTCTCCATAGAAATTATATGAAATTGTGTGAGACAAGTTCAATGTACTGTATGGCACTGCCAGGTTTTATCAGTCACATCTGTCTAAGACAAGTATGAGACATTAACATGAAAGGAGTAAGATTCTGGGTGTCAGCTCCAATAGGTAGTCCATTTCTCAGGAGCTGAGATGCCAAGACTTTGCGTGTTCTGGTAGATGGGCCATCTTAGTGACGGGAGAAAATGGAGGCCCTTCCACAAATGACAGCCCCCTGGGATAGAGGAGAGCCACTCATGGAAAATAAGCATTAGGGGCTTCTTGCACACTTTAACAAAATAAATAAATAAATGAGGAAAAAAAAAAACAATAAAGAACATCACAGGAAACTGACAAAAAGAACCTATTTTACAAAAACATAGCATGACAAGAGACAGCACTTAACGTCCCCAAATGCACTACACCCATGGGAACTGCTTCAATTACTGCTGCAAGTTCAATGAAGAAAACCATAGACAGTGTATGTTTTTTTTTTTTTTTTTTTTTTTTTTAAAGATTGAGCCTATGAAGGAAATGCATTTAGTATACCGAATCTTTCAGAAAACATTTTCCTTTGGATACTAAGATGCGTCTTAGACAGTGATAACACTTCACAATAAGGTCCCATATAACTAACAACAATGAACAATACATTTGTTACAGTGTTTATCTGTAACATTAACATTAGTTAAGAAAAATACAACTATTCATAGATTTAATGTATTAGTAAATGCTAAAATTAACATGTTAATCTATCTCAAAGAAAAGAAAAGAAAAAGTTCTATAGAACCTTAAAGTGTTCTATATCAGGCGATTCAAATAGCTTATAGCTTTAATTTATTCATTTTGCTGTAATTCATAAAAAAAAAAAAAAATACATTTAATGAATTAAACAGCTCATAAACCTTATCACTAACTGAAATAACCTGTTAAACATGACAGTATTATGCAATAATTTAAGACATTTCTCCTTATATAGAACCTTTTGGCACACAGAGTTTTAAAATTGAGTCTATATAGAATCTTATTGAACCAACAGTGTAACCGATACGTTTTTATTATACAACAAAATTACCTATACCTATGTAAAAGTTTTCATATGATTTATCCATCAGAAGTTGAATATAAGCCTATGTGTGTTTACATACAACAATACATGCAGTTATCTATATTTTCAAAACCTAATGTAGTCAATTGCATGCAATGGAGATGTTAATGTCAACTGATTAAAGTATTATTAAAATGTAAACTATACTTCTGAGAAATGTCACAAGTGGGTAAATATGTTATGGTTGTTGATTTTATTTTGGCTTTAGATATAAGCAAAGTGATACTAATGAAAAATAAATAATACAGCTCAAACAGTGGAAATGTAAATTGCATGGACTTCAAAGTGAAATCTGAAATGGAGATCTTTTGGCTGTAAGTGTTTGAAGGCCTCATTGTCTAAAATGGTCCATGACATTTTTAGCATTGCATACTGTGACATTTGATCTTATGCCCCAAAATCAACATTCAGATTTGAAAAGAAAGTCTATTTTTTTGCCAAAAATAAATAATGGGAGGAAAATAGCATAACATTTTCTTATCGTTATCCAGAATAACGGCATTATGTGAACTAAACAGTAGGGGGCACTGTCACACTACATAAACAATTTCCTCTCTTTGCCTTCTTATCATCATATGCAAGGCCTTTTATTCAGTATGTTTCAGGTTGTTATCATTATAAACACCCTGAAGTGTGGTGGTGCAATAATAGTTGGTGAATAGGTGCAATAATAGCCTACCTATTTGTAATTATAGATAATAATATATAATTAGCACAGTGTTTGCAGAGCTTGGCAAGACACACTGAACTGTATTTAGATGAGGTTTTTACAGCACTGTATAAACCACACAGAGGATCATATCTGCATTATGAGCTCTGTCTCAACTTCATCTTATAATTACTGTCCCAAAACTGCCTCACAACGCGCACACACAAACACAGTGCATCCTGGTGGAAAAGCAGAAGTGACCTGTCATGCAGAGAGAGGTCAGATGATGGATGACGTGTGGGTGGTTCTATCGCTTGGGAAAAAGACCCAGGGGCTGACTGTGGCCTGTGCAAGGGCCAACAATAACATCCTTAAATAAAACAGCATGAAAAGAGTCCCCATATCCCATAGTCAGTCCAGCGCAGGACTAAGCAATGAGTACAAAATGGAGCAAGCGCTGTAAAATTAGAGCAAATGCCACAAACAATGAACATTGTTTTGTAATGGCATTGTAAAAGGGGAAAAACCCAACTATGCTGAGTTTCTGCAGATTGGAAACATGTGTGGTGAATAAAATAAATAAATAAATAAAAATGTCAGATTTCCCACTCCCACTCTGAAATGATGTGCTGACCACATTTTCATGGGAAACACTGCAACATAAACTGCTGAAATAAACTAGTGATCATTGTCCCAAGGCCTTCTTTTATTAAAGACAGTTTTCACTGGCTCCCTGAGGCTGCAACGTGATTATCAACAGCATTTTGTTTACCAGTTGTAACAGGAGTGATAGAAAATTACAATGTTAATGCATATCAATAATATTGCAGTAAAATCATTCGGGATAAATAACCAAAAAATGGTAAAAGTGCCGAAAATGCCTTTTGAGGGGTGTTCATTGTAAGCAGCATATTTAATTGTGTCACTTCTGAGTATTACAGTAAACAAACAAATACTGATTATTGTAAATCGCTTATAATCTCTTACTCCTACAGCATGATACAAAGTCCTGGAATAGAAAGAGTTAAAATCCATTTAATGCTTTAGTCCAATTCCCAACATGTTCCTGTCATTTTTGTGCCCATGACACATTGTGTTCTGCAGCAGAAAGCATCTGCTCTTTTATGGGCAAATTCAATTAGTAATTAAGCTGAATAAAAAAAGGAGTCAACATCTGGAGCCGTTACATGTTAATGTGATAAACTGGAAAAAAGGTAAGATAGGGGAATATTGAGGTGTAAAATGTTCAAGGACGTTGGGCTCAGCAATGCTTCGCATGCCAAAAGTTTATTCAGCTGTAGGGAAAAGGGTTAAATGGGAGATGTCATGTTTACAGAGACCCCAGAGAAGAAAGACAACCTAAAAAATACTCTTTTTAAGAAAACTGGTGCATGGGGTTTGGATGTGAAATCACTTTCATTCTCACACCCCCAGACGCCCCCCATTCACTAAAAAAAAAAAAAAACAGAAAAAAAACCCCAACAGGCTGTGGTATTGTTGGCGTGAGGAGAAGGAAAGATTTCATAGCAGAAAAAAACTGAAGGGAATTGAGATAAGACAAGCAAACAAGACCCAGCTGTGGAAAGGTACCGTTGGCAAGGCTCCAGAGAGGATGGGGAGCGATTCATCTACACCCACAACCATTAGTTAATTAGTCCATAAGGTGATATTACACCTATCCAACAATGAATACATAATCTCTATCATCCTTGAGCATTAAACAAATGAATTGCAGAACAAAAGGGAAACCACAAATCAGAACTCCAAAATATTATGAAGATTTTGTGCAATGCTTTGTGGCCAACAGTGAGTACAGAGTTAAAAACGCACAGGAAAAGTGTGAATGATGTCACTCAAATCTTGTTGGTTTCACATAAACGGCAGGGTTTTATTGAGCCAGAGAAATAAAGATAGTCAGTTGCAGTTAGGAAACACGGGTTCACTGAGCAAGGTTTACTGGAGACGCTGTGCCAGGCTACAATTAGACATGTTCTCTACATGGAAAATATTTAAAAAGCGAGTGCGAAGTACATGGGGGGGCTTTATTCATGAATAGATTATGTTTATTTAGTATGAATTCGCATATAAAAAGTGTTTTTGGAAGGCTTCGTTAATTCTGAATAACGTATCCACTTTCCTCAATGTTGGCACCGTAAATTAGGCCTTCAATTTGTAATGCAGCTGCTATTAAGTATATAAAACAGGACTCTCTAAAAAATAAAAAAAATAAAAAAAAATTCTCTGCATTGACCGCTCTGCTGATAAATCTGAAAATAGTTATATGTCCACACATAATGTTTGTCCTACATCTATACAGTAGGCTATGACCTGGTTTTTATATTAAGCCAGGATTAGGCCTTATTTCAATTAGGATATTTAAGTAGCACACATTACTGAGACAAAATGGCGTTGACATTTTAAGATATGTCAGTGCAAATTGCTTTCAGTTGCGTTTTAGTCTAGGACTAGCCTTAAGCCTTGTCTTTGAAATCAGGTGTATATGTATTTTTGTAAGAAAACCACACTTTAGCAGTGGATTGTACTTACAAAAGGTGTCAAAAACAGTGTTGAAAACAGTATGTTGCCTTCATCATCATGAGTAAGCAAATATGATGTCAAGTTTGAAGTCAAGACTGTATGATGGATGCACAAAGTCTTGCACCACCTCAATAATGGAGACTTGATCGGGAAGGTTCAGAAGTTAGCTAAGGCCACATTGAATTTGACCATCCCTCTCCAACTTTTCTTTCTCCTGTATCAGCACATCCCTTCATTGGTCTTCATTTCCCCCTGCAAACTTATGAAAATGCTCCGAGATGATTAACACAGACTTAATGACCTGCAAAAACAACAGCGGCTCGTGAGTTTCTTCAATTTGCCGTTGCCCATCTCCCTCCCCCATATAAGGGAACAATATACCCCTGCCTTGCTCTCATAAGGATTCATTACCCTGCTCTGAGATTTCCAGGCCAGGCGAGGGAAGCGTTATTTCCCCTGTGTTGGCTCTCACATTGGCAGGGCCATTACTCTTAACACTCCTGCAAAGGGGCTAATGGGGCAGCTTTACTGACAGAGAAGAGGAAGGGGAGGAAGAGAGGGAGGGGTGGGTGGGTGAGAAGGGGCTGAGATGATATGGTAATCAGAGAGGGAAGGGATTTGGGAATTCCGAGTGTATGGAGGAAGTGGGAATGAGAAGTAAAAAATGTAATTTGTTGAACTTGGGCCAAAATTACAAAGCTTGAAAAATTAGATAATGAGGCGAACTATCGTTCCATTTATGCCCGTGATTATAAAAAAACATTAATTCAGTTTAATGTAGATCTGTAATGTGAATACTCATTTACTCTTTGTAATGACAATGTTGAATGGTGGAAGGTGCTAAAAGGTGAATGGGAAAGTAGTGTATGATTACATTCAAACATGTAACACAGTTCCCATTGTAAGTAGACCATCTCAGTTCCAGAATGAGGAGACATTAAGGTTGTTTTAACCATGCTACAGTGAGCACCCCCTGCCAATATCCAAGATCTACTGCTATTACAGGCCCAACCAGAGTGCAGGGCAATTACAGGGGCAATTAAACGCGAACGTGGAGATATAAGATTGGTGGGGACCCCCAAATGCTGCAAGCATCCCGAGACATCAAAAGGGAATGAATGCTGGGGGTCAACAGTCTGCCTAGTTCAAATACCTAAAACAAAAGAATGGAAAGAAAAACACTACAGACGTATAGAAATACAATAATTTAAATAAATCACATTTTCACAGAATTTACTGCTCTTGCCACATAAAAAACAACTCTCAGAGCAACTGAAAGATGTTAGGATCAGATGGACAGTTTATTTAGTTTATATGTCATCTCATTTGCTTGATTACTTGTATCATCGCAAAATGGAATTCCCACCCAGTTTGTATCTGCTAAATGCAAATAAAGCATAAATATTAAGATATTATAAACATCATGATTTTCTATAAAGCTGCTTTGAAACAATGTGTATTGTGAAAAGCGCGACTTGACTTTTGGTAAGTAGGTGAATAAATTGTATCTTTATGTAATAGAATGATAGACCTATTTATTTTGACATTTGACAGAGGTGTATACCTTTTCCAAATTCACAAATTGAATTTGTGAAACAACATATAACAAATTGACATATAAACCTTCATAGAATTATTGGAAGCCTATGGAACCCAAATAAATAGTATATATGTGCTGGCAGGCATAGATACAGTCAGTGTTGGAAAAAGTTACTTTTAAAAGTAATGCATTACAATATTGCGTTACTCCCTAAAAAGTTCCTAATTGTGTTACTACTTTACTTTTTATGGAAGGTAATGCATTACGTTAGTTTTGCATTTGCCTACTTTTTCTCACCTGTGCTGGGTTTGCTTGTTTGTTTTTTAATAACCAAAAAATGTAAGCTCTTTCACACCAAAAATGAAATAAATAAGCCCCAGTCTAAAGGAAATGCAAATCCACGCCTTTATAGTAGAGGACGCAGCTCAACCTTTCAATCTGTGATGGCATTGTTTCTCATCAGAGAAACAATCAATTTCCCATTATACATTTACAATAAAACTGGAATGTCTTCAGGTTATAGGTCTATTTGTGCATGTTTGGATCAATGTAAAAATAAAACTCAGCAGAACCCTTGATGTACAGTATTTGGTATTAGTGTAAAATAAATCACCCCAGAATGCAACTGTATGACACTAAAACTGCTTTCCATGTACTAAAGTGATAGATGAATTGGTATGAGCTCACGAAAAATGTAGAAATCTTTTTCAAACTTAGATGTCTAAAATCATCCTTCCAGAGTCTTCTGTCATTTTAATGTATAATCTGTGTCTGGGAAATAAGGCAAGACACTAATATTGTTTAAGTCCTCTGGTCCCTTGGTGCATAATGTCACAGTCTCCCACAATGCATTGCTTAGTACGGTGCCCTTGACTTCCCCCAGTCCACAGTCTCAGCCAATCAGCCGCCTCCTCCAGGGACCAAACCTCATTAACTGCTTACAGAAAGATATTCTCTATTTAATTGCTCCTCTTAATAGACCCGAGTAGCATGGAGGAGTGACAGCTGTATACATACATGCACACACACTCACAAAAACGCCACAAATCCCTACAAATTCTTCAAGAGATAATTAATATAAGTTAAATGCATTGTATAAGTGAGGAAAGTGTGAAGAATCTCGATCCAGAGTGTTTGGTTTTTGACCACTGAAGTCTTCATACAACTATAGTCCTCCACAAACCATAATCCTAAATTCACAGGCCCCATTTGGCAGTCATTCCGTTAATCCCATCCCGTCTGATTTTCTGGAAAAGATACAGGGGAGATGTGGGAAATAAGTTACAGCTCTCATCCTGCCTGCCTTTGGGACAACAGCTTACAGAAGGCTGTCTTTTGGGAAACCAGGCTGTAATTGCTTTTTGTGTATTAAAGAAAAGTGTCATGGCCAAAGACAGAGAGAGCTCGCCTGTGTTCCACAAGAGACCCCATCCCATGAATGCATTCATCCTATGCCTTTCGTTAAGAAGATCCTTGCACATTTCCCATTTTCCAAACAAAAGAGGAATTAAGGGCCTATTGGCGAGGTGGTAAACAGGGGGAGTCTTTGTGGAAGGACACATGGGACAGGAGAGCTGCATTGTCTCTATGCACTCATTGTTTTTCTGTAGTCACAATGAAGCTGTGAGTCAATCTGGCAGTCAAAGCCAAGGTCAGACCTGAGGAGAGGCAGGGCTCTTGGGGCACAGTGATGTTAAACGCCCTCTTTTTAACCACACTGTACTGCCTCTCTCAAGCACAGATGGGTGGTGACATGCAGGGAGAGTAGAGAAACGTGAAGCTGTCCCAGGTGGAAGGTAAAAAGCTATGTAATTATGTATGTCGCATGACAACATATCATGATCCCGTGGTGTATGTAAAGGTACACGCAGGGGTCCAGACCTTTGTGTCTGCAAATACATTTTCACTCATTTAGAATGACGCATATTTGCTGGCTGATTCATGTTTGCACTCTTGACTTCTGGCACCAACTTTTGTTTTAATAAAACATATTTAATGCAGAATGCAATATGCATTTTTAAAGACATTTTTCCAGGGTTGAAATTAGGGGTGTAAGGATACCCTCATGTCACGATTTGATACATATCATGATACTGAACTCACAATACGATATTATTGCGATACACAAAGACATGGTAAAAGGTTAACAAAAAATTTACTGTTGATTATAATGCTAAATTTTGTATTACATGGGGGTGGAAATTAATAGGTTTGGACTTGGTGCATAACACAATGCACAGGATAATGGTAACACCAGAATAAAAATATTTGGTAATAAAAGCTGAAAATTATTTTAGACGAATATGCTTACACTGTGTCACTGACTAGATATATCTAAAATAATGTAGGGCACTTTTTGTTGGTGACATAAGACATTTGGCATTTATACAATACACATATTCATCATTATATATAGTAGTTTAATGTAGTACTGACACTAAAACTCTGTAAACTTTTGATCATTTTGGGTGAACTATTCACAATACATATGATCACTATCCACGATGCATACTGTTGCATTTTTGTATTGCAATATATTGTGGCATGATTTATTGTTACACCCTAGTTGAAATATATACTGTATTTCCTACACTGCAGAAATAATTATGTATATTTTCTTTAGGTATTTTTGCTATATATATATATATATATATATATATATATATATATATATATATATATATATATATATATATATATATATATATACACTCACCTAAAGATTATTAGGAACACCTGTTCAATTTCTCATTAATGCAATTATTTAATCAACCAATCACATGGCAGTTGCTTCGATGCATTTAGGGGTGTGGTCCTGGTCAAGACAATCTCCTGAACTCCAAACTGAATGTCAGAATGGGAAAGAAAGGTGATTTAAGCAATTTTGAGCGTGGCATGGTTGTTGGTGCCAGACGGGCCGGTCTGAGTATTTCACAATCTGCTCAGTTAGATTTCTAGGTTTTACAAAGAATGGTGTGAAAAGGGAAAAACATCCAGTATGCGGCAGTCCTGTGGGCGAAAATGCCTTGTTGATGCTAGAGGTCAGAGGAGAATGGGCCGACTGATTCAAGCTGATAGAAGAGCAACTTTGACTGAAATAACCACTCGTTACAACCGAGGTATGCAGCAAAGCATTTGTGAAGCCACGAGATGCACAACCTTGAGGCGGATGGGCTACAACAGCAGAAGACCCCACCGGGTATCACTCATCTCCACTACAAATAGCAAAAAGAGGCTACAATTTGCACAAGCTCACCAAAATTGGACAGTTGAAGACTGGAAAAATGTTGCCTGAGTCTCGATTTCTGTTGAGACATTCAGATGGTAGAGTCAGAATTTGGCATAAACAGAATGAGAACATGGATCCATCATGCCTTGTTACCACTGTGCAGGCTGGTGGTGGTGGTGTAATGGTGTGGGGGATGTTTTCTTGGCACACTTTAGGCCCCTTAGTGCCAATTGGGCATCGTTCAAATGCCACAGCCTACCTGAGCATTGTTTCTGACCATGTCCATCCCTTTATGACCACCATGTACCCATTCTCTGATGGCTACTTCCAGCAGGATAATGCACCATGTCACAAAGCTCGAATCATTTCAAATTGGTTTCTTGAACATGACAATGAGTTCACTGTACTAAAATGGCCCCCACAGTCACCAGATCTCAACCCAATAGAGCATCTTTGGGATGTGGTGGAACGAGGGCTTCATGCCCTGGATGTGCATCCCACAAATCTCCATCAACTGCTAGATGCTATCCTATCAATATGGGCCAACATTTCTAAAGAATGCTTTCAGCACCTTGTTGAATCAATGCCACGTAGAATTAAGGCAGTTCTGAAGGTGAAAGGGGGTCAAACACAGTATTAGTATGGTGTTCCTAATAATCCTTTAGGTGAGTGTATATAGACATATTTAACATATTGCTTAAGATATGTTTTTAAGATATGCTTAAGATATGGGGTCTTCGTACCCCTTTTAAGCACAAATCTAATTACATTTATTGAGGTTTATGCATAAAACAATAACACTTTTGTGAATTCTGGTCAAATAAAAGTATATATTTAAAGGTTGACAGCTTTATATGTATATGTGGTGTATTATGGACGTTTTAAGTCCACTAGTGTAGACTTCTTTCAGTTCAAACCAGGTAAGCATCAAAGCTGTGAAAAAATAGGATTTCATTCACTTCTCATTACAGACTAGTGAATGGATTAGTTTGTTATATTTTCTGCTGTCTCTAGATGACTTTAATAGAACACTCTACACTGTACATTTGTCTTCACTATGTCTATTTGTTTACTTCTATACCTCCACTCTAAAAAAACGTAAACACTAATAAAGAAACTGTAACAGAAACAACTGTGACTGCTGATGGTGTTCTTCAGGCTTATGACAGATTTTACATACAGAAGCAACTAAGACTATTGGACTTAACAAATCCTATATTATCAGAAAAGACAAAAACCCCAAAATGTTGCTTAGACTATTTGTTTTTCAATGATCAGAGCAATCTGTTCTCTGAATTAATAAAAAATTATTTCATTTAGTAAGAGGTGAATAAATAGGGACACAATGAAATGTGAGGGGCAGGAGAAATTAACCTCATATTTAATCATTGCCACACACACACACACACACACACAAAAAGGAAAATGACAAAACTCTCTTCCATGACGCTGCACAGACTGGAAAGATGCTTGTGACAGGTTGCTGTAATCTTGGGAGATTATCTGGCATAGTGGAAATTAGTACAGAACCCATCACAAACAATTACGTGAACACATTCTGCATCAACAAACCACTAATGTTGTGATCCGTGGGAATTTTTCTTTCTTCTGGGGATTTTTAACACTTAGCAATTGAAAAGACCTCTGAGAGACGTCTACGCCTCAATGACCACTGAGCGTGAATATTTATGGTAGGACTGGATTATCTGTTTTTTGTTTTAGGAAGCCCTAAAGAGGAGGGTTGGGATAAACAAATTAGTTTGAGGAAACTGTAGGTGCTGACACACTGCCGTTCAAAAAGTAAATAATATTCAGCAAGAATACATTCACTTTTACATTGTTATAAAAAATATTTATATTTCAAATAAATTATGAATTTTCTGTTCAACAAAGAATCACTGTTTCTACAAAAAATATTTAGCAGCACAACTGTTTTCAACATTCATAGTAATAAGAAATGTTTTACTGTATTGTCGATCAAGTAAACGCAGGCTTGGTGGACATAAAAGATATTTCTTTCAAAAATATTTAAATATCTTATTTTACGAACCTTGAATGTTATATGCATGCTGACCGACTCAATACACTTTTCACCATCAAAGTTTCCTATTTCTTCCTGCAAAAATCTTCGGAAGATTTTCTGAAACATCTAATGTACTCAAATAACTGGATATCAAAGATCAGTCAACATCCATTGTTCACTGTGTCAAGCCTTTGTTGTGGCACTAATGGAGAGATTCAGAACGTGAGGAAGAGGTGGTGACCTGCCATGCATGCATGTCTGAAAGCACGTTGAATACAGCCCCACAAGCTGCTCCATATCTATTTACATAATTTACCAATTGCACCCATATGCTAGCAGGACAAACGCCATTGTCCCTGTGAGGGCCGTCTGAACACTCCTTCTGTGTTCCAGTCTTCGGAGAACACACAGGGAGAGGTTTCCCAGTCATGATTAGCTATTCTGCTACTCCTCCCAAACAGCAGCCCAGCTAATGCTGTTTTTGTCCATCTGTATTACCAAGGAGGAACTGGCCCCTAAATGCCACTGGTATAAGTATGCAAGTGCAAAATCGGATCAGCAACTCTCTCTCTCTCTCTCTCTCACACACACACACACACACACACACACACACACACTCTTCTTTTTCTCCTTTATGTCCTCAACGGGACTCAGGGCCTCCAAACAAGTGTCGTCCCCGGTGGCAGTTGGTGGCAAAGAGCTCAGTGGTTGTCACCGCTCAAAGAAGGGTGACTGGGACAGGCTCCAGCCCCTCAGAGTGAATAAATTCCCACTGTTTCACAAAGCAGCGCAGATTAGTCACATTGAAGAGGAACAACACTATAGAAAGACCAAAGTCTAGATGGCTTAGATAAGTGAGGGTAATGTATATGATTAAATCAGAATTTAAAAAGGCCCACACAAACTCAAATGTCAAAAACTGGACAATGTGCAAAAGCACTATAGTTATCACTCCTAAGTATTTTTGTTCTTCATTCTTATGTAAAGAATATTTATCCCCTACAAAACTAAACTAATTCTTAGAACATGCACACTAACAAACAAACTTGCTAACAAATTAAATGAATGAATGAATGAATGAATTAGAGAGATGTCAGAAACATGTTTAACAGTCAGAATTATTTATTTATATATAAATAATTACTTATAATTACTTCTATTTATCCCCTACAAAACTGAACTAATTCTTAGAACATGCACACTAACAAACAAACAAACTAACTAAATGAATGAATGAATGAATTAATTAATTAGAGGATGTCATAAAGATGTTAAACAGTCAGCATTATTTATTTATAAATAATTACTTATAATAAATGTGGGTCACACAAAAGATGAAAAAATGCTGAAAAGTGAGTACTGATTATTTATTTATAAAATTATTAAATATAACTCTTTAAAAATATATAATATAAAATAAAATATAATATAAATATATAATATAGCCTATACAAAATTAATAAAATTGTATTATCAAAAAATATTATTATATAAATATTTGATAAAATAAATAAATGTTGAGCATTATTTATTTATAACTCATTTACAATATTTATAATAAATGTATTATCATACAAAAGATAAAGATGTTGTTTATTTATTTATTAATAAATAATGAAAAAACACAAATAAATAAATAATGCTTACTGTCCATTATCGCTCGTTTGTGTGAGCCTTGAACGGCATGATCACTTCAAGCCAAAAGAGGGCAGCATGGAGCTACTGGGGAGCGCATCCTGTATTGACGCTGTCTGTCATCGTCTGATCGGACTGTTTCTTAAATTGAGCGCTTGAGGAAAATTGTGGCAGTTCGTCAATGGATTTTACTACACGCCGCGGTGAATTGTGGGTGTATCTGACGCTTGACATATTGCAACAAAACTGTGCATGTGAATTGCTAATACTCAATGACATTAATGATCAAAATAAACAAATATAAATATATAAAAAGAAACAATGTTGATAAACGTCCTGACACAGATTACAACATACTCTGCCAACGACGTTTCAGATCGTGATGGAAATCATTTCAGATTACGTTTAAAATGAGTTGATTAGCCTTTGCAATGCAGTCTTGCTTTTTGATAGTCTACATTTAATATCCCATTTACACAACATACATATTATGCACATTTTGGGGTTTAATATTATTGTCCCATAGCAGTCAATAAAAATATTTAACAAGTGCATTGGCAATAAACAATATTCCTAGCATCGTATTTCCATTCTTTTCCACTAAACTAACTGAAGTTGAGTTTATTACAAACATGCACTGAAATAAACCAAAACAAACGATCATTTGTGTATCATTTGAGAAAAATATTTATTTGTTACAGCAATAATGTGACTTACAGGTCTAAAATATGTTGTTATTCAAATGGAGAAATAAATCTACTCCCGATGTTTTGTTCAGCACTTTAATAAAAACAAGAAAATATTTGGTGCAGTGACAAAGAATCCTCTGTCAGCATCTTTAGTTATGGCACGTCTGGGTGAGGGCATGTGAGGCACATGATGGGGCAAGGGGCTCCTGCAGATGACAGATCAGTCGAGATGTAAACATTATTCTGGAGACATTTATGGACCGCGCTGTGTGGCAGTCGGCATTGTTTATGTTCTCCCTCCGTAGCGAACAGAGAAGTCATATTTGACTTGCGTGCAGCACAACATCATACAATTTTAATGACTCTTAAGTATCACATTTTCCTCCCCATTCTTTTCGAAACGAAACGGCTTTATATGCATCAGCGGCACTTGTTGGTTTGTGGTGACATTTTTATAATTCCAGCCAGGGCTCTGCTATTTATTTACGCGCACTGGACCTTTTTTAGTTGAAAAATGGCGCAATCATGCCACTGCATAATCGCTGGCATTTCAGAACGCTGACAGATTTTAAGTGCCAATGCGCCACCAGAGCTCTGCTGTAGTGCAAATTGTGGTTTGTTTGTTGTCGGTACATCCTAACATTTAGGAAAATGCTAAAATTATGCATTCAGAGTTTCAGTCGTTAACATTGTCTTCTATATTATGCCACATAGTATCTGTCCTCAGCCTCATCTGATCTCCTAATGCCACATTTGTCAAGTAGCTGAACATAAAAATATTGTGTTTGAATAAATAGTCGCCTACTGCACTGTGACATAAATTAAAATTCATCCATTCATTCATTCAAATAGTTGATCTTCTCTTTTATCTTCATATCTTGAAGATGATTTATATAAAAACACAAGCATATTTGCATAACTTTTAGTTTATTATGACAGATATAACCTAGAACTTGCAGGTTTTGTCCTTTGAGATGAAGAGAGAGCTTAAAAAAAAGGAAAACTGAAAACCTCTCTGTAAGTGCTGTACTTCTCTCATATGAGTGGAGGCTAACAAGGTCAACAGGTTCAGGTGCTGTGCTACAAGCACAGGTAACGGCTGGACACAGTTATGGACTCATGTTTTTCAGTTGAGTCAGCCAGCAAGGGATAAGGATGGGACAAATGCCCCTTTAAAAATAGCAGGGGGCAGCTGGTGTGTGAAGTCTTTCAGCAGACCCCTCCCAGACCAGGACATAGAGGCTGGTACATTAACTCTGGTCCTATACGGCCTTTCCTCAACACTTTTGGGCCAACACTTTAAAGGTTAATGTGGACCCCAAGGTTTCACCCAGCCATCTTCCATTACTGATCTGCAACAGTATGGGTTACAAAATCGCTCCCAGTTGACAAGGAGGAGTGCTTGTGTACCCTCGGTGAGACATGGAAATCATTTACGCCCATTAGCTCCCTGCCCCAACATGCTGTAGCGAGCCAGAACAGCGCTCATAATGTATTAATGCCTACTAATTCATTTGATATGCCCTTACAAGTCTGTCCCTGTAGCCCACCTGCATTTACTTGTGTGGTAACAATGCATATAAGCATGTTGTGTGGTTTAAAGAATTAAAATGGTTTCAAGAGACTATATGCATGTCACAGAGTAAGGTTCACTGTAAAATTAACATTTATTAATAATCATTGTAATCATATATATATATATATATATATATATATATATATATACACACACACACACACTATATTGCCAAAAGTTTTGGGTCAGTCTGCCTTTACATGCACATGAACTTTAATGACATCCCATTCTTAATCTGTAGGGTTTAATATGGAGTTGGCCTACCCTTTGCAGCTATAACAGCTTCAACTCTTCTGGGAAGGCTTTCCACAAGGTTTAGAGTGTGTTTATGGGAATTTTTGACCATTAAATATATATTTATAATCATTACGTTCATATTCAAATGAATTGCATTTTATAAAATATTATATAATTTTTTTATTAGTCATTCTGAAGAGCCTATAATGTCAGAATAAGTTTCACAGTAAAAAAAGCACATTAAATATATATTTAAAATTTTCCCAAGAAATCAAAAAACTATGCAAATTGTATAAACTTTTGTAATAATATATATATATATATATATATATATATATATATATATATATATATATATATATATATATATATATATATATATATATATATATATATATATATATATATATATTGGTATATATCAAGATTCAAGATTCAAGAGTTTTATTTGTCACATACACAGTTATATACAGAATATACAACCGGCAGTGAAATGTAAACAGGTCCGCTCCATGGACAGTGCAAATTCACAGTTAAAAACACAAGGAAGAAATTATAATAGAAATAGGATATAAAAAAAGTACTCTCTATATATATATATATATATATATATATATATATATGTCTATATCTGTAGAATTATAAATAATCAAGTCAAGAGAAAAAAAGGTAACAAATAAGGATAAAGTGGAATAAAATAATTGAAGTAGACTTTGCAGTGAGTAAACTGTAGACTTATAAATATGTGGTTAACAAATGTATAAAGAGTATAATGTGCAAACAGGTTTATAACAGGTTGTTACACAGTAACAACGAGAACAGAAAGTGCAGTGCAATGTCAGTGTATCGATGTTTATCCTGACGTGAAGTCACGTGATGTTAAGTGACTGAGTTCAGGAGTCTGATGGCCTGGGGAAGAAGCTCCTCCTGAGTCTCTCAGTTTTGGCCATCAGGCTTCGGAAGCGCTTACCAGATGGTAGCAGCGTGAAATGAGGGTTTGCAGGGTGATTAGAGTCCTTGATGATCTTGGTAGCTCTACCTTTGCAGCGTTTGGTGTAGACGTCCTGCAGAGACGGGAGAGCTGACCCTGAGATATCGGATAAGCGCATTCTTTGCAGGGCTTTGCGGTCATGACTGGTGCTGTTCCCATACCACGCTGTGATGCACTGAGTTAAAACACTTTCTATCGCCCCTAAATAGAAAGTTTTCAGGATAGCTGGTGAAACCCTGAATTTCCTCAGCTGGCGCAGGTGGTACAGTCTTTGCCTGGCTTTTTCACCTGTGTCTGAATGTAGCAGTCCAGGTCAGGTCCTCGGAGATGTTTACTCCCAGGTACTTGAAGCTGCTCACTCTCTCTACTGGTGACCCGCTGATCATGAGGGGGAGTATGTCCGTTGCTGTCTCTTCCTGAAGTCCACAATCATTTCTTTGGTCTTGCCAACATTCAGAGAGAGACAGTTGTCCTGGCACCATGATGTTAGATGCTCCACCTCGTCCAAGTATGCCGTCTCATTGTTGTTGGAAATGAGGCCCAGGACAACAGTATCATCAGCAAATTTGATGATAGAGGTGGAGCTGTGTGTGGACAAACAGTCATGCGTGTAGAGAGAGTAGAGCAGGGGCTCAGGACACAGCCCTGTGGAGCTCCCACACTCAGGGAGATGGAGGTGGAGGTGGACTGGCCTATTCTCACCACCTGAGGCCTGCCAGTGAGGAAGTCCTCAATCCAGTGGCAGAGAGAAGGATTCAGGCCGAGATCCAGGAGTTTGGAGGTTGGCTTGGTGGGAACTATGGTGTTAAAGGCTGAGCTATAGTCAATAAATAGCAGTCTTATAGTTCCCACTTTTGCTGTCGATGTGAGTGAGGAGGAGTGGAGGACATGAGAGATGGCATCTTCAGTCGATCTATTGGGACGATAGGCAAACTGAAGAGGGTCCAAAGTGTCAGGAATGAAGGCGCAAATGGTGTTTTTAATGAGTCTCTCAAAGACCTTCATGACTATAGACGTGAGAGCCACTGGGACGATAGTCATTTAGGCAAGAGGGTTTACTGTTCTTAGGGACAGGGATGATGGTGGATTTTTTGAAGGAGGTGGGGACCACAGATGTAGCGAGGGACTCATTAAAGATGGATGTAAACAACCCGGTGAGCTGATCAGCACAGGACCGCAGAACACGACCTGAGATACCATCTGGCCCGGCAGCTTTCCTGACGTCCACACGCTTGAGTGCTCTCCGAACTTCATCCTCCGAGACAGAGATCACGTGATTGTTGCTGCTCTGAGTAATTTCCTCTAACGCGCCACTTGGCGGAGTCGCGTTGCCGCGGTTACAGTCAAAGCGAGCATAGAAAGAGTTTAACTCGTTCACAAGCAACGGATCAGCGCTCACCTCTGCAGAGGATTTAGATCCAAAGGAGCAGATGGACCTCAGACCTTGCCACATGCGCCGCGAGTCGTTGAGTTGGAAATGAGACTCCACTCGGTCTTTATAACGGAGTTTTGCGGCTTTAACTGCTCGTCTGAGAGCATAGCAGGACGATCTGTATTCATTCATATTCCCTGAATGGAGACCGGCGTTGTAAGCAGCAGTGCGCGTCGCGTTCACATAGCGGATTGAATTGTCCACCCACGGTTTCTGATTTGAGAAGGACGTTATTGTTATTGTTTGCGTGGCTTGCTCTGTAAGCGTGTTGATGAAGCAAAGCGCCACGTCTGTGAACTCGCTTACGTCAGCTGAACTCGCTCGGAACATGTCCCAATCCACATCATCAAGAGCTGCCTGTAGCGCGGTTCTGAGTGGGGTGACCAACGCTTAACTTCCCGCCTCACCGGGGTTCCTGGAGGAGCTTTTGTTTGTATTCAGGTGTGAGGAAAATGGCGGCATGATCCGATTTGCCAACGCTGGAAGTGACCGCGCTTTATAGGCGTTCTTAAACGGAGAGTAGCAGTGATCCAGTGTGTTTGCTCCTCGTGTGGGGCAGGAGACGTGCTGGTGAAAGTTTGGCAGGACTTTCTTTAGGTTTGCTTTGTTAAAATCGCGCGACAATGAATGCCGCGTCCGGGATGTTGGTTTATGAAGCTGCTGGCAACATCATGAAGGCCAGATAAAGCCAGCGCTGTGTCTGCCTGTGGTGGAATGTAAACGGCAGTGGCGACAACCGCAGAAAACTCCTCGGCAGATAGAATGGGCGGCAGATGATTGTTAAATGTTCCAGATGAGGCGAGCAGGACCGCGAGAGAATGGTGATGTTCCTGGATCGCACCATTTCTTGTTGATCATGAAACACACTCCACCGCCTTTGATTTACCGGCCTCGGCTGTTCTGTCCATCCGAAAAACAGAGAAGTTCTCCCACGGCGCCACAGCTGTGTCCGGGACCGCGGGCGTGAGCCAAGTTTCAGACAAACAATAGATATTACAGTCTCTCATGTCCCGTTGAAAACTTATCCTGGCTCTAAGATCGTCCATCTTATTATCCAAGGATTGAACATTTGCTAGAAGAATGCTCGGGAGAGGAGGTCTGAATGCCCTTTTCCTCAGTCTGTTACGGATACCAGCGCGTTTCCCACGGTGTTTCTTTGTTCTACGCCGCTGGCTCTGTCCATTGTTCAACTCGGCGTTGCGAAGAATCTCAGATGGCCACAGAGGATCGCGAAAGTGTCCTGAAACAGTCCAGTGTAGAGGTAACCAATGTCCAAAAGAGTTTGCTGTCGTAGTAGATCAATGCAGATGATAAGTTTGTAAAAACTGAGAGTAAAAGAAAGTAAAATAGTAAATAAAAGCACAGTCTGAGCGGGAGCTACCTGAGGCAGCGACCAAACACAGCGGCGCCATTTTGTAGCCGATATATATGTATTGGGTATTGGTACATTATAATCCTGATACATTGCCCCACCTTCAGGGTACAATGTTTGAACCATTAGGTGCCCATGGTCCTCCAGAATGGTTCAGTGGTCAATGGAAGTGATGCGCCGATCAAGCACAAATGCGCCTTCTCCACACTGTAACTCTCCTGGATGTGGGAAAGACAGTGGAGGTGGACTCAACAGAGAACAATACATGTTTCACATTGTCCACAGTCCAAGATTTCCTCTGCTGGCTATAGAAAGCCCAACCATGAATATTGACTCTGTGGAGATGCTGATGAACAGTTTAGGTGGAAACAGAGTCGAGGTGCCTATTTAATTCAGCAGTGACTTGGGCAGCTGTGGTTTTATGTGTTTTAGATACAATCCAGGTTAGTACCTGGACATCCCTTTAAGACAGCATCAATTTGCAATTTTTTTTTTCATTCATGGTGATAACAAGTGGAAGACTGCAACCATCTACTGGAAAACAAAAAATTTTAAAGTTAAAATAACGTTCATTTTCAACTACAGCCACTAGATGGCAGCAGAGGATTACTCAATGGCGTATATACACTCACCTAAAGGATTATTAGGAACACCATACTAATACTGTGTTTGACCCCCTTTCGCCTTCAGAACTGCCTTAATTCTATGTGGCATTGATTCAACAAGGTGCTGAAAGCATTCTTTAGAAATGTTGGCCCATATTGATAGGATAGCATCTTGCAGTTGATGGAGATTTGTGGGATGCACATCCAGGGCATGAAGCTCCCGTTCCACCACATCCCAAAGATGCTCTATTGGGTTGAGATCTGGTGACTGTGGGGGCCATTTTAGTACAGTGAACTCATTGTCATGTTCAAGAAACCAATTTGAGATGATTCGAGCTTTGTGACATGGTGCATTATCCTGCTGGAAGTAGCCATCAGAGAATGGGTACATGGTGGTCATAAAGGGATGGACATGGTCAGAAACAATGCTCAGGTAGGCCGTGGCATTTAAACGATGCCCAATTGGCACTAAGGGGCCTGAAGGGTGCCAAGAAAACATCCCCCACATCATTACACCACCACCACCAGCCTGCACAGTGGTAAAAGGCATGATGGATCCATGTTCTCATTCTCATTCAGGGCGGCGCCTGAATAATCGGCTGCGGCCCGGAGGCTTTGCTCCAAACTTCATTTCGTTATACTGTACTTGTACATGTGTAATGACAAATAAACTTCAACTTCAACTTTACGCCAAATTCTGACTCTACCATCTGAATGTCTCAACAGAAATCGAGACTCATCAGACCAGGCAACATTTTTCCAGTCTTCAACTGTCCAATTTTGGTGAGCTCGTGCAAATTGTAGCCTCTTTTTCCTATTTGTAGTGGAGATGAGTGGTACCCGGTGGGGTCTTCTGCTGTTGTAGCCCATCCGCCTCAAGGTTGTGCATGTTGTGGCTTCACAAATGCTTTGCTGCATACCTCGGTTGTAACAAGTGGTTATTTCAGTCAAAGTTGCTCTTCTATCAGCTTGAATCAGTCGGTCCATTCTCCTCTGACCTCTAGCATCAACAAGGCATTTTCGCCCACAGGACTGCCGCATACTGGATGTTTTTCCCTTTTCACACCATTCTTAGTAAACCCTTGAAATGGTTGTGCGTGAAAATCCCAGTAACTGAGCAGATTGTGAAATACTCAGACCGGCCCATCTGGCACCAACAACCATGCCACGCTCAAAATTGCTTAAATCACCTTTCTTTCCCATTTTGACATTCAGTTTGGAGTTCAGGAGATTGTCTTGACCAGGACCACACCCCTAAATGCACTGAAGCAACTGCCATGTGATTGGTTGATTAGATAATTGTTTTCATGAGAAAGTGAACAGGTGTTCCTAATAATCCTTTAGGTGAGTGTACAATTCCCAAGCTTTTCATTTAGATGAAATGTAATGTTTAGACTTTATAAAATTATTATAACAACAATTTAACATTTTAGCATTTTTTTTAAATACTAAAATATCATATTTGTGCAATTATGTCACAACAAAACCTGAAAGTTACATGTGTGTGTGTTTTTATTTGTTCCCCATTGTGGAATGGCAGAAGGGGTGATTCACCCAGGACGCCATACGAGCTAGAACCGCCACTGGCCACCAGGCCACTCATATATAGGCGTGAAACCTCCAACACTATATTGGCCAGTGTTTCAGTTTCATTGTCCACCCCCTGTATATGCAGGCAGCCCTAACAACCCCTATCAAGCTAATTGAGACATATTTGCTCAACAGTTGTGTGTTCTCATGCTGCCAGCAGATGTCCCCTGGTACAGGGTTTCGCAATGTTTGACAGGCCGGCTATTCACCTGTCAGTCAGAGCAGGATTTAGCTGTGGTCCCCCTTCATTTGTACCCTCACGGTGAGCCAGCTATCAAGAACCGCTCTTTTTAAAACTTTGTTTGGAGTAGTGAGGCCACATGTGTCTCTGCGCCACTGACAAACTATGTGCAAGTGGTGACTGAGCCATCATGACAAAGACATTACCCAAAAGCCCCCATACTTTATATCCGACAGCCAATGTCATCATGATGTGTTTCAAAGCAGCTGTCGCTCTTATACCACTGACATGACTATAGGGTGAAAAAAGTGGGAAGAGAAAAACATGCTGAACAGAAAGCTGGCACCTTGGGATTGGGTTCAATCTGTTATCACAAGTTGCCATTTTCAAGTTATATTGACGATCACTGTACCATATTTGACATCAATGAAGCCTATTTACTTTCTTTTTTAAAAATGTGCATTTGCTGCTTGGCAAGCGTTCATTTTGAACTGTGACTTCAACATTCCTAAAAAAACAACTAAATAACATAACTATCATATAAGATTTTTCTCTTTCTCTCTCTTTAGTGTGTGTGCTAATGTTTACTCTTTGGCACTGGAATAACCCCAATCTCATACAGTTCTT
Organism: Paracanthobrama guichenoti; assembly: GCA_018749465.1. NCBI lineage: Eukaryota > Metazoa > Chordata > Actinopteri > Cypriniformes > Gobionidae > Paracanthobrama > Paracanthobrama guichenoti. The sequence continues at coordinate 18,589,189 of CM031956.1, read as the reverse complement.
ATTACTGGTATATGATTCTAGAAGGTAAACATGCAACACTTTCTTAGTGGAGAACCTAAACTTTATTTTAAACTAACATATTTTAGTTCACAGGCCTTGAAGAATTCCCTTGTAAATGACAAGTACAGATTTACAAGAAAACATAAATTCACCAATTAACAAATGTTGCTAGTTTTAGGATTGTGCGCCATTCTCAAATAAATTCTGAATGGCGCACAATCCTAAAATTAGAATCATTTGTTGACTGGTGAGCATGATTTGCATTGAGGTAGCAGGAATGAGAATTGCAATTCACATTTGAATCTAAGGAAGTTAAAAAGAAAAGAGAGATTGAGAGATAATACATATAACTTTGGGTTGTGTCCAACTCGATTCAAAATCACACTCATTCTTCTGAATTTCACACAACCCTGGCTAGTTTACCTTATCTATTCCTGGTTTGCTACTTGCATGCACATTTGACGAAATAGCAAGAAAATAACATTCCAAGCTACAGGTATGAATCTCTCAGTATATGTTTGTCTCTGTTGGCAGAGAGTTGGGGTCATGTGGGCATTTATATAACTCTACCTGACAGTGCCGATACAGTGATGTATTGTTAAGGTGAGGACTATACTAGAATGTGGTGACAGGGCCAGTAGTGGATTTTACAACATCTCAGGCAAGAGCTTCCTGTAAAAACAAAGCTCTTAAGCAGCCAATTTATAGTCCCTTCGCAATCTGGAGTAATGCCTATTTCTCTTGTTACCGTGGCAGTGAGCCTCTGGCACATGCTGCTTTGTGTTTGAATGGTAGAAATGTACATGACTTCATTGTGCGGTGATACAGTGAGCTGCCCATGGCAGAACAGCAACAGAAAGAGAGCAGAGGAAGATCTAAATTCCGTCCTATGGCATGAATAATGCTGCTGAATGGAAGAGCCAGATGTTTATTTAATGGAGGGCCTCGCAAAACCACCAGAGTGCTTCTATTATTCTAAAGCCCTTAACTCTGAGCCCTTCAATACGGTTTAAACAGTTTAAACATTCATCAAACAGCAATCAGCATTCTGAAGAGGCAGATGAAACACCGACGGACAAAATTAGACTTTCATTAAAACACTGTGGATGTATTCTGTAAAACAAAGTGGATGTATGATGAACTGAAACGAATACAAAGCGAGAAAATGCCCCAGTTGAATTCCTTCCATTAAAGTCAAATCTGTCTTTTGCTCCCCTTCTGTTTCCTCTCATCCCCTCCCCCTTTCTTTGTTTCCACTAACTCTTTGTTTCCCCAAATCTCTCATTCCCCATGTTTGGTTTGCAAACACTACGGCCTGCGATTGCTGTAAATTGGGACTTCTTTGAGAAACAAAGCGGTTTAAATGACCTGACAAAGTTCATTCAGGTGCCTCCACGTCATTCACTCCCATTCGATAACAACAGCCTGCTTCTCATTTATGTGGGACGTTCACACTGTGGTTTCATTGGCCGGGCCTTCAGCCTGTGCCAGAGGAGTTATGGACAGGTGTCACAAGCAACTTCTGTCTCTCCTGCCTTTCCTGTTTTTTCCCATGAGGACAGCAGGATTCTGCAGACTAGACACCGAACAAAGGTTAACTGCAGTGACCTTAGAGAGCACAACAACCTGCATCTTACAGAGTTGGACCTCAGGGACCTGTGGGAGTTTTCTGTGAATCTGGTATTGAAGTCGTCAGGCCGTGGGACTGGTGTGATGCAGACTATTAGATGGTACTGATCACAATATTCTTAAGGCACAATTGTAAACACATTAAACTCATTTTGAACTTTTGTCAGTAACACGTCTGTGTGTGATAGTTCAATACCACATGTAAAGAAAATGAGAAAATGTCACGTCTTAATTATTCCTTGTCTGTGCATCATTAGCACACATGTACATACACACACACACTTCATCCTAACTCACATCTATCTATCTATCTATCTATCTATCTATCTATCTATCTATCTATCTATCTATCTATCTATGTATGTATCTATCTGTATGTATGTATGTATGTATGCGTGTGTATATATATATATATATATATATATATATATATATATATATAGCCTATACACACACTATATCCTTTCCACACATACACCAAATTTCCAATAAAGTTACAAGACAGAGGGAGGAAAACGGGAAACACGTGAGAGAGCTAAAAAGTAATGAACATGTTAATCACATAGAGGAGATAAAACAGCCCTGACAAACATCACATCTTGATAAGGCAGTTGTATGATTGTGTGTTGCATAAGTACAAATCAACTCCGGTCTTACACATGCTCCCTGGGTGGAGGTGATGTAGCGAGTATGTGATTGGCAATAAAAAAACATGGTTGTGGCAGTGCATGTCTTGTTCTCCTGACAGGCAGAGCACTGTTTGCACGGCCGGGGGTGAGACTCAGATGCGTGGCCTGACTCAGACAAGCAAATGCAGAGAGAGATTCCCACCATTTTCTGATAATGATGTGCTGTGCTTTCTTAGCTGTCTGTGCCTATTTTTTTATTTTATTTTTTTATGACAGATAAGCGCGGTGAACTAAAAGGCTGTTTAAAGCTGTCAGGACCTGACAACCATTACCCTCTCATTTACATGTCTCTAAGCATGCTCCGTCGCAACTCTGAAGCACCTTCTTTAATGAACTACACCCTTCCCTCTCTCTCCCCTTATTTGCTACTTTCTTAGCGCTTGGTAACAAAAGATTATGTCTATAAAGGATGAGCAAAATACAGAGTTTATTAACTGAAATGGTGCCAATTCTTCAGTGGGAATTTAATATGCCACACCCCACAGGATGTTGAACAAGAATGAACAGAAGTGAATTTACTGATATGCAAATCAAGACAGGAATTTCATTAGTGTGTATAATATAGTATAATATATATATATATATATATATATATATATATATATATATATATATATTATGGGTGTAACCATATTCAAACCGAACCGAAAAACCGCGATACACCACCCACGGTTCGAACCGCAATACTCTCATGTCGAACCGAACGTGCCCCGCCCAGCTCTCACTTCACCTTATGCCACTAAATACTTTTTCTCTTCCTTGACATTAGATTAAATAGTAATTAGTACACTTTTAACAACTAATAAGAGCTGTATTTTTGCTAAATATTATTATAATAATATTATTTACTAAATATACACTAACTTTTGTCTTCCAAGCGCATGTCACGTGACTTGGGCGATCGCTCAAGCTTCATGGAAGGGAAAAGAGAGCCAGTTTCCACATTTAGCCAGGTAGGCAAAATGCTACCTTGGAGTCCCAGCAACATCGTCATTTTCGTAGCTTGTTACAAAATAAAAAATCTCTCTCACCTTAGAAATCCGCTTTCCTGTTCTGAAAGCCGTTATACTGTGCTCGCAGCACACACTCTTTAGTTACACGCGCGCACGCGCCCTATCACGCCGTATATTACAAGCGCAAGAGAAACTACGAGCATGCGACGTTACGATGTTAATTTGTAATTCATGAAATGAAAGTAAAGTACCAATAAACCACGTAACTGGTTCGACGTGTGTTAGCTGGGAAGGCATGCAGGTATGATGTTCATTCTGTTCATCAGGAGCAGTTTTCATGTTTCATTAACAGTTCATGAAGTATTGTGTATTCGCCATGGTAACTGTTGTTTCCATAACCACAAAATGCCACTTTATTTTAACTTTGTTTATTTTTAAATTAGTGTGGTGGTTATAGTATTAACTATAGTATGACTATAGTATTAACAAACTGCTATTTAATATCTTTAACTTATAGGCCTATTTATTAATCAGCATGTCATATTCATACAGTTTATGTGTTTAAGTAGGCTACAGTGGGACATGTGTGTCATCAATTTTTATTAAATAAATGTGCTTTTTAAAAAAAAAACAAAAAAACATTATGGTAAATTGAGTAGATTATTTCTGACTAGTCTACAGTGCAGACATTTATTTCATTTGAGTTTAGAAAGAAAGCGTGAAGCAAATGTATAAAGTTAAATAATTGCTGTTGTTGTTATTAAGTTAAAAGTGAACCTAGTGTTATTATTGCTGGTGCCCGCTATGAACCCTGACTCCAAAGCAAACAGAACAGAACCGAACCGAACCATGGCTCCAAAACCGTGACATGAACCGAACCGTGGCATAGGTGTATCGTTACACCCCTATATATATATATATATATATATATATATATATATATATATATATATATATATATATATAATATTGTGGTAAGCAGTCGAGGCCAAGGGCTGTGAGAGAACAGGGCGAGCTTTGGGTGACCTATCTCACGGAGGAGCTTCGGTGGCATAAAGGGAGAGGCAACAACAGTGAAGGATGAGAGGACCAAGCCCGTTGCGTTTTGTGTGTGCAGCAGCTGTCCGTGAGGACCAAAATGCTTTACTTTCATTTTGGTGTTTATTTATTAAAGTCTTTGAATGTTCGCTGGTTCCCAATTCCTTCTCCCCATAACAACATACCTCATTACAAATATAATATCATATAATTAATATAATAACCAATTAACCTGCATAATTATATATATATATATATATATATATATATATATATATATATATAGTATTTTAATAATATTAAATTCATTTAAACATATTTCTCATTAGGTACTGAGTGTGAGCAAAAGAGTTGGGAGAGAAAGATAGATTTTAAGAAAGAAATATTTTACGTGACCTTCATTTTTTTAAAGTCCAAGACTGTGTTCTGAAATAATATTGACTGCTCACTTTGATCAAATATTCACTGCTGGAATCTGTAGTAATAGATCTTAGTGTCTAATGAGCCAAACCTCGATAATGCATCATGCATTGATACATCTTTTTGGCTTTGGATGAGGTTATCATGATGAAGTAAAGGCCCGTTCACCCCAAGGATAAAGTATAGGCCTAACTTTATAATGTTTTAATAATCAATCCAATTCTATGAGAATATGAAAGTCCACACAACAACTATAACGATAACAATAATGACACAGAGGAACGATATCGTTGGAATCACTGTAACTACATGAAACAAGAGGGGAACAAACACCACTTTAATTTACAGCCCGCAGATTCATACTTACCCTGTAACTACATGAAACAAGAGGGTAACAAACACCACTTTAATTTACAGCCTGTGGATTCATACTTACCCTGTAACTACATGAAACAAGGGGAACAAACACCACTTTAATTTACAGCCCGCAGATTCACACTTACCCTGTAACTACATGAAACAAGAGGGGAACAAACACCACTTTAATTTACAGCCCACAGATTCATACCCTGTAACTACATGAAACAAGAGGGGAACAAACACCACTTTAATTTACAGCCCACAGATTCACACTTACCCTGTAACTACATGAAACAAGGGGAACAAACATCACTTTAATTTACAGCCCGCAGATTCACACTTACCCTGTAATTACATGAAACAAGAGGGGAACAAACACCACTTTAATTTACAGCCCACAGATTCACACTTACCCTGTAACTACATGAAACAAGGGGAACAAACATCACTTTAATTTACAGCCCGCAGATTCACACTTACCCTGCAACTACATGAAACAAGAGGGGAACAAACACCACTTTAATTTACAGCCCACAGATTCACACTTACCCTGTAACTACATGAAACAAGGGGAACAAACATCACTTTAATTTACAGCCCGCAGATTCACACTTACCCTGTAACTACATGAAACAAGAGGGGAACAAACACCACTTTAATTTACAGCCCACAGATTCATACCCTGTAACTACATGAAACAGATTCACACTTACCCTGTAACTACATGAAACAAGAGGGGAACAAACACCACTTTAATTTACAGCCCGCAGATTCACACTTACCCTATAACTACATGAAACAAGAGGGGAACAAACACCACTTTAATTTACAGCCCGCAGATTCACACTTACCCTGTAACTACATGAAACAAGAGGGAACAAACACCACTTTAATTTACAGCCCGCAGATTCACACTTACCCTGTAACTACATGAAACAAGAGGGGAACAAACACCACTTTAATTTACAGCCCGCAGATTCACACTTACCCTATAACTACATGAAACAAGAGGGGAACAAACACCACTTTAATTTACAGCCCGCAGATTCACACTTACCCTGTAACTACATGAAACAAGGGGAACAAACATCACTTTAATTTACAGCCCGCAGATTCACACTTACCCTGTAACTACATGAAACAAGGGGAACAAACATCACTTTAATTTACAGCCAGCAGATTCACACTTACCCTGTAACTACATGAAACAAGAGGGGACCAAACACCACTTTAATTTACAGCCCGCAGATTCACACTTACCCTGTAACTACATGAAACAAGAGGGGAACAAACACCACTTTAATTTACAGCCCACAGATTCATACCCTGTAACTACATGAAACAGATTCACACTTACCCTGTAACTACATGAAACAAGAGGGGAACAAACACCACTTTAATTTACAGCCTGTAGATTCATACTTACTCTGTAGCTACATGAAACAAGAGGGGACCAAACACCACTTTAATTTACAGCCCGCAGATTCACACTTACCCTGTAACTACATGAAACAAGAGGGGAACAAATACCACTTTAATTTACAGCCAGCAGATTCACACTTACCCTGTAACTACATGAAACAAGAGGGGAACAAACACCACTTTAATTTACAGCCCACAGATTCATACCCTGTAACTACATGAAACAGATTCACACTTACCCTGTCACTACATGAAACAAGAGGGGAAAAAACATGACTTTAATTTACAGCCCACAGATTCACACTTACCCTGTAACTACATGAAACAAGGGGAACAAACACCACTTTAATTTACAGCCCGCAGATTCACACTTACCCTGTAACTACATGAAACAAGAAGGGAACAAACACCACTTTAATTTACAGCCCACAGATTCACACTTACCCTGTAACTACATGAAACAAGAGGGGAACAAACACCACTTTAATTTACAGCCCGCAGATTCACACTTACCCTGTAACTACATGAAACAAGAGGGTAACAAACACCACTTTAATTTACAGCCCACAGATTCATACCCTGTAACTACATGAAACAGATTCACACTTACCCTGTAACTACATGAAACAAGAGGGGAAAAAACATGACTTTAATTTACAGCCTGCAGATTCATACTTACCCTATAACTACATGAAACAAGAGGGGAACAAACACCACTTTAATTTACAGCCCGCAGATTCACACTTACCCTATAACTACATGAAACAAGAGGGGAACAAACACCACTTTAATTTACAGCCCGCAGATTCACACTTACCCTGTAACTACATGAAACAAGAGGGGAACAAACACCACTTTAATTTACAGCCTGTAGATTCACACTTACTCTGTAACTACATGAAACAAGAGGGGACCAAACACCACTTTAATTTACAGCCTGTAGATTCATACTTACTCTGTAACTACATGAAACAAGAGGGGACCAAACACCACTTTAATTTACAGCCCACAGATTCATACTTACCCTGTAACTACATGAAACAAGAGGGGAACAAACACCACTTTAATTTACAGCCCACAGATTCATACTTACCCTGTAACTACATGAAACAAGAGGGGAACAAACACCACTTTAATTTACAGCTCACAGATTCATACCCTGTAACTACATGAAACAAGAGGGGAAAAAACACTACTTTAATTTACAGCCCGCAGATTCATACTTACCCTGTAACTTCATGGAATAACAAGCACCACTTACCCTGTAATTACACAAATAATTACCCCTTAATTAAAAAATACATATAGTGTAAATAATTTGTTAATTTTCCTGGTAATTACCCCTTTATACCTACAGATACATACTTTAGAATTACACTATAATTACTGAAAGTTACGCTGTAAATTCGTTTTACTTACGCAGTAATTTCAGGGCTGTAATCTAAAGCGTTACCGTACTTTTTTTTGTAATTGCACGCTCACGCTAAATTGCTCTGTTCAGTAAATCTGGCCCTTAGTGTGAATGGGCCTTAAGTGTGTTATTATAACTGGCTAATGTAGAAGGTGTCATTCAGAAAGTATGTTTGGTTAATAAATTCTTAGTGCCCATTAGTGGTACATTTGAACTTTAAGATGAAGAAGCTTGTGAAAAGTTTTCTTGCCAAAGTCACCCCACTTCTGCAGCACATTCAGGTCTGACATAAATAACACTTGCCCTGTCTCTGTGACGGATGATTGGATATAATCGGAAAAATATAACAGGGTGCACAAAACACCTTGACTACAGTATAAACAGTAGTTATATCTGGTCAGTGCACTGCAGAGCACACTTTGGAAGTGTCATTACTGAGTTTGTTGCATAAACTCCTACTTTTGTGTTGAGATATCTTTTGCTTCTCGTACTGTAATGACCCGTAGTCTAATATTGGATAAAATTTTGCCTCTTCCTCCTCTCTGACCTTCAGCCTCCTCATGTTCTCTATCCTTTCTCAAACACTGAAGCCCACCCCTTGTTGCTTGTGTTTCCATCTTGACAGGTCCGTGGTGTGAGTCGGAGGGTTGTGCCTCCTGCCTGGAGCCCTCTATCTCCTCACAGAAGCAGCTGTTTTCGCACAACTGTATCATCCTCTTGGGCTCCGGTGGGACTCCATGCAGCATCGTTAATCACAGCACCTCGTGCCTTCCTGGAGCTGAACCTCTTCTGCGGCACCATCCATCATAAAAAAGCAGAGTATGTGCTTTGGCTTTTCAGAAATAAATTGAGACACTACAAAAAAAAAAAAAAAAAAAAAAAAAAAAGCAATTAGGGAAGGTGTTTGGCCTATCATTCACAGGCTAACGGTTCAAAATCCAAGATCAGGGAGCAGGAAGAATTTACTTTTCTGTACTTTTGATCCAATCAGTCAGATGAAAATTGATAAAGAAAAGGCCGGATAAAAAAATATGAAATATGTGGTTTGCCTTGGAGTCCTACTGTAATGAGCAGAAGTTTTGGCCAAGGTTGAGGATTGACTGTGCCTGGTTTGGCTGGTTTTCCTGCTATAGTTGCAGGAAAAAGTATGTGAACCGTTGGATTTACCTGCATAAATTGGATTAAAATTATTTCAAGGTTCAAAAGTAATGCAAAAACACAGTAATATACGGTGGCCGAGAGAGCTCAACACGTTGCAACTGAAGAAAACACAAGAAACATAAGAAAAGAGCTTCAGCAGTTTGACAACACGTGTGCTGCAAATGCTCACAATACAACCAAACACAGAAAACTGATGATGTTTTCTTAATTTGCTGTTGTTTTTTCTGTTTGCATGTGTTTTCTTCAGTTGCAGCTCTCTCGGATACCATAGTAATAGGCTTCAAAAATCGAAGAGATTCAAAGATATCTGCCAGAGAAAAGCAGCAGTGTCTGATTTCATGAAAGAATCATTTGCCGCATCTTTACAGTGAATCAGTTGTAAACCATTCTGAAAGATTAGTTCACAAATTTGATTTAATCTTCATCACAGTCTGTTTAAACAAATAACAAACAATGACATGTTCATGTCTTTATTAGACAAACCATGTAAAGATTCACAGTGCAAAAATATATGAACCCTTTGATCTAATAACTGGTTGGTGCTCTTTTGGCAACAATAACATTTACCAAACGTTTCCTGTAACTGCAGGTCAGGCCTGCAGAACATTCAGGAAGATTTTCATTTATTTCTGTGCTCTGGGTAACTGTCTTACTGCATCACCCAACTTCTGTTGAGCATCAATTGTTGGACAGATGGCCTTACATTCTTCTGCAAAATGTCCTGATAAACTTGAGAATTTATTGTTGTCGATGATAGCAAGCTGCCCAGGCCCTGAAGCAACAAACAGACACAAACCATCATAGCCCCTCCATATACTGTAGAACTTTATAGATGGGATGAGATGTTGGTGTGCTGTGCCTTTTTTATAAGACAACCTTTGGTTTAATCTGTCCACAGAATACATGAAATATATAATATATATATATATATATATATATATATATATATATATATATATATATATATATATATATATATATATATATATATATATATATATATGTATGATCCGTTACATCACAACTCTGCACTATGATCTATCTTCTTTGCTGGACGCCCACTCCTATGGAGAGCAACAACAATGCTGAACTTTCTCCACTTATGTACAGTTTGTCTTACCATAGACATAAAGACATAAGGCTCCGATATTTCTGTAGTTCTTTCTTGCTTTGTGCAAATCAACAGTCCTTAATCTTAAGCAGACTGTGTGTCAATTGTTGTCGATTTAGTTCAAATATAGTTTTATGACTAATTTCAGACTGTCCTATTCACCTATTCACCTATTCAGCTAACACCTATTCAGACTATAGGTGGTTTTTCAAGCACCTTATTACGACCTTTATTTACATTTTAAAGTCATGCGCCCTCTAGCTGGTGTAAAAATAATGACAATGTCATGTTACGTCTGTCGTCATGAAATGACGTATGGCTGTCGTTACCAATCAAAATGCGTGTTCATTTAAATGCAATGTGTGGACTTTTTACCACCATTTGTCATATTTCCATTTAACAAAAATATTTTTTTATTTACCCCTAAACCTACCCAGTGATTTATAGTGAATATACACTTTATGAGCACATGTGTTCCCTGGGATTGAACCCACGATTGCAAGATCACATGATTACATGACGTTGTATTTTGCAATGCTCTATCAATTGAGCTACACAAAGCCCGAAATATAAGGGAAAAAAGCATTAAGATGAAATTGTCCTGTTGTCGATAGGGGCGCAACTTTAGTAAACACTCCTATGGGTCGTAGTTCAGGGAAGTGACAAATGACCTATATAGGCGTATTGGTTGGAGGACATGTTGCCAATTTAGGCAGACATTCAGAAAAGCTTTGGTCTAAAGAGCTTTGATATATGGGGTCAGTAATGTTTTTGAAAGAAGTCTCTAGTTCACCAATCCTGTATTTATTTGGTAAAAAAATATGTTTATATGTTTATGTTTTGGGTGGGTTTGGCACATGTTTTATTCCAATTTTCTGTGCTTCAGTTTGTTTTCTATGGTTTTTCATTGACTGATTAAGGTATACACCTGTAGCTTGTTTTGTTAGTTTGCTCAGGTATTTAAGCCCTGCGTTTTGTTCTGTTCATTGTCGGTTTACATCAATATGACAATATGCTATTTCAAATAAAAAACTGTTCTGCACACAGTAGTGTATCTTGAGAGTCTGGATTGGTAGATTATTCATAGATAGCTACTCATCAGAATTTGTGTGATAACTTTGCTTTGGATAAAGTTGAGCTCTCTGTTCTTGTGATTAGCATTCATGCTGGCAAATAATCCTCTGATCTTTACTGAGGAAAGAGAGTAAGAAAGAGAGAGGCTGAGGATTTTGCTGTTGATAGCAAAAGAAGAGATAATGTATGCTGAGTGTATGCCTTGAAGACATGGGCAGCAGGGAAATGTGGAAATGGGTAATGAATTTCTCATTAAGTCCTGGTTAAGGTGGAGTAATGAAGGGCTGATATTGTGTAATTATCTGTCTACATTATACTCATAGTAAAGTGTTCCGATGCATTTATTGCAAATTGACCATGGTAAGGAGGGGCGAAATAAGGGCAATTTCCATGCGTCATTAAGATCATGCAAAATCAGCGAGAGTAAGTCATCTTAGCAGTGCATGTCAGATGAATATTAGATTAATAAAATTTTGTTTTAAAATATCGGCCTAAGTTATTCACTGAACATCTTAATTAATAATAATAATTTGTTACATTTATATAGCGCTTTTCTGGGTACTCAAAGTGCTTTACATGGAAGGAGGGGAATCTCCTCAACCACCACCAATGTGCAACATCCACCTGGATGATGCAACGGCAGCCATATTGTGCCAGGACGCCCACCACACACCAGCTTATTGGTGAAGAGGAGACAGAGTGATAAAGGCAATCAGTATATGAGGATGATTAGGAGGCCATGATGGACAGAGGCCAATGGGCAAATTTGGCCAGGATGCCTAGGTTAAACTCATACTCTTTTTCCGAAGGACACTCTGGGATTTTGAATGGCCACAGAGAGTCAGGACCTCGGTTTAACGTCTCATCCGAAGGACGGATGGTTATCTTGATAACCATAGCTTTCTTCTGAATGTTAATTAAAGTAGCAATGCCCTATTTGTGAATGAGTTGTTCAGACCTTTTCCATTAATGACTGTTTAGTCCAGTTCACTGAATCAGTAAGAATGATTTGTTCACAAATACTGTAAGACTGATCTGAATCTAAAGTTCAGAACTGTCATTATTAGGTGAACAATTCCTGTAGGTTAATGAGCAACTGTCACCTGGCTTGGCTGACCAAGAGGTCCTTATTTCACAAACTCTGATTAGTTTACATTTCACTTTCACCTTGAGCTTAGAGAATGCTCTATCACTGGAAGAGAGGGGAAAAAATAGGAAATGACTTGGGGGAAAAAAAAGCATAGCAAGTTGACTGAAAGTACATCGACAATATTGTTAACAACACATGTTAACTTGTTCAACACGAACATCTTAGCCAGTTCCTTCAAACATTTTAATGGTCCTTTCATACAAATAGCCACATAATTTGCTTGGACCAAATGTGATATAATAACTCAGTCAGTCGAGATGTTAGTGAAAATGGACTCCAGGCCGTCCTTATATCAGACTTACAATTACTGGAGATTACAAGAGAATTATTTCCACATGTTCTCAATAAAAACACTATAATCTATCTCTTCCAGCACATTAAGGTGCTTTTGTTTGGCATTCAGTTGAGAGAGAGGGGGAAGGAGGGTGAGGCGTACAGAGAACATACTGAGTGACAGACTAATATAGAGCGTTACTATCATAATTATAGCTCACAGATTTATGTAGTGTTGGAAAAATCAGTAAATATCAAATATAGTACTGAAATGTGTTTTTAGAAAGGGATTTGGCTGAGCACCCCTTGACTTTAAGCACAGTTTCTAGTGCTCTAGGAAGCTCACTCACCAGTGCTAGATTAAACTGTGTACATTTAAATCAGTGTTCGCTAGCTAGTAGCTCATTCAACAGAAGACAAAAATTTCCTTCTCCAAAAATGTAGGCACAAAAAGTATCTAAGATATATCTTTTATGCTGCAATCACTTGTGCCACTGTTTAATTTTGTTATATTATATTTAACAAAATAGAAAACCTCTGCAATGTATTTCAAATAGAGATTTTGAAGCACATTTTCCAAATAAAAACTTTTTTTTTTTTTTTTTTATTAAGAAGTTTGTATGCTTTCAAATTATAAAACAAGGTATTTGACACTCTTTGCTTCTCAATTGTGACATTTGTCCAAAGTTAATAAGGTGTTGAACTAAACCTGTAGGCTGTACAAACTTAAATTAATACATTCACTAAAAATTGGACCAGATACATTTGTATAATTAATAGTAATTATATAATTTAACATTAATATTATAATTTATATCTATTAATTATTAATATATAATTTTATTATCTATTGCAATGAAATTCAAACATTGCACAGGTGGCTTAAATGTCCTAAATACTTTTTGGGGCCACTCACTGTCCATCATTAAGTTTTGTGTATTTTCTATTATTTTAGTACCCCGTTCAGATACAATTTCTCAACAGTCTATAACAAAAGCAAAGACTGTCTCCAGAGCACATCAACAGCAAGACAAGCATCCTATGGAAGAACAAAAAGTAAAAACAAACACCTCCACATCAAAAGGAAGTTTAACTTATGGACTTTATGGAGAGAGTTATTGATAGACAAAAGGCTAAATATGGAAACACACAAGAAATTGATCCTATTGGCCATTGTGTGTACGCTGGCCATGGGCAACTCTGTCCATCTGGCTGAAATACAAGACAAACTTCTTAGAAGGGCCAGGAAAAACAGGTCACTCCTGATGAGAAAACAGCACTGACAAAGAGTGTTCTCATTGCGCTTCACTGCTGTTAGGATGTTGTTCCCTCAATAGAGACTGGAATGCTTTGTTTCACTCGATTTCTATGTGATCAGACTGTGAGTTGAGTCTCTGAGTGGGTGTGTCAGTGATACTAGGCAGCTTTCATAAAGGAATATATACATTGGTTCAGCAAAAGTGCATAGAAATAGGAGCCTGATTCCCCTCCGTCAGTATGCACTGTAACAGTTATCTTTATTACAGAGGGAAAAAATACATAAGTCTAACACCGGTCATATGACAAAGCAGCAAGTATTCACATGACCTTAATGGTGCTGTGAGTTTCAATTCCAAAAGCATGTGTTTCAAATATAGATAGTTGTTTTAAGTTTTTCAATTCTGCTGTCAAACAATTTGGTTGTGTTTTAAAATGTAATTGTGGAACTGAAATGTCGAAACCAAAACATCACTATGGTTTGGGTTTCTAATGTTTCTAATTTGTTAAAATATGCTGAGTGAATGACAAAAGTTTAACTTGAGCAAGCCAAGAAAAACACATCAGATACTGGTCCGCAGCAGGACAGACTTTCTTTTAGAGGGATAATCAATGTATCCTTTGTTGCTGGTGAAAGGAAAGAGAGCATTGTCAAATACATATACGGTATTTTTTTACAAGAAGCATGACTTTTAAAATATTCCCATGAGCACTTTACAAGATGGAGGTTCAAAAATAGACAGAGTACTATTCCACAAGCAAGGACCACCGGAGCATCTGGCAAAATCATGAATACGAAACACAAAACTTCGTATTGCACAAGAATATGTGAAACTGAAGCGGTCAATCTAGGGGTCGCATTTTTATACATGAGAAATGTAACCAAATGCTGTGTGAAATAGAGATGAGAATCCTAAAGTGTTTAATGATTCTGGTTCCTTAATACATTTAAAACATTTTTATGTTTCGCAAACATTTCATATTCCTTTTAGAAACAATTAATGCAATCCAATAACTGGCAATAACAATATAATAAACAACAAAACATCTGAACATGCAATATATCAAAATAAAGAACAGAACCTCTGCTTTTAAACGAAAAAAATCAACACTTATATGTGGGTAGGTTTCATACAAAAGCAACATTTTTAGCAAAAAGCTGAGAAAAAAACACATTTTATTACAGTTATTTGTTTGGGATGCGGACGCAATGTTTTGATGTACCATAAGTTCAGGAATCAGACACTGTATGCTTTTGAGTCAATAAAAAGAACTGTTCATTCATTCTGTAGTAAAAGAAACTCTGTCAGAGTCTGCATTGGCACAACAATGCATGTGCGTGAACTGTTACGCAATCTATTGAAAAAAGTGAGGAAAGATAGAGAGGCAGAATGACAGATGACTGCTTCATATGGCTTCATCAGGACTGCTGGATGCTGCTGGGGGCATTTAGCATGGCTGTTAATGTGCGTGTGGCAGCTTGTTACAGGCTCTTTGAGAAAGCTGTAGGTCTGAGAGAGGCCAGAGTGTTTCAAACCTGCCTCCCACCCATTGCCCCCTGCTCCCTCTCTCTATCCAGCGCAGAACAACGTCCTCTTACATCGCTGGACTTTCTCACCTTCACGAGCCCAACACAAACAGAGCGCAATGTGGAAAAAAGATCCCCTTTTCCCAAGAGTGCGTGAGAGAGCTTCACCAGATGTTTATAAACCATAACTTTGAAATATGGCAAAAAAAAAAAATGCTTACAGGCTGTCATGTTGCGTTAATACTGAGAGGAAGACAAAAAAAAGTCTAATTATTTCCAGATGAGGATTTCTCTCTCTCTCTTTCTCATGTTGGAACGTGAGGAGTGTCCAAACTTCATAAATCTGAAATATGTGCTGCGCTCTCCATTTTTTGCTTCCTCTGGATGCCCCCCACCCAGCCAAAAAAGAAAGAATGAAGAAGAAAAACACAGAATGGAAGTGGGCTACAGAGAGCTTGGCCTCAGGGTTGGGGGTAGGTGGAAGAGTTACTGCCCTCGAGTTCATTATAAAAATCAGCTCAGAGTGTTTGCCTTTCTGAGCAGTTTCCTCATGCTGTGAATCGGTGGTGGAAAGAATCTAACGTTTATCATCATTCTGATGAAAATAAATCCATAAAGCATGTAAAATCGGCCCATTTTGGCACCGATTTCACTCACCATTCACTCTAAGATGAAAAAAGCCAACAAACGGTCCACAAAAAGTGCCAAACAGCAGCGTGTCGATGAGTATGTAGTTTTACAACTGTACTGCATAGTGCCTGTGAGACTCAAACCTGGCTTCCCGCTCACTGGATTTCAGAATAAAGGTGAAGGGCAGCAACAGCACACTGTAAAGCCCGTAGGGCATTTGGGCACCGTGATTAGATTGAGCCCAATAGTACAGCCAAGACGTCAGAATGATGGAGAAACACGCAGTTGACCTGCAGGTCTGGAAGCCATTAGACAAGTTTGAGGCAACACTACACCATATACACAGAAAGCTATTGCATCCATAATGGCCGTGGGTGTTCACTAATATATTTTACCAGCTTTTTCACTATATTTTAGGCCCTTCTTTGTGGTCAGGGTTACTTGCATGCATGTTTAAAATCTGTCAATGACCTAACAGATAATAGCTCTAGTGTGTGATAATAATGGTTGTATTATTCTCACCTTCTCACTGTACTTCTCAATACACACATATACGCACGGACACACAAATAAACATGCACACTGAGACTACATCGCACCTTGCCGTTTACTGAGGTTACCAAAGTGCCAAATTCATGTCCTCACATAATGATTCCCAAAGCTCCAAAGTCATGGAGAATTCCCATTATCCTACCTCCCTCCCCGCAGATGAACTCATTCACAAAAAGGTCCACATCACACTGTGTATGTGGACAAACTGGAAGGCGTTGATACAGAACAGAACTGTATATGCCCTGAGGACACGAGCAAGAACTCCTTCAACACACTAACACACACTTGAGTGTAATTGGGATACATACATAAATTAGATCTGCAAAGTTTCCTCCCCCTGGACATAAGTTCCTTGGTCCTTGAGATTAAGCACTCATCTCCGTATTGACATGTTTGTGCGGCTGTAGGTGTTTCGATTTAAGCCCGATCGATTCCTTTAAGTATCTAATATAAGGAAGGCAGGCCGTAAACACGTCAAATTAGCGGTAATGAATAGCGCCGCACAAGTAGAAGGGGCTGTCGAAGCCCATACGAGGGACAATACATTAGGAAGAGTTATATGTGCCTGCCCTCTCCAGCACACAGGGTTAAACGGCGCCTTGGCAGCCTCCGCTCCAAAGTGGATAGGGCTGTGCGGTGGTCACACACTGTTTCATTGGCTGGGGTACAACAGCAACAAGCAGAAATTAATGGGAATCTGTAGCTGATTTTAGTGGGCAACAGGGCCTGTAAACAGGAGGCTTTCACAAGCCCTCCAGCCCAGAGGAGATGAGCCAGGAGCGGGGTATGAATGCGCCAAGACGGAGCATGAGGGTGGTGGCGAGGATAGATGTGTGGATGGAAAGATAGTTTTTCACAATCACACACACACATGAAGCAGAGATGGATGGATGGACGGACAAGTAAACTATGAGGCCTGTAAGAAGACGCAAAAAACACAGACAGAGAGAAACAGAGGCAATGAGGAAGAGAAAACAAACGTGCACATTTATTTTCCTCTCACCGTATTTATAAAACAGCGAAAACTGCCCTGCTTTGATAAACCATAATTCCTTTTGGAGAGTTTTGTATATTGTTACAAGAACAGCTGGGGCATGTTTTGTCTTGGTGTCGTGGTTCGCAGATAGACAGACAGAATCGCATTCATGATATCTGTCCTTGCGATTTACGTTTCTACAAATTCAGCATTTAAATACAGAATTGTTTCATTAAATTGCAAATCTTCCATCACTGATACACAACATTAATCACCAATTAGCTTGTCTTGTGACTCTGCAGTTCTGTCATTATAGTATAATAGCACTTAATGATGCTTGGGAAACGTAATTAAAAGAAAAGAATATGTAACATGGGAAATCACTACAAAGCATCAATCAATATGTCTCTGTCAATGGAGAGTCCCGTCAAACGAACAAGCTTCTATTCTGACCCCATTAAGAACAAATCAAGGGCTGATTTGCTCCATGTCCAAATGTCACACAGAATCAGTGCTATACAAGACAGTGATAATTACTTTTGCCAATATAGTACTCAACTGGGACTCTCACATGGAAGCATACAGATCGGACAGGACACAAATAACCAATTTTTGTCTAGACACTCACAAATAAAAAAAACAGTCATTATTTATGTCTCTGTGTTTTATTGGTTTATACAGTGGTTCCACTCAAAAATTTCAATTCTGTCATCATGTACACTCAACCTCATGTCGTTTCAAACCTTTAAGATTTTCATTTGACTTCAAAACACAAATGACGAGATTCCAGAGAAACCAGAGAAAGATTTCTGTAGCCTACCTCCATTTAAAATCCAAAAAATGTCATAAAGGCATCGTAAAAATAATCAATCAAGTTGTCTAATCCAAATCCAAGTCTTCTGAAGAGACACGATGGCTTTATACGAACAGATTTACAACGATACGCATAGGCCTACTGTAGTAAACACGGGTGTTCAAATGATTGCGTAATGCGCGAAAATAACATGAGAGTGAGTAAATGCAGATATAACCATTTACAGTTTGGCAATAGTCATTTTGACATGCTTTCTTGCGATTAGAACTGCTGATTGCATTGATCATCTGAAGCGCACGCGCTGCCGTTGTTGTGCCGAATTTCGACCCCCTGCCAAATTATTACCCCCCTCATTGAAGTCACTACCTGATTGCCTAATCCTAACCCCACCCCTAATCCTAACCCCTCCCCCACAACTAACCCTAAACCTACCAATACTAGGGGGGTAATAATTTGGCGGGGGTCGGAATTCGGCACAACACCGGAATGACACTTCTCAAAGTAAAAGCAAAAACATAATTAAGCGGCACTCCTTATAGTGAAAGCACAACCATCCTTTAAATTACCAGATCACATTTAGTTTTAGTAGTATCATGATTATTCAAAGTATTTTAGATGGTTTATTCTTATATGTATACAGTGCATTAATAGCAGAAGAGGTGGAACACAGCGATCACCGGGAGAACCTGTGCGCACGTGGCACCAGTACGCTACTGCATGAGAAAAAAAATAAAGTTTACAGAGTTTCAGTGACATTACTACATTAAACTACTATATATAATGTTAAATATATGTAATATAATGTATAGTAATGCAATGGGGAAATATTTGTGTGTCCTGATAATAATATAATAACAATAATATTATTTAGGCTAAATAATAATACAATTATTTTGGCTTAAAATATCGCGATAAATATTGTATTGTGAGTTTAGTATCGAATCGTGACATAAGTGTATTGTTACACCCCTAGTGGTTCCCAACCATTTTCTACAGGGAACCACTGTAGGGATTCACTGTAGGGATTAAGTTTTGGACCCCACTGACTTTCAATATATGGTTAAAAACATTCTTCAAAATACATGTTATGTTATGTGTTATTCAAAAGAAAGAAATGAATAGAAATGATGACATTTTTATTTTTGGGTGAACTATACCTTTAAGAGTTCTGTCATCACACGTACGTGATATGGAATATGTTTAGTTGATGAAGGCTGTTAGAGGTCACTTAGATCGATCAGTTATCAGAAAAGCCGAAGATCACCGATGCGTAATGCACTCCTGTAAATGCACATGCTCTATTAGCTTTGTGGATTTATCGTGGTGTCCCTGTGCATTTATCTCCTTTATGATGTTGTAATCATAACCACACATTGTGATAAATAATTACTGTCGTGGAATAAACAGCTAAACACACGATACCTGTACTAATGGTTTCACATTCATAATTCAGCTATCTCACTCCTCTGCCACTCTGCAGTCAATTTACTGAATCACAGCCAATTGGCAGCTGCAGCAGGAGGTGAGAATAGCCAGAGCAATCAAACGAACAGTAATATATGCAGGTTTGTCTAACAGAGTTCATGTTGCCTCATTCTCTGTGGTGCCACCTGTGATATCTAAACGACTAAATGCAGCCTCCGTCATCCATTAGGTCCCTCCGACCCTCTCATTAGTCCTACTCACAGCAAATTACCCACAGCAATTAGAATAAATATCAAACACAACAAGCGCCGCCGCTAGCCCCGGCCACAGCACATTCAGGTTCACGCTAGAACACCTACTGTGGGTGTTCTGATTAAGGTGAAACTTACATCAAAGTCCTGCGGTGCAGCCTAAAACACTGTTAAATGGACAGTGTATCTCTGTCCAGTCAGGATTGCATCTTTTGCATTGCATGACACAGACACTGTGCGTAAATTTAAAGAGGTAGAGTTGCACTACTGCCGTAGACTGCCCTTAACTAGCCAGTACCAGATCAGTAAACGTGAACGAATATGGGTGCGTCTCCATCAGCTCCCTAGTTCAGTAGTCAGCGCACTGATCAGGGAGTCAGCACATTGACTGATTCCCTGAACAGTGCCCTGACTACTGAACTAGGGAGCTGATTGAGTCACACTCTATGAAAGGTAAAGGGAAAAGACCGGAAAAGCTCTCATTAAATGCCTGAATCAGAACATAAGCAAATCAGATTGCAAGTCTTTGCTGGTTATATACTCACTGAATATTTTGGTGCTTTAACATTCTTTTGTAAATCTTAAGATCTATAGTGGAGCGGACATACTGTTCAAAGTTTGGGTTTAACTTCTTGAATTTGACATCTGCTGAAAATTCAGCTTTGCCATCACAGGATTAAATTACATTTTACAATATATACAAATAAAATGAAAAAGGATTTTAAAATTATAAGCATAATTCCCAAAATTACTATTGGTGAGTTTCCTTTTAAAAACAACTTACTTACTTACTTACTTCAACTTACTTACTCAAAACTTACAAATGTTTGAACGGTAGTGTATGATAGTTCATCGTCAAATTCAGCACCAATGCATTCTTTAAAAACAAGTCTTTAAAAACATGATGACATAATTTTCCTTCTTGGGTGAATTATTTCATAAAATACATGAAACTACACAGATTACATCACAAATTCTTGCAACAAATGTCCTGCAGGTGATGCAGTGGAGCATGCGATGCAGACTTCAAACTGCTGAAGATGGACCCTGATGTGCAGAATATGAAGTAAATCCTGATTTATGCTTTTGCCCTTTCTCTGAGAGTATGTTAATCGCAGTAAATCTCCAGTCATGTCTAGAGTGAACTGTCTACAATGCAAAAAATCCAGAAGGCTTTTGCAAATCAAGCCTATATCAGAACTGGCCATTATAGACAAACATGCATCAGTACGAATATGACTCTTTAGAAGATTAACCTTGAGAAAATATTTTAGAACCTCTCACTAGTCATTGTTATATTAGGACTTAATATGACAATAGCCTAAAATGTATGACAATAAACATGAAACACAAAATTCTGCAAATGCAGGCTCATTGTCTATAACCACCTTCACACAACAGCAGAATACTGACAGTCCTATGGTTCCGTTCACACACAGTTCAGTTATTTACCAGAGCGACAACAGAATTCAGTAATCAAACTCAGACCACATTTTTAGTTAATGTACTGTGAGTGGAACCATACTGAACAACTAGTTGTCATGTCATACAGTGCAACATACGTAGGTCGCATTTTTGTGTTTAAAAATGGAATGGCACATTTGTAATAAGTATTTTTTTTTCATTCTACTAGGTTGCATTCCATTGTAAACATGCGCTAGACAGACGAGTTTGACTGTTGCATTCTTGTCTGGAATCTTTTTCAGCGTTTCACGTATGACGTTCAGCGTTTCACTGCCGGTTGTATATTCTGTATATAACTGTGTATGTGACAAATAAAACTCTTGAATCTTGACATAACCGTTAAAAGAAGTTCATTCCACTGACCTGTGTCTGGCGTTTTTAACTTCAAAACTGCATTCTGTGTGAACGGCCCCTAACTATATATATATAAAAAAAGCAAAACAACAACAAAAAACGCAACACAATTTCTGTAACTTACCGAGATACTTTATGAGTTGTGTGTGTGTAGGCTGATGGATTTAGACTAGAGTCACTGTCTTCCACCGGTGCTGTTAGCTGCATAGTCACGGATGAACTTCTCAAAAGGCTGCGGTAGTCGTCTTCTTCTTCAGGTGTTTTTTTGGTGGTTTGATGCTACGGACGTCGCCTTTTTTGATTCACTTTATATTCACTTTGGTTACAGCAGGATATCCACCACAATTGCGAGAAAATAGGACTGACATGGGTAGTTTATTCAAGTTCAGTAGAGACTCAACTGAAGGGCTCCCAACTCTCACACGTTAAAGAGATAGTTCACCCAAAAACGAAAATTCTGTCATCATTTACTCACGTAGGCTACTTTCTTCAACTGAATACAAAAGAAGATATTTTGAAGAATGTCAGTAACCACTGACTTCCAATATATATTTTTTCTCTCCGTACTATGGACGTCAATGGGGTCCCATCTACATCTACCATTTTTATCAGATACCAAGTATCGGCCGATACCAATCCGATACAGTGCAGTTTTGTTTAAAAATTATTTGTAGAATTTCTATACCTCAGTGTGCTGAACAAGCGGCAACCTCCCCCAGTTTCTGTTGAAAACCAATTCATCGACTGGCCACTAGGGACAGGCTCCAGAAAGGAGCAGAATCTCATTGAGCCCCATGTTAAAATGCCCAACTTTACAGCAGAAAAAAAAAACATGTTTACAGCCTGGTACAAATTGTGGTTTTGGTCTATACGGCTAATTTTGCCCTTCATGACAACTGTGAGGGGGGTGAATTTTTTTTTATAAAAAATTCTTTTACATTATATAAAGCCTTATAAACCTTATTTTTATCCAAATTAATCAATAGTGAATCAAGATCGGATTTGAATCGCAAGTTAATGAATTGAAATCATTCATTAAACAGTACCGTGTAAAAATTGTAACATGTTGTCACTAAACTTAATTGAAATTATGTTTTGACAATCACAATACACTTATTGTGATGCAAGGTTTTTGTGTGTGTTTTCAAGCTAAGCGCAAAATTTGGCAGCCCTGCAACTGTAAGCTGTGAATGGGAAAGTGCGAGACATCACACCTGTTATTATTATAATATAAATATAATAATATTAATAGGGTATATAGTAAAATATAGGCTGATAAAATGCAACAATACCCAAACACTGACTTTGTAGTGAAGCCTGTGCTTGAAACTGAAACTGTATGTGAACAATGAACCCATTTCAAGCTGTCTTTATTTTACAACCATGATAATCCCATGCATCCAATTCAATTCTGCCTCCAAAAGGGAATTGTCACTCATCATTTGGGGCCAAATGTTTTGACAGTACATGCCCTTTATGATCTGTTGAAGACCTGATGAGTAGAATAGTGGAGTCATGTAAAGGACATTTGAGTTTGCATTGGCTGCATTATTGTGGCCCTCTTGTGTTTGAAGTGTCTCTGTGCCTGAAGAGGCCCCTGGGCTGAAAACACAGTCCCAACCCCTCCTACCCCTTATTCCCCACATCCCACTATCCCCATGGCTCGGCCTGCAGTGTTTTTGTGTTGCGATGACAGGCCTGCGTCTCCAGGGAGGGCCACCCCCCAACCTGTACCCCCACACTCAGGTACCAGGCAGCATTTCCTTCTCTCTTTTGGCGCCTTCCCGCATCGGTTCGAACATCCCTCTCTGATCTCTGGTATCTCTCTCGTCTCTCTGTGGACTATGAGGACCCTCTCACTCGCTCGCTCTCCGTTTCTCTCTGTATCGTGTCCTCTCCTTCTCTCTTGTGGCTTTTTATTCATTCAAATTTTTTTCCTCTTTTCAGTTCCTCGTCTTTGTCTTGCTCTTTCCTTGTTTTCTCCTTTTCTCCGTTCTCCCCAAGCTCCCCAGTGGGACCCCTGTTTTCCCTCTCAAAGATGCCTTTCAGCTCTCCTCTCCCCCTCTATCCCTGCTCATGGGAAGAGCTGGTGACAATATGCTTTATTTATTAATTTATTTATCTGGTTTGGGTATCTGTGCAGTAAAGAACATCCCCTGCATGACTAATAACTACATGCACTAATGCTTATAAACTATGTTTACAATATTATATATTAACTTACAAATTAGTTATAATAATAATATAATATTAATATTATATAGTATTATATATTATTATATAAATAATATATAGAACAATTATATACACAAACATTTTATAAATATGTAAATAATATATTATCATTGATAATTGAGCTTAATGATTATATGGCATTTTGGACGGATGGATGGATGGATGGATGGATGGATGGATGGATGGATGGATGGATGGATGGATGGATGGATGGATGGATAGATAGATAGATAGATAGATAGATAGATAGATAGATAGATAGATAGATAGATAGATAGATAGATAGATAGATAGATAGATAGATAGATAGATAGATAGATAGATAGATAGATAGATTTTTGACAGAGCAACCACTGAGCAATATAAATTTTCCTCTGGGTGCTTAGTACTCATGCTCTGACGTGTCCGCTTTATAACTGCCATATAAAAATAATCAGCTCACTCATTAACACTGGAAGAGGCTGATTTGCTCTATAGAGTTTCTGTCAGTGAATGTCAACAATGACAAGTGGAGAGAGATGTGCACACACCTCTGTTCAAATTGTCATCTATCACTCATTCCTGTGCATTAGCTTCCAGACAGTCTTCCCCTGGGATCTGTGACGAAGAGAGAGTGAGAAGAGTGACAGAAAGAGAGAAAAAGACACAGTAAGAGAGAGAGAGAGAGCGAGCGAGAAGGGAGGATAAGTAATCTTTCACTTGTGATGTTTAATGTTCAAAGGGGGCTTTGTTTGCTAAGTGCCTCACTGTAGGGTGTGGACTGAAGGTTTGGGCCGAGGGGGGTGGCCATGTCTCTCAATAATCCATTAGCTAATGGCTATCCAAAGCTCTGCCATCTTGCTTCCATATGGCAACTGGCTGAACAAAAATACTGATAATTAGCAACTCCAAAACACTGAGACATTAGGAACCAGTTAGCAATTCAAAGAATTCAAAGATCAGACTTGATATACACCGATCAGG